>NW_004624791.1:5088994-5111482 GCF_000247695.1 Heterocephalus glaber
ATAGCTAAAACTTGGAAACAGCCCAAATGCCCATCAACTGGAGACTGGATCAAGAAAATGTGGGTTTGTTTTTTTTTAATATAAAATGGAGTACTACTCAGCCATCAGAAATGAGAAATTAGAGACATTTATAGCTAAATGGATGCACATTGAGGCAATACTCTTAAGTGAAATAAATAGGACACACATGTAAATACCACATATTTTTCTAGTGTGAGAAACTGAAAATGTAAATAAGGACTAAAAGGTATAATAGATAATGTGAAATAGGAAGAAAAGAGGCAAAGGGGAAGGGGACGTTGGAGGGGTAGGGGAAAAGAAAGAAGGGACTGGAATTTATATGAGAAAATAAAAAAGGAAACAAAGTCTTTGTAAGTAGGGTGGGATGGAGGGGTTGAAGGGAGGGCAGGTTAAGGGGTAAAAAATAAGAACCAAGAGAGTATGTAAAGGTACAAATTTCCAATGATTAATGTCATTATATTGTATACCTAAAGTGTACCAATAAAAGGAAAAAAAATAAAAATGCTACCAAGTAACCACAAGATACTGTTCACTATATAATGCAATCCAGTTTTATAGAAGTTAAACCGCATAATAATGAGAGTCCTAGAATCAATGAAATTCTGTGTGTGAGTGTGTATGTGTGGTAGTGGGAGACTTCTTTTTACATTAAATACTATCATTGGTATTCGCTGTAGCACACTTGTTACTTGCCACATAGCACAAAGTTCATTTGTGTTTCTCCCTGTTACATGTCCCACTACCATAGTTCTCCATACTTGCATTCTAGGCCTACTGAATCCTCAAGCTCCCACCTGTTCCCTTATCCCTTACCCCTGTCTAGGCTTTTTTTCTTTCTTTCCCAGATCTTCTGTCCCTTGAAAATAGTCCAACCTCATATTTTATCTCTTAGGTCTTGCTGAACTATTAGAATAAAATTTAAATTTTAGCTAGTGGGCCGTATCTTACTGTATAATTTTTTCAGATGTCAGATTTTCATTTTAATACAATCTACAAGATAAACCAATGTGCATTGATTAAGGGAAAAATAGAGACTGATATATGAAGAAGAGTTTTGTCCTCCTACCATTTGTGCCCCAAGTATGTAAGTCTGAGAAGCCCACTGCCTTCTCATCACAAAGGCTACCAAAAGTCTGTGGAGAAACCCCACTTTCTTATCTCCTCCAGGAACGAAAAGAAGTCTCAGAAATGTAGTAGATTTAAGCAGCTACTGTGATACCAGAGAAGACCTGGAATTCCGATCTCCTTTTTCCCCTTCCTTCTTTCCATCATCAACATTGCCACCATAACCTTTTCCTGCTTCCCTCTTTGACTTAATTGCTAAAAAAAAACCCCTCAGAATTAAAGTAATTCCCCCTTTTTTTCAGGAGATATATAGGAGCCCATGACCTATCTATATATTGACTGCTAGTCTCATTTCAGGTTCTATCTTAATTATATATTTATTTATTTATTTTTATTTGTCTATTCTTATAATATATACAACTCAGGAAGGCATTTTCTCTTTTTTTAAAAAAATAAGAGTGCCTTTATTTTACACCCTTCTAGCACTTTTCTCCATTTAGAAAATACTTCATTGGTATTCAAACATTCAAAACTTTGATGGCTAATGTGTCAATACTCATCAAAAACCTTAATAAATGGAGAGACCTCACTTCTAAAAATTTATTTTAATGAGAAATTGAAAATAACTATAAAAAGTAATATACAAGAATATTCATTACTGTGTGTTTTTGTCTACCATTATGAAATCTGTTGATAATATTCATGAACCCAAATGATGTCAGACAGCCATTATGCATAACTTTGTTCAAGAATATGAATTTTATAGGGATGTTCATAATAAATTGCTAACCCAAAGCACAAGACACAAAACAAAATGCCCACTATTACACCATGTCCCCATGTATATTATCAGAATCACATCACTATAACAAAACACCAAGGTGGCTAACCTATAAAGAGAAATGTTTCTCAAATTGATTTGACCACCTAAATATTTTCTCAGGAACTATCCTCTTTATATCTGTGGGCAGTTTACTAAAGATGTACTTAGAGAGATTTTTGAATGATTAAAAGAACTGGTATTTTTTTATTAAATTGATTTTTAAATGGCTTTCTCTTTATATTATTTGTCATGAATCCTATTTTTCTAGTATAGAGTGCTTGCTTTGGCAGCACATATACTATTTTTCTAGCATAGAAAACACAGAAATAAGATATTATACAGTACATATGTGGACACATATTATTTATAGCCATTCCCTTACCTTTCCTAGTAAACTGAAAACTACAATAAAAAATATTAGTTGGACATGGTGCCACACACCTGTAATCCCAGCTCCAGAGAGATTGTGGCAGAGGACTCGTGAATTCAAGGCCAACCTGAGCCATATAGAGAGTTTAGAATAGCCTCGACTATATAGCAAGACCCTATCCACCCCCACTCCCATTTTTTTAAATAAAGAGAAAAGTTTATTTAGGTCACAGTTTTAGAGGTTTAAAGCCCATTATCGGGCAGGTGCCCATTGGTTTACCTCTGGTAAGGGCAGCAAATGGCAGCACACATCATGGCAGGATCACATGTCTGAGTCAAGGACCATATCTGAAATTGGTATAGAAAGAGAGACCAAGGTCCCACAATCCACCTTGAGAACATTCCCCCCAAGACCTAAGGACCTCCCACCAAACCCTACTTCCTAAAGGTTCTACTACCTCCCACAGGGCCACACTGGGGGCCACACCTTCAGCCTCAAAAGTCTCATTTTTCTGGTCTGTTGTTTGGAAATAATTCCTACCCCTTAGAGTTTTTAAGTATTGACCCAAAATGTGTGCAGAGCCCTAAGTACATATCCTGCCCCCCAAATATACACTCCATACACACTTCGACATTGGGCGTGTGTGTCACTTGAGGTTTTTGATTACAGGCAACAAAAATACATTTTGGTCAATTTAAACAAATGGGACTTTATTGAAAACAAAGCAAAACAGTTTGAGAATGAGCCTTCGTAACAGGCAGAAACCAGCTCAGCTATAGGAGCTAGAAAGCAGGAGTTACAAGACTTGTCTGTAGGACTGTGGGAGCAGACTGGTGGGGACACTGAGGCCAGGATAAAAGAAGGCCAACCTCTGCATTCATCCAATTTCATACACTCCAAAGTCAAGTTCCCTGCAGAGCGCTTCCCCAAGCTGAACTGAAACTACTGTCCACCATCCAACTATACCAGGCATAAAAAGAATAATCCAAGCTTTTGGGCCCTAGGCAGCTGGATTTCCCATTTCAGCAAAAGCACACCCAATGGTAGGGTAAGTTAACTCCCCGAAGGAAATCTGGGTTCTATAGAGAAGGATGCTGAATGTAGCTGGGTAGTCATAAAATGTCAAATGTTCTTATAGCACATAAGCAGAAGGTAAGTTTAAAAAATGGGAAGAAAAATATAAATCAAACATATTTTAAAAAGGAAACAGATTTTTAAAAAGAAAAAGAAAGCTCTTCTATTAGGAAATCAGGACAGGAATTGTTTTTTCATTTAACAAAGAGAAACTGAGACTCAGAAAACTGACTAGCCCAAGAATACCGCTCTTATCCTGGGTGTGCTAGAGCAGACACTCCTGTTACCTGGTCTCCAACTCCTCCCCAGGTACCCCCTGGGAAGCTATCAAACATCTCCCAGCCTTTTCAGCTTCCCAAGCCCAAACTTCAAAGGACATGGATTTCTGTGGCTTGCTGGACCCTTTTACTGCTTGGAGTTCAGGTCCTGCCAGAGGCTCTGTTGGCAACATTAGGGTTGATGAGGCTGAGGGTGCCTGGGACACTGGGCAGACTGCTTCCTTCACATTTGGGGAAGCAGAGGGTGGAGAACTGAGGGCCAAGAAACCACTAGAGAAAGACGTCTGGCTGGAGGAAGACAAAAGAACAGGGGCCAACCTGGTGGTAATGGGGTATGAAGAGCAAGTAGTAGGGAAACATAAAACAATTATAAGAAAAAATCTAAGGAATTAGGAATATTGTTACATCAGCCAAAAAGTGGCCCTGTGATTACCAAGGTCCCCTGCACCTGGATGCAGAAGAAAAAGTGTAAAGCCTCACAAAACTCTCACCTCTCTCTCTAGAAGGAGTCGCTTGCCATGATTTACTGTGATGTTTGGCATTCCTATCATGAAGGGTTGTTTTCTGCTTTTTCTCTCTTCTTAGAGCACATGAAGAACCTACAAGAAAGACCAACACAATTACAAATTCCAGACTCTATGAGTTACCATGATAATTGAATAGTTCTAGAAAGATCCTGCTTAGGAGTCATATTGCCTAATGTATGCATTTTTTCAGTTAGAGAAATTGAGGCACAAAGTTATAAACATGTCCCAAACTATTCATTTACTTCAAATCTTTTAAAATTTGATCATCTAGACCAGAAGTTAGCAAACTTTCTAAAAAGGACCTCCTAGTGCTTATTTTTGGCCTTCACGCTCTACAGTCTCTGTCACAACCACTTAGCACTTACTATTGCCAAGCAAAAAGCAGCCATACATGAGGTATAAAAGAATGGGTATGGCTATATTCCAATAAAACTTTATTCACAAAAGCAGCACAGGATAAAATAAGAGCAGTGGCTATAGTTTGCTATTATTTTTCAGTGCCTGATCTAGACTAAATTGCTTATTAAATACCACATGAATGTTCCTGAAAAACATAAGACCAACTGGTAGACATCAACTGAAATTCCCATAGGAGTGATAATAATGGCTACAATTTATGAGGCACTCTCTATGTGGTTTTTCCTCATTTAATTGTTCCACCAGTTTATGAGATGGAACTATTGTGACCTCCCTCTTTTATTTTAAGATAAGGAAACAAAAATACCTACCGGTCAAATAGCCTGCCAGTGGTCATACAGTAAGGAGGTGGTAGTGTCTGGATGTGAACTCAGAGCTGCTTTACTTTGGGATTCAAGTGTTTGACTACACAGGCAGAAAAATATAATATACTATTTAAAATGCAGAATAGAAAGCCACATTACGTTTCTTGAGGTCCATTTGTTGGAAGCTCTCAAGATATACTTTAAGATGTAAAGAACAATGTTAGCTGAAACCCACCCACCTCAGACACGGACTGGGAAGAAAGAAAGGCCTCTAACACTGAGAGGAACTTAAGCCTGAAGGAAAGAAGAGGACAGCTCTTGGTGATTATCCTAAATTTTTGAAGCCAAACCCAGGAGGACTTGAGGAAATGACTCACTGAACCCAGGAGAAAGAAAAACAGCCATGTGATGTCAGGAGAAAATGAGGATAATATAGCCTTACTGTTAAAGTGAGGGTTAGAAGTCCACAGAGACCTAGAAAGGAAACACTGAAATGGCTGAGCTACATTCCTGAAACTAACATGCAATATTGTTTTATCAGGCTTACAGCTGTTTTGCCCAAGAATGAAGCAGCAACAGATTTCTTTCTAACAGAGACATCATTTCATGTTCTTTACTGTTCCCAGATTGTCTCCTGTGCAAGAGCCCCAAGAGAAAACTACAGCCATCTCTGCCCCTTGCATTCTTGAATCACAAAATGGGCTGTTCCTGACTCAGATTCTGAGGTTATTGTGACAAACAGATGTCCTACACTGTAGCCATTAAAATACCCTAACATCAACACTGAGCCCATGAAAGAATTTGGAGCCATCAACTTTCTAACTAAAAAAAGCCTGATTGGAAAGGTTGGGGGATGTTTTCGAGCATGATTATAGTCAGCTTTCATTTAGTAAGTCAGTAGGAATAGACAGAACTACAAAGCAAGTAAACTTTTGTCCTCGGTCTTTTTTCTATCCATCAGTCGTTTTGCCACACATTAACCATCCCAAAGTTCTGACCATGTCACTCCCGTGTTCACAAACCTTCAAAGTTCACACGTGGTTTAGAAGTGAAATATGTAACAGCTAGATTTAGGAACTCACTTAATGGGCTTAAAAGCAAGCTGGAAAGAAAGATAGGATTAGTGAGTTCAAAAGCAGATCAATAGAAATGATTCAAATTGAACCACAGAGAAAAACCAAACTGGAAAGTGTATGGTATGTCCAAATGTGGAACATACTCAAACAGTTTAATTTATGCTTAATGGAGAAGAAGATAGAATGGAATCTAAACAATATCAGAAAACATACAAGTGAGAAATTTCCAAAAATGATGGCAGATAGCAACCCACTGATTTAAGAAGCTCAATAATCTCTAAGCAAGATAAATACTAAAATAAAACAAAAACACTTAGCATATATAAAAAAAATTGTACAAACTGTTGTAAAATAAAGAATGAGAAACTCTTAAAACTCTTAAAAGCAGGGACGGGGTGAGGGAGGGGCCTATCTTAAGGAGAGCTACAATAACACTGACAGCTGGCTTTCAAAAGAAACTGGGACAGGCCCGCAGCTCTGATCCAGACGTTGGGCTTCGCGGCACCCGCCTCTCACGGGGCTCAGTACCCTGGGCTGTGAGGCCAGGCCAGAAGTTGTTTTCCTGCAGCTTCCAGTAAAAACAAACAAAAGAAAAAAAAAGCAAAACCCAAAACACCACCGATCCCGACATAGATCGGGGACATCATCTTCTTCAGATGATCATGTGTTTCCGTCATCATCTTCTTCAGGAAGCAAGATAGATTCAAGTACTGAAGATGCCACCAAAGGAAAAAAAAAAATAAGAAAAAGAAAGGAGAGAAAAAGAATAAATGGAGAAAAGAAAGGAAGGAATCTTCTGAGATGCCCAACATCCTGTCTGGTCCTCAGTCATTGATCCATACCATTTGCCACTGAGATGTCTTCCCTCCTGTCTGCCTCTTCCATCAGAGTGGCTGAAACCAGTGGAACTTTTTGATTTCCAAAACTCATCGTGTAAGATAGTCCAAGGATGCAGACCCCACCACTGTGAAACCAATAAAATCACTGAAGAGCCCAGGGAATGGACAACATCTCTTTCATGCCAAGTCTAGACTCACAAAAACCAATCTGCATCCTTTGTAACCAACCACACAATAAAGAGTTTGGAATTCAAAAAAAAAAAAGAAACTGTGACAGTCATAGGACTCCTCAGGCCTCCCTCTGAGATCCTGCTGTAAGGAGCATATCTGATTGAGAACCATTTAGATTCTCTGGATACTTCAAGTCACACTTCACCCAGGCTGCTTCCAGGTAATGAAGGAACAAAATGGAGGTATCAGAACCAGGCTGTTTTGATGGATGCAGGGTTTCTGTAAAGACAACTTTGGCTCAAGGGTTTGCCATTGGCCTGGCCAAGGACTTCTCAGAACTATCTATAATCTGAAGCTTCTCTGACCCAATCCTTCCTCCCCTGTCTTCTTTTACAAGTGCCAGAGGGATGCATGTTGAAATTTCTATGCGAGTGCTTCGAAACTTGAAACAATTTTGACTGTAAAGAGACATTTGACCAGAAAATAAAGAAATGCATAAAACTGAAGGTAGAAACAGACAAGTTCTTGATTATAGAGACTTCAGCTCTCCTCTCTTAGTTATTGATAGAACTAACAGAAAATGAACAAGAATATATACAAATTGAAAAATACTACCAACTGACTGGATTCAACAAAATTTTAGAACCTTCCACCACCAAAAACAGAATTCACATTGTTTTCAAATGAACATGGAACATTCACTAAGACAGACAGAATCTTTTGCAAGAGAAAGGTCCAAGTTTGATCCCCGGTACAAAAAAAAAAACGAAAAAAAACCCAGACTGAATCCTGGGTCATAAACTTTAACACATTTAAAAGAACTGAAATCACATAAAGTATATTCTCCAACTAGAGTGGAATCAAACTAAAAATGAATAGAAAGAAACACTTAGCAACACACTTGTAAATAATCCAAGAAACATCAAAAGAATTGAGAAAATGGTTTAAACTGAACAAAAATGAACACACAAATGTGAAAATTTGTCAGATGAGTTAAAGCAGAGCTTAGAGGGAAATTTATAGCACTAACATTAACAGAAAAGACCTTAAGAAAATGAAGTGAAAGAAATAGAAGAACACAGCAATGGAAGCAGGAAGAAAGACATGATGCACATAAAAGCAGAAATCAGTAAAATTGAAAACAGAGGATGAATACAGTCAGTACAATTCTTGTTTTATAAGAAAATCAATGATCTAAAAATAATACTAAAACTGACCCAAAAAAGGGAAGAAGATATAAATTACTGCTATCAGGAATTAAAGAGAAAATTCACCCTAGTCCCTGCAGACAGTACAAGGATAAAGGAATATTATGAGCAACTCTAGAAACAAAAATTTGACAAGATGAAACAGACCAATTCCTTGAAAACCACAAATGCCAAAATTCATCCATGATGAACTGATCAGCAAGTAGTACAAAAACTATTTTTAAAATCAAATTCATAGTTTAAAAAGAATTTAAAGAATAATTTATCCAGTCTTTCCATTTGTATGTGGCAGGAATAGTTCAGGTTACATAGCACGCTGTTATACAAACAGTGCAACTGTTTTGTTTTATCCAATTTGAGTTGAGTTGTAAAAGCAACATGGTAGTTTATGGAGTTTAAAGCAACATTATGGTTGTTGAGTGTCCAAATACAGGACTGAAGGGACCCAACTAGTAACTGCAAAAAAACTAGTAGTAGCAATAAAGTAAAAATAATAGTAATAGTAAGCATGGCTAAGAGATACACTTATCTGTGGCCCTCTGCAAAGAACTTTGCATATGTAGTATGATTAGCACAATTTTGTAGATGAGGAGACTAAAGCAAGGACATTAAGTATGATTTCAAAAATCAATAGGATTAAATCTCAAGTACAACTTTCTGGAGAATATTTTTCTTCCTAACCTATTACCTGGTTGTGATCTTCCTGCCTTAGGAGAATGAATGGGGCTAGAAGAATGGTCATTTAGAGGAAAATGCCTGTAGCAGCACACACGTTGTCTCCTGAAAAGTACTTCCTAAAAACCAAGTTATGGGAGCATAAAGATCCTGCCAATACCAAGTACAGCTGTGTGTTTCTCTACCCCAGGCCTGCCTTTTTCATCACCCAACCCATACATCTATCATCTGTACTTGCTGAGGCCCCTAGTGCCTTCTGAAACACCCCCCCCACACACACAGACACACACCACGAGCAGTAAGTGGACACAGAAAGCTGGGGATTTCCCAGCTTATCAGGAGGAGCATCTCAACATGATGGCTGTCTTTGAGCTGGTAACACACTTCAAGAAATTTGTTGCACAGCAAGATACGTATGACTGATGCCATATTATATCTTGAAAATGTAAAGCAAATGTGGAGCTGGGGATTTAGCGCAGTGGTTCCTCTACCTGCCTCGCAAGCACAAAGTCCGGAGTTCGATCCCTGGTGCCAAAAAAAAAAGAAAGGAAATGTGTTATATGTTTTTCCTACAAAAATAAAGAAGTAAGGGCTGGGGATTTAGCTCAGCGGTGCCGCTGCCTGCCTTACAAGCACAAGGTCCCAAGTTCGATCCCCAGTACCAAAAAAAAAAAAAATGAAGTAAGGTAATGCATGTGTTAATTAGCTAAACTTCACCACAGTGTATGTTTGTATATATTTTGAAACATCATGTGCATGATGAAAACATACAATATTTGTCAAATAAAAATCATGTTTCAAAAAATAATATGTAAGTTAGCTTTACTTACAGACCCTCAGAGCACTGTTTTACAGTATTTAGCAGTATGCTTATAAATTCTTGCTAAGTTCAAGTAACTATTTTCCATTAATCTCCTGAAAGTTGAAAGAAAAAAATTGCATTCAAGTGAACTGAAAAAGACAAACAGATGAACACCACTGATTTCTACACTTTCTCCATACTCGCAAGGCAATGGTCCAAGAACCACATTCCTGCCTTTATAAATTGGCTGCCAACATGAATGTGATTCTTCAGCTATGAGAAAATGTCTTCTGAAGGGTATAGGTTGGTTAATATTGGAAATTTTTATGTACTTTGGGAGATAAGACTATTTGCTCTGATAAAGGCTAGTACTTTTTTCCTTCTTTTTATCTGGACTTGTCAAGAATCAGTCATGTCATTTTGAATTTTTCCTTTTCCTCTCTGTTGCCCTGGCCTCTTTTGGGATTAATGCCAGTAACATGTTTTCTCCATACAGTGGTGGATATAATCCAGTGTTGATGTTCCTATGTTAAACAAAATCTGGAGGCAGGAAAAGTTCTCATTTAGGAATAATAAATAAAGGTTATAATGTGGAACAACTATGATGCAAGAGTATCCTAACCACACCAAAGCAAGTATTTAGTTTTATGACTTTTGAGTCTCTTAGTGTAAATAAATTCACGGGTGTTAGGATTCACACTACAAATGGAAAGAAAATGGGTGGAGAAAGAGAGGGAGGAGGAAAGAAGAGAGGGAGAGAGGGAGGGAGAAAAGAAGGGAAGAAGAAAGGGAGAAAGGAAGGAAAAAAGAAAGGCTGGAAAGGCAGGGGAAAAAATCCAAGTGGAGATTCACGGTACTTGGGGGAGTCAGCCAATTTTGGAAGGCAAAAAGAAAATACAGCCAACTTTGGGATTTCCAGCTACCTATTGGTTACTATTTGGAAAGAATCACTGCCAGCTGGAAATTTACTCTAAGCCAAAAGCTCCTATTCTGTGAAATTTATGCCCAAGATATAGATGGTTTGTGGTAAATACTTAGTAAATAAGTTAAATTGTATAACATTCTTTTTTATATTAGCAAAAATGAAACTCACAGATGTTTAGTGAGTTTCCTAAAATCATACAGAAAAATCTTAGATAATTAAGTATGTGAGGTGCAAATTTTTGGAAAGATCACCAATTGGGATCTAAGGGATCTAGAATCTGGTTCTGGGTTTGCTTCACATTTTACTTCTCTTGTCTTACAGATTGCAAAAGGCAGAGGCTCATTTATTTTGTTTTATGTGACACCTCTGAAACCTGGCACAGTTTCTGGTACATACTAGATGCTCAGTAACTACTTAAATACCATTTCCTAGCCAGGGATTTAGCTCAGTGGTTCCGTCACCTGCCTCGTAAGCATAAGGTTCTGAATTTGATCCCAGTACGAATAAATAAATAAATAAATACCATTTCCTCCCCTGGAAAATTTAGTTTCATTACATAAAAACTGAGGAAGTTGGCACCGAAGCCTTCTAAGTGTTCCTTCCACTAATATGACTCCAAGAGAGAAGCTATCTGCTCCCAGTCCTTATTCCATACCACACCTTCCAACTTTCACCGATCAAGTTGCAAGGGAAGGCAAGTACAGGTGGGTGAGGTTCCAACATCCTTTCTCCAATGTTTTGTCATCATCTCTCTAGGCTCGAATCTTCATACGAAAATCCACAAAATGCAATCATAATATAAAACAGTGAATCAATCAATTACTTCATTGTCTGTTTTCCAAAATGAGTTCCAGAATCACCACAGACCTCCCAATCTCCCAACCTCAGCAGCCAAAAATTCTCTTTCACATTAGGTGGCTTCCAGTCACTCTTCCCCAGAGGGGTACTCAGGCCTTTGCGATTTTCTTTTATGTGTCTTCTAAGGATGCTCAGAGCAATAAACATCCTGAAAGGAGGGGAGGCCAGCAGCTGCAGTAGTCCATGTACTACAGGATAATGGTTGAGAGAGACTGAGTCTCCCATTCATTTAATACAAGCCCTTCCCATCCTCTCATGACATAGCCCTAGCCAGAAAAATAGTAGCAAAACTAAACCCACTGGCAAGACAATCAATGAAAGTGGCAGCATACCTTTCTTTCTAGTCAGAGGAAAGAGTAGAGCCAGCCACCCAGAAGACCCAGGTTTCTCCTCTTTTGGGAACTCCTTTCCTGAGGAGGGTCAGCCCCAGCAGTGATGCATCCTATGTGGCCATGGTGTACAGTGTACTGAGGACCTTGGTCATGGAGTCAAGAACTCCAATGAGATCTCAAACAAACTGTGTGACTTTGGTGAAAGTCAAAAATTTATATGATGTGAAGAGAAACTAGAGTATGACTATGTGACTTTGGAAAATCAGTATCCTCTCTGAGCTTCAGATTCTTCCATTGTTAAAACATATCTGTCCTTTTAAGTAATTCTTTAAAAAAATATTTCTGGTCATTTAAATATGATTTGTGACCCTGAAGTTTTGCAGGAGTTTAATGATCCGAGCCATATGTTAATTAATAGGATGGAAACTTAATCTAACTACGGTGTTTACAGGTGGAACCTTTGGGAAGTGACTATATTAAATTAAGTCATGATTGATTCCTGGTGGCTTTAAAAGGGGAGGGAGAAAGGCCACATAACACAGATATACTTGACCTTCTGCAATGATACTACCCATGGTCCCTCACCAGAGCCTATGCCATGCTGTGTGGATTTCCAGCCTCCAAAACTGTGATCTAAATAAACTACTTCTCTTTATAAATTGTCTGCCTCAGATATTCCATTATAGTAACAACAAATGTACTAATACATCATTTCTATTATACCCCAAATTTAGAAACATTTAAAAATACAGATACATTTTTAAACTATACCAGGATTCACAAGCCTATCACCCACTGACAGTCACTGTTAACATATTTATGAATTTCTTTTTGTGAAACTATTTGGGTTTTATATCAAAGGCTATATATTTCTTAATGAAAACTCTCCTTTCACTTTCTTTTCGCAGCTTTGTGCTTGTGCCAACAATGCTGGCCATAAACAAGGAAGCTGGGGAACTCCCCTTCAGCCACTATCTCCTTGTGGTGTAGGACAAGATTTTTCAATGTCCTTCATGATAATAGTTCAGTTCAGGCTGGTCGTGACTATTGAAAAAGTCATTGGAAGTCAAATTTACATGATGAGAAAAACAATAAGCTGGGTACCCCTATCTGGTGCTTTTGATTTTAAAGATATTCCTATAAACTTTTAAGACTATTTTTCCATTTCTCTAGGGTTTCCAAAATTATTATGCTTAAATTCATAGAAGGAGAGGAATAAATTTCACTACTTAAAGCAACATTTCTCAAAATGTGTTCCATAGCATGGCAGATGCTGAAAAACCACTCAGAAAAAGAGTTCTGTGATCAAAGGAGTTTGAGGAAAGCTATGAATTCTGCCTTAAAGACTTATAAAGCACATTTAATTTTTTTTTTTTTTGGTTCCGGGTCTCGAACTCAGGTCCTTGCACTTGCGAGGCAGGCGGTGGAACCACTGAGCTAAATCCCCAGCCCCACATTTAATATTTTAAAAGCTATGAGATGTCTCTGAAAAGAGTTCTTTTTAATTTTCCTGAACTCATTTGCATGCAAGGTACTTACGTAGGAATGCCACATCAGTTTGCCCATCCATTGAGAATGACAGCCTTTATATCTTAGTGAATAAGCATGCAGTCTGATTCTGTTCCTACAGACACATCACTAAACCTCTCTGCACTTCTGGTTCCCCTTCTGTAAGACTGAAATAAAAATTTTACCTACATCACACAGCTCTTCTAAAGACTAAATGAGTGCAAAATACAAAGCATATGGACCAATGACTGGCACACGTAGCAATTACTCAAATAAGTGGGAACTCTTGTTATTTATTAGTTGGAGTAGACAGGATAAGGAGAGGATGAGGACAGACACACTTCATGGAGCACAGATGGGATAGTAGGACTGTAATCCTTCTTTGTTGAGATATCAAGGTGTGGCCTTTAATCTTCCTGGAGGTGATAAGCCCCATGCTTCTCTTCTCATTACCTTATAATAACATCCTGTGCCCAGACACAGGACATCCATTTTTGTCACTCATGCAATCCAGGTTTGAAAAACGTTCTCACCTAAAACATCTAAAGCTGTTTAACATGTAGGCATAGTGGAACAATCTGTAATTCCAGCTACATGGGAGGCTGAGGCAGGAGGATCACAAGTACAAGCCCAGTCTGGGAAACATAGCAAGATCCTATCACCAAAAAAATTGTTTAATTAAAGTGCAAAACCATATTTTTAAGTATATGGTGAACTCGTAGGAAAGAAGAGAAAATAACAAGAAAGCATAAATCCAAAGAAGAAAGCAAGCACAGAAGCCACTCTTCCCTGACAGCCATCTACAAGGCCCTAGTAGCTGACAGTTTGGGTTTAATGGCCTGTGCTCAAGTGGTGAGAGACAAATCCTGAGATGAATGCAATGTGGGAGGTTGTATCATGTCACTGAAGAAACTCAGAGGCTCCCAAAAGATGATGAAGCCAGTGGGTGAAATAGGGGGAACCACAAAGGAGTGGGTGGTGAAGAGGTAGGGCTATCTTACTTACCCTTACCTCCTCATGGAACACAATTTTTGAAAATGCTTTTCTCAAATTTTTACCAGCTGTTCCTCCGACAAAGGTCTACTATCTAGAATATATAAAAAACTTAGACGCCCCAAATATAAAGACCAACTCAAAAATGAGCATCTGAAAATAGGAAGGGCTGGAGGGGTTGAAGGGAGGGTAGGGGAAGGGGGAAAAATAAGAACCAAGAGAGTATGTACAGGTGCATATCTCCAATGCTGAATGTCATTATGGTGTACACCAAAAACGTACCAATAAAAGGATATACAAAAAAAAAAGGACTGCCCAGCAAATAAAGCTTATATTTCTATGCCTTCTATAATTTAATTTTTGGTACTTTACATAGTTCTTGTTATTATTCTTTGGCTTTTAATGTAATACATGCTCATTATTAAACATTTGGAAAACACAGATAATCCCTTACCAAAAAAAAAAAGAAAGAAAATTAACATAATTAATGATGTCATTACTCATAGATAAACATTGTTACCTTGTTACCTTTTTAGTGTATTCTTTTCAGGTTATTTATTTATTTATTCATTAATTTTTGTGCTGGAGATTGAACCCAGGGCCTTGCATGTGCTAGGCACATATTATACTATGGAGCTACACCTCCAGCCTTTCCTTTTCGGTTTTTTTTTTTTTTTGTACCAGGGATCAAACTCAGGACCATGTACTTGTGAGGCAGGCACAGTGCCACTCAGCTAAATCCCCAGCCCTTCCTCTTCAGTTTTTTAAATGTAATTTTACTAGTTAGAACTTATCATGTGCCTCACAGTGTTCTAGCACTTGGGCAAAAGTAGTCAAAATTTAAAGTCCCTATCCTCATGGCATTTACATTTTTTTTTTACATTTCTATATATGTAAATACTCATACTTTAAATTTTAAAATGAATAAGGGAGAATAAACCAAATGAGATTATTAGTTAGCAATTATTTATGTTGTTTGTGTTCCCAGTTCCTAAGCGAGGAACCAGATGATATTAACGTGGTATTCTTCCTATTACCTGGTCAAACAATTGCTCTTAGAAGACACTTAATGTTTTGTGGATCCAAAAGTTGAAAAGGTCAAAAGGAGCAGGGAAGAGGCAAGAGGTAACTGGGATCATGAATCCCTCTCATAGGGTAGGGTAGACCCTACTTTAATGATAAGTCAGATAACTACAAATGGGAAACCCTGGTTTGTAATGTTTGCTGGTTTTCTTGGTATAACTACTGCCACATGGGCAATTTCAGGCTTCCAGCATTATATCATTAATATGGACTTTAGAAAGAGTACTTAAAATTGACTCCATGACCTGGTAGAGACTGGATCCAGTATACCATTGCCTGGTCCCATAGAACCCCTGCATCCCTCTGTGTCCCAGAGTTCAGGTGATGAGTGCCTTAGAAAACACCAAGGAAAATAAGAACACACAGAGAGAAGGCTGGGATGCCTGAGATCAGCTTCAGTAACAGTTCCCTTTGGTCTGATCTCTAGGTAATTAGGGAATTTCCTAGAACAAATTGAAGATGTACTATGTATCAGACTCTTACTGCATGGGATACAAAAACACAAATATGTGATTACTACTTTCCCCAAGCCTACCATGTAGTGAGGAAGAGGATCAAAAATATTGCTTAGTGATTATTTTTGTTAAAAAAAGGAGGCCTGGGGGTGTACTTTAGTGGCAAAGTGCTTGCCTAGGATAAGCAAGGTCCTGGTTTTAAATCCCAGTGCTGCAATCAATCAAGCAATCAATCAATGTAATTTTTTTAATTAGTGGAGAAAATAAACCCTTTCAGAGATAATTCCTTGGGGGAATTCAGACCCAGTATAATAAGGACTCTTGTGTCATGCATACATAAAATCAAACCTCTTATTTGACCACTTACTAGTTCTGAGATTTTATGTAATTGATTAATATCTATGTCCTCATCTCATAGATTGGTCTTATAATTAAATAAGACAACGGATGGAAAGTCACTGCATGGTGTCTGGCACCTAGTAAATACTCCACAAATTCTAGAGTTAAAAACAGTGCTGCTATCAATTCTATTTGTAATACTGATAAGGAAATAATGCACAACATGGCAGGCCTTTGTCTGTTCCCAAGGCCCCCCTCCCCTATGTTTTTGCCAAGAATAAGATGTTTTGTTAAAACCACCTGCACTGCAAATGTAACTGTTCAAACAATGTAACTGTTCAATCATCCTAACTTCAAATGTAACTGTTCAAGCTGTAAGATGTTTTTACCTGATATTTCAAGATGTTCTGTTAACTCCACCCTTCTGCTTCTGTAAACTTGCTTACCAGTACATGACCCCCCACTCCCCTCCCCGTAGATCTCTATATAAGGGTGTTTCCATTTGAGTTCAGGGCTCAGACTTTGGAGTGCAAACTCCTCTGGGCCTGCTGGCATAATAAAAGGTTCCCTCCATCTCTCTGCATGTTGCTCAGTTTCTTAGCCTCCAGAGACTTTCAGATAGCTGTACACTTGGCTGTAACTCTGAGTTGTAACACTTCACTGTAACAATACTATATAAGCAAAGACAACAAAACTAAAAATCCTGAGTGTATGAGTTAGTCAGGGCTTTCTTGAGAAACAGACCCATTAGGGTGTGTGTGTGTGTGTGTGTGTGTGTGTGTGTGTGTGTGTGTGTAAGAGAATTATTTATTAAAAGGAACTGGCTCAGGTGATTTTAGAGGCTGGCAAGTCCAAAATCTACAGCAAAGGCCATCAAGCCCGATATGGAGGTAGAGCCAGTGTTGTAATTCAAGTCTAACAGTCATCTTTTGGCAGAATTTCCCTCTTGCTGGGGGAAGGGGTAGTGTCAAGACTTTTATTCTGTTAAGTCTTTCAAACAATTAGATAAGATACACCTACACTATGTGCTGAGCAATCTACTATACCTGAAATCCACCAATTTAAATGGTAAACTTATTGAAAAATACCCTCACAGAAACACTCATAATACTGTTGAACACATCTCTGGGCAGCATGATTTAGTCAAGTTGACACATAAAATTAAAAATCACAAGGTGATATTTGAGGGACTCCCTGCAATTTGTTTTTATTAGATGATTGGAAGATGTATTCATTAGCTTTGCATTACTATGACGAATAACTCAGATAAATCAACTTAAAAAGAGGAAATGAGGGCCAGGGATTTAGCTCAGTGGTTTTGCCGCCTGCTGTGCAAGCACAAGGACCAGAGTTTGATCCCTGGTACCAAAAAAAAAAAAAAAAAAAAGAGGAAATGATATTTTGGCTCATAGTTTTAGAGGTTTCAGCCCATGACTGATTAGTTCCATTGTTTTGGGCCTGCAGTGGCATAGTACATTATGACAAAGGAAGCCTATCCATCTCATAGCCAGGAATAAAAATAGAGAAGAACCACAGTGATATATGTGCACCCATGTTCAAAGCAGCACAATTTGTAATAGCTAAAACATGGAAGCAGCCCAAATGCCCATCAACTGGAGACTGGATCAAGAAAATGTGTTTTTTTTTAAATAAAATGGAGTACTACTCAGCCATAAAAAATGAGAAATTAGAGATATTTATAGCTAAATGGATGCACATTGAAGTGATACTCTTAAGTGAAATAAATAGGACATACATGTGTAAATACTGAATAGTTTCTCTAGTGTGAAAAACTGAAAGTATAAGTAAGGACTGAAAGGTATAATAGATAATGTGAAATAGGAAGAAAAGGGGCAAAAGGGAAGAAAGTGGGAGGGGAAGGGGAAAGAAAAGAAGGGAATGGAATTAATATGAGAAAATGAAAAAATGGAAACAAAATCTTTGTAAATAGGGAGGGATGGAGGGGTTGAAGGGAGGGCAGGGGAAGGGGGAAAAATAAGAACCAAGAGAGATTATGTAAAGGTGCAAATTTCCAATGATGAATGTCCTTATATTGTACACCTAAAATGTACCAATAAAATTAAATTAAAACACAAACAAAAATAGAGAAGAAAAAAACGGAGTTCCACAATCCTTTTAAGGGTACACTCCCATGACCTAAAACCTCCCACTGTGCAGCACCTTTTTAAAATTCCCACCACCAGCTAGGTGTCAGTGGTATATAGCTGTAATCCCAGTACTCTGGGAAGCTGAGGCAGGAGGATCTCAAGTTTGAGTCCAGGCTGGGCAACTTAGCAACGTATGAAGATTGTGTCTCAAAATAAAAAATGAAAAGCATTATGGATGTAGCTCAGTGTGAAGGCTCTGGATTTAATCCCCAGTACCACCGGGGAAAAAAAAGTTTCCACCACCTTCCAATAGCACCAAGCTGAGGACCAAGTGCTTAACATTGGGTCTTTGGGAGACATTTAAAATCCAAACTATGACAGAAGACCAGAAAATTATTTTGGTGTTGAAGGCTATGGAGTTCACATGTGACTTTTAAAAGGTTAAAAACCTTTAAAGTGTTGGTGACAAGATCTGAGTTGAATTTAAGGCTGGATAATTAAAATTATTGCGAGTTGCACAGATGGGCTTAGTATTTTCTGTTAATATTTGGATAAACAAAATCAATAGTGTATGTGGCCACAGGACCCAGGCAGCCAGGAATTCACCTTCAGGAATCTCCTTTGGCCTCATCCCCAGGGTTGATTTTCCTCCAAAGCAGGCAGCGTGTGTCTTCCTGAAGCTACACAAGTCCTCTTTGCCCTTTTCACTTTGCTGCTTTTTGGCTTGTAGAATCACTCTATAAATAAACAATCTTTTCAAAGATCCCAAACCAATGAGGATAGAACAAACCAATGAGGATAGAAGTTATCTAGGAATCAAGGGGTCATACTAAGACTCACAAGATAAGCCAGCATTAATGTGACCGCCTACAGTGTTTTTGTCCAAGTTTAGGGGTAACCAGGTCACTAACAATAGCTTTCCACATTTCTGATTAACTTATGTAAGAAGCACTGTTTTTCAAATTTGTTGACACATGAAGCAAATAAGCTGTTGGAGATGTCTGTTGCAAAACTGGAAACAAAATGGCTTTCAAATAGTTTACAAAGGCTGAGAATCAAGGTTTGGGAGGTAGCCCAAAAATCCCTGCTTCCTGTCTAAAGCACATTCGACTCAGTGGGATACGTTTGTCTGGTTGTGATATGTAAATTATCTCCATTGTGTATTTATGCTCGACATTTTCACTGATTCCTGTTATTTCAGACCACATAACGCCCACACAACTATGGTTACTTGGAATTCTTTACTGGAATACATCAGGAGTAATTGGGCCGCTATGCCATCTTTTGTTGATAATTGGAAACTTTTGGATACAACACAAGAAGTTTACAAATTCCCCTGAACTTAACCATATGTTTGAAGAATTATAACAACAATATTTTCCTGCCATTCCTAGCTGGAACTTCTTAGGATTTTGTGACTACTGCACAGGTCTATCCCTAATGGTCTTCATAATATAATTTCATAAACAGAAACAAGATCCTTGCCTGATAAATTATTCATAGACATGATTTGGTCCTCATATTGCACAAGATCTAGTCAAAAGGCCTTTCTTTTATTAAACTACAGTCAGACTGCCCAGCAAAGATAAAGGTTTCTGTTGCAAAGCAAATTAAACACCCTCGTGCAATTTATCATGTGTACTGATTTAAACTAGAGGACTCAATGGGATGTTAAGTATTTTCCACATCTGATTATAAAAGTAAGAGAGGAAACACAGATGGAGATGATTGTGCTTTGAATGAATTTGGGAAACAAAAGACAGTCTATTTATCACATTTTCCACCCCTCACTACTAGTAGTAAAGGCACCAGAAAAAGCTATTTGATCTGAGATCAGTCAACCATGATGAGAAGACAAATCTGATTCACAGCGTATGGACAACAAAAATCTAAACTGTAAAAATAAACACAGAAAGACACGTTTAAAAAATATACCTCCAATACTGAGTATACATCAAAGGCAAATTTATGTAAACAAAACAGACTGTAAATAATTCACATAATATGAAGTGACAACATGGTCAGTAGCAAATGAGGTCAATGAAAACCAGTATGTGAACAGTTCAGCTAGGGTTTTAGGAGGGACCCAGTTTCATACAAGGAAAAGACTGATTAGTCTAAAGAATTTGGGACTGAACAGAAAGAGATAAAGCTTCCAGTCTTGCTTTGCCTCTGACAAACTGTGATGCCAAGTAAATCACTCATCCTTTCTGAACTTTAGTTTCCTTCTCTGTAAAATAAAGAGGTCATAGTAAATTATCTTTAATTTCTCTTTCTCTGCTCTTTTGTCACATTTCTGACCTTATAACAGAAGAAATAAATATTTTAAGAAAAGTATATAAATCATTGATGAGATTTTCCATTAAAAGCTACCTATAACCCTTCTCCACTGTTAGTGGGAGTGTAGACTGGTGCAACCACTGTGGAAATCAGTGTGGAGATTTCTCAAAAAACTAAAACTAGAGGTTCCATTTGGCCCAACTATACCTCTTCTTGGTATCTTCCTGAAAGAATTAAAAGCATCATACCGCAGCAATATATGCACACCCATGTTTATAGCAGCACAGTTTGAAATAGTTAAATCTTGGAAACAGCCAAAATGCCCATCAATTGATGAATGAATAAAGATATGGGTTTTTTAATGTACCATAAAGAAAGATGAGCTTCAGACTAGCTAAATGAATGGACCTTGAGACCATACTCTTAAGTGAAATAAATCTATCACACATGTTTAAATACTGCATTGTTTCTCTGGTGTGAGAAACCAAAGGTGGAAATAAGGACTAAAATGTATAAGAAATATTGGGAAATGGGAAGAAAATGTTCAAATGGGAATGGGAACAAGGAGGGGGAGGGAGAAAAGGAGGAAGGAAGAGACAAGAAAAAAAGTGAAAATAGAAGGAAAAAATGGAAACAAAACCTTTGTACATAGGGAGGGGAAGGACTTGAAGGGGGGTCGAAAGAGGCAGGGTGTACCATGTACAGGTGCAAATTCCCTATGATGAGTGTTATCATTATGTATGCCTAAAATGTACTAGTACATGTTTTGTTATAAAAAAAAAAGAAACAATATTACAAGAGCTCTGAAAAAAGCTACCTGCAAATAAATGGCTTCATCTATTTAGCCATTTAAACATTCTTTCGTTCATTTAACAAAAACTAATTTCAAAATCCAATACCTCTTGTGAATCAGATACTACACTATCCCTTAAAGGCTTCCCATATAAAAATGAACTGAAAAAATTGTCCTCTTTTAAAAAGTTTATAGTCTGGTGATGGACATAGACAAGTACACAGATAATTTTAGTAAAAGGGAGATGTAAATGATATAGACAGGTACAGCAAACTTTGGTAGGAAAGAGAATATATCCTCTATCTGGGGTGGCAGAAGGATTCATAGAGGAGGACATACCTGAGCTGAAGGATGAATTAAGGTTATTTAGTCTATGCAGAAAAGAAAATATCCGAAGTATGGAAGAATAAAAGTAGAAATGATTGCAAGCTGCTGAGTCTTGTTAGAATATAATGCACAAACCAAAGGATGACAGTGTAAGAAGTAATCAAAGATGCAATAGTGAAGATTCTGGGGTGTCTTTTAGGAAGCTTCTATTTATCGCAAACACCAACGCTTCTCAAGGAAGCCTGAGGTTTATTTTAAAAATCAAAAGATATGAACGATATGTCATCTATATTGCTCAACTAGATAGTTCAATCGATCCATTGATAGATAGGTGGATAGACTGGATATGATTTTGGGTCCTCAAGTGAACCTACTGATTCAGAATCTCTAGGGGTGATATCTGAGGCTCTGTATTTAAAAACAAATAGTCCAGGCTCCTCTCTGTGGGTCAGCCAAGCAGTCTGAAGCTCCTCAGCTGTGTTCCAGTTCCTGCCCACAGTGCAGTGAGGTCCTGGGAGCGGCTTGGAGCCCCACCTCCATCCAGTGCTCCGCTTAGCCACTCAGGTGCCTGCAAGGCCCAATTCCATCCCCCTCCCTCCGCCTTCTGGCTCTTCTGCTACCTGGTCCCACAATACAGAGGCACAGGAGATTATACTTCACATAGTTAAATGTGATAGATTAATAACTACCACAAATTGTTATTTTCTAAGCTGCGCTTGATGCTATGGTTTTGCTGATTGTAACATTTGGCCTAACATGTTGTGATTGATCTAATCAGTTTTTCTTCCTGGTATAAGGAAAATAAAATAGCCTCAGAGTCATTAGAGCCTCAAAA
>NW_004624791.1:5117115-5140759 GCF_000247695.1 Heterocephalus glaber
ATATATATAAATAAAAACAAATAGTCCAGTATTTCAGATGCAATCTAAAAGTGGGGATCACTTGTATTAGATATTTTTGTATCCATTATTTGTACTTAATCTCTACCACAATCCTGTGAGTAATAGGAGTTGGGGTTCAAAGAAAGATTTCATCCCCTAGGAGAACTGATAAGAACAAGACAAATATGTGTTTAATAAACATTGGGATGGATGGATGGATGGATGACTATCTCTGGAACAAAGTGTAACTGAAATGTAGGTGCCAAAAACAAGCATGGAAATGGGAATTTATTCTTGAAAATAGGGCAGAATTTCCAGACTATCAACTGAGACATAAAATCAACTGAAATGTAATAAATAAATTGGAAAACACCTCCCAAAACGTATTTCAATTTTGATAAATGAGAAACCTAGGGTTAGTCAAGGAATATGTAGGATCTGAGATGCTACCCCTCTTGGAAGACAGGTCAGTGTTTCAGAGTTTCATGCTTCTAGTAGATGATGCAAGTCTCCTGAGTCAAGACAAAGGGCAATTTGTAACTTATGGTAAAAACAGACAGAGCATCCACATTTTTGACCAGCATCCCAATCCTCAATTCTCACAGGAAGAGATAAACTGGGTTGTATTATGAAGGAAACACCCTGAGTTTAGGGATCCCCAAACTTCTGCAGTAGTTAATAAATATGCTTGAGTTTTGCTCTGACAGGAGACACATTCTCTTTCCCACACTTGATCTTAGCCAAAAGGCCAAGAAGTGATTCTTTCCTACAAGACTGTTTCACAGCCATTTTTTAGAAAAAGTTACTGTCTCATTTCTCAGATGAAGAAGTACAAACAATACATCATATTGTTTGTATAAAAACATGTTCTACATTGCTAGCCTTTTGAGAAGTGTAAATTAAAACAACATTGAGATTCTACCTCACACCTCATGCCAGAAAGAATGGTTATCATCAAGAAATCAACAAATAACAAACGCTGGTGGGGCTGAGAGGAGTGGGAAGAACACTTCTCCATTGTTGGTGGGAGTGTAAGCTGTTGCAACCACTGTGGAAATCAGTGTGGAGATTCAATTTGACCCAGCTATGCCTCTTCTAGGTATCTTCCTAAAAGAGTTAAAAACATCATACCTCAGTGATGTAGGCACACATGTTTATAGCAGCAAAATTCACAATAGCCAAATCTTGGAAACAGCCTATAGATCCATCAACAGATGAATGGATAAAGAAAATATGTTATTTCTACACATGAAGTACTACTCTCTTGTAACAAAGAATAAACTTGAGTCATTTGTAGGAGAATGGATGCATCTTGAAACCATAATGTTCAGTAAATCAGACACACAAGTTTAAATATCACATGGTTTCTCTTATATGAGAAACTAAATATATAAATAAAGTGCAGTATAAAAGACAAACAATAGGAAAAAAGACAGAGAGAAAAAAGTTACTGTAATCCAACATGGTTGATGTATCTAAAAGTGTACCTTGATTTAGTATAATTATCTTATGTGTTTTGTATGTTTTTTGGCCTACTAGTCTGATTGTTAATGTGTATGTATTATAATTAACTTTATAAGGACTTCTAAGATAAAGAAATGAATAGATGCTGGCAAAAAAAGAAAAAAACTCGGAGTGAAGGGGAAAGGGGAAAAAAGAATTGAGATGTGTTATGTACATGTATCAGTTTCCCCAATGAATATAATCATTATGTACTGCAAATGTACTAATAAAATTTTTAAGGGCCTGGGAATTTAGCTCAGTGGTTCCGCCGCCTGCCTCGCAAGCGGAAGGACCTGAGTTCGATCCCCAGTACCAAAAATAAAAAAGAATTTTTAAAGGATTCATCCATGTTGTAATGAATGAATGAATCAATGAATGAATGTTTGGTAGAATTTACCTTTGCAGAGGGTAGGGGGAGTTAGTATCTTTACAAAGTATGATCATAAATATAGTGCATGCAGGTGGTGAGCACCATTCAACAGAAAGGCAGGCTCGTAAAAACCTTACCCACCTTCTTCACCAGATCTGGCACCATGCAACTTCTGGATGTCCCCCAAAGTGAAAATGACCATGAAATGTAAATGTTCTGAATCAATTCATGATGTTGAAGCAGCCCTGACAGTGCAACTAAAGACACTCACAAAACAGGACTTCTAGAACTGCTGCAGAAGGTGTTAAGAACAAAGGGGCAAGTATTCAACATGAGGCAAAATATTTTGAGGGGGGATTAATGGTAATGAGTCTTTCACTGTAATAAAGTTTTTATTTAAACACTCACTGTATTTTCAACTATATCTCATAATTAAATGGAAGAAAGCATATAAATTATTTCACAGCATTTGATACATAGAAATAACTTGGCAAATGCATCTATTATTATTACTGTTACAATGATTGTCACTTTGGTTTTTGTTTTATTGGTGCTGTCAACCATTATTCCAATTAAAGTTGGCCTGTGGTTTGTCTACAATTCTACCTCGACCAGAAAGAGAAACTTAGATTAGGGTAGATTTTGTGAGCATGGCTAAAATCTCACGGCCAGGGTAGAGGAGAGTGTAAAGAGCAGAGCAGTCGCTGGAGACAATGCCTTTGGGAACTGCAGCAGAGGCCAGCACAGTTGGTCTCCTGCAAACTGTGATAAGAGGATGAAAATGCAGGTGACTATTGTCTCCGAGTGCTTGGTGACTGACATTTCAACCCCTTCTATTTTCTTTCTCTCCCTTCCCAAAGAGAACCTGAAATAGTATGACATTTTAGAATGGTCTCTGGGCTGGTGGAACTCATGACTGAGCTTTATCACTTAGATCTCCGGGAAGCAGCAACTATACAGAAGGAACTCAGGCAGCCCACTCACTAATCAGATGTCTCCTGGTGGATCACATAACTCGTCTGAGACATGTTCTTCTCATTTGTAGAATAAGAATGAAAACATCTTCCTGGGTGAGTTTGCTGTGAGTCCTAAGTGGGGTATCATGCTTAGCACAGTGCTTACCACAGCATAACAGCGATCTGACAAGTGTGACAGCCATGCAAGCCCTAGAGGGTCTTGTCTTCCTCTGAACAGCAGTCAATGGAACACTCGTACGCCATGGGGCCCCAGCACATAACGAGGGTGAATGAGAATAAGAGAAACAGCACTGAAATCTTGAAGACAAAAGACAACTGAGAGCTGGCCTTAGCATGGGAAAGAAAATATGGAGTGCAGAGGACAGGTGAGCCTGGGGAGAATGTGACTTCCCTCCAGCCCACTGATGTCCCAAATGAGGACAAACATATATTGACAGATCTGATGTTTTCAAAGAAACCAAAATCTGAATTTTTAGGCAAACTCTATTTTTAAATATTAGCACACACACACAAACACACACTTGGAGCGCAAACAAAATTTCTGTGAACTTACTGTAGCCCACAGATGGGAAAGATTCTGTTCAGTTGTAGTCACTTGATAGCATTTAAACCCCAAGTTTATACTGTTCCTTAGTTCTTTCTGTGTAATTTTCAGTGCTCAAGTTCTTTCTCCAATTATATCTTTTAATGTACTTGAATAAGGTATTTGGGGACAATATGGTGTCTTGCTCAGGAAGGGCCATAGTTGGTAAATTCTCCTTTGGCTTATAGCATTTCAGATCTTCAAATAACTTGCTTCCCTTCAGAAGAACTTGTTGACTTCTTTCTGCTGTGAAACAGGAATACAACAGCTGGCTGCCTCTAGGAGGCTGAAAATAAACAGGTTCAGAAGCTCTGAGGACAGCAAATGGGCGTTGTAGGTGGAGAAATGGCCCAAAATAAATACAGCTGTTGAGGTGGAAAATTCTATTTACTTTGGCTCTTTTGAGGGCTACACTAGGGGAGGAGGAATTACTAATCCTGAGACTCACCATATACTGATGATGAGGATCAAGGACTAGTCCCCAGTGCTGGGCACATTCATGTTAGTCATTCAATATATACCTGACTAACAGATCAATTGATTATTTCAAAGGATGGAGGACATTTTGACAAAATGAAAGTGATGAGCTGAAGGTCTTTGCACTGGATGGTCTGTATTCATATCTTTTCTGGTTTGGATTATAACTCACATTAGACCTTGTTTAAAAGCCAGCTTTTCTTTGCCACATGGAGACAATAGAAAAAGACACTAGCTTGGGAGGCTGAAAAACTGGGTTCCTCTAGTCTTACCTTGCTAACTAACTGTTTGACCTTGGTGAATCATGGCAATATTCTAAGCTCCTGTTTCCTTATCTATGAAGTGAGGGACTGAGAAAAACTATCTCTGGGACAGTAGCGAGGAGAGGGAAAGGTGTGGGACGAGGACCAGAGGGCCTTTGTTCACCTCTGCCTCTGTAAATCTCTCCAGAGTGACCTTGGATGACAGGGACATAAACTATAAATCTGTCCCTACCCCTGCCAAACAGGACTAATCAGACTCCCTTGCAACTGTGAATGAGAAAGTAGAATTTGTGTGAAAGTACTTTGTAAGTGGATAATGAACGTAGACATTGGTGTCAGATATGCCAAACTTTGAATTCTGACTTTACTGTTGCTATGTGCTTATGGACAGGTGACTTAACATCTCAAAACATGATTTTTCTAATGAAAATAGTAATACCTGCTTCACAGTGTTACTGTGATGACTAAATTAACCGAAATGATGTAAGTAAAATACCAGAATAGAAACTGGCACAAAGTACTATAAATAATATTTATTACTGCTTGTAAATTGATATTGATGTAATGTTGCCATCTCAAACTTTTATAATTCTGATTGGCTGAACCCCAAATAAGACTTTAACATTTTGATCTGAACCAAAATGTTTCTTCTCTTTACAAAGAACAAATCATTGCACACATTCAGAGAGAGAGAGAGAGAGAGAGAGAGAGAAAGAGAGAGAGAAACAATAATCCAGCTTAAGTTGAGAATAAACCTAGTTGTTTTCTGAAACCCAGGACAGAATAGAGTCAAGACATCCAAACATCTGGCCCAAGCTTAGCCTCCTACCACACTGAGATAAAAAGTAATGGGAAAGTTTCCTTCAGCCAGGAAAGATTGCTTTCCTTTCTTCGGAAAGGAGCCCATGGAAACACTTGGATCTATAAGTAGTCCAGGAAGCAAAACCAAAAATCTCACACAGATACGGTTGCAGACTGTTCTCAGGGCAACATTCCAGACTTCTGTAAAACCCAGATCACAGAAGTGAACTCTGCCTAAATGGCTCTCCAGACCTTGCCGATATCACAGCATACACTGGAAATAAACTGGATCCAGATGGTAAGAAATAGATTGAAACTCTCATCACAAGTGAATTAATCACTCATTTAGTCATTCAAAACACAGCTACTACTGGTCTGACATGCAGTAGGCACTATATTTCAGATTCTGCAGCTACAGTCAGAAACAAGGCAAAAATCCACATGCCTCTGTAATGGTCTGAAATACCAAGAATCTCACTTGAAGGGCTTTGTAATGTCAAAGCTATAATGATTAAATGTACATAAAATTGTTTAATATTTCTACTCTTTACACAGCCTATGATTAAGAATCTATCCCCCTCAAAAGGGAAAGACTATACAAATAAACATGTTTATGGAGCATTATTTAGAGTTATAAAAATAGAAATGTCCAAAAAATTGAAAAATTGCTTGAAAGGACTAGAATATTATGTACATGAAATAATGAAATATTATGCAAACATTTAAAAAGATATAATTACAAAGATCATCAAGATAAAAATTGCTTATTCATGTGAGATGATAGAAATAATTATGATATATCAAAAATGATCAAGCCAGGGCCAGAAAAAAAAGAAATGATCAAGTCAGGCGTGGTGGCATTTGTCTGTAACCCCAGCACTTGAGAGGTTGCAGCAAGAGGATCACTGTGAGTTCAAGGCCAGCCTAGACTATATAGTGGGTTCAAGGCCAGCCTAAACGACATAGGGAGATGCCATCTCAAAAAAATTGTCAAAGTCAAGTTTGATTATTGCTATAAAAAATACACATTTGTCTAAAAATAAAGCCTGGCAGACAATATAAAACAAGTATATTTATATAAGACTAATGAGTTTTTAATTTTCCTTCCATTTTCTAGACTTACACAAGTGTTAATACTTGTTTAAGAAAAGTAAGGGTAATGGGGGATGGATATGATCAAAATATATTTTACACATTAATACTCAAGTTTTTGTAATTCATAGACACTAATAAAAACTATATTTATAAATAAACAAAGGGCCAGGGATTTAGCTCAGTGGTTCCACTGCCTGCCTCAAAACCACAAGGTCCTGAGTTCGATCCTCAGTACCTAAATAAATAAATAAATAAATAAGCAAATAAGAATAAAATGCTGACACATGCTGTGATTTGATTGAAAAGTTAATTGTCTGAAAAAGCAACACTGTTCATAGAAATATAATGGATTTCAGAAACTTTGCAAAATACCACTTACAATGCCCAGGGTATAATCTAAAATTACTAAAGAAGTGGAATACATAATTATGAAATGTAAGGGCTGGGGTGTGGCCTAGTGGTAGAATATTTGTTTAGCATGCATGAGGCCTTGGGTTTAATACCCAACATGGGAAAGGGGTGGTGAAGGAGAGGTGGGATAGTTTTTTTTTAAAGGATAATATAATGTGCACTCTAGAAAAACACAAGTAATAGAGACTAACTAGTTCTATATTAGAATTGAGAACAGAAAAGATTTTATTATAACCACTTTCAAGAACATAGAAGTAAATATGCTCATAACGAATGAAAAAGCAGAAAATCCTCTGACTGGATAAACAGTAATTATTTTTAAAAGAAATTTTTAGAACTAAAATATATACTTGAATTTGTAATTAGTTTTTTCAGGAATAGATGTAATGATAAATAAACAGAATAGAAAGCCCAGAAGCAGACCTGTGGAAGTATAGAAACTTAATCTATAACTAAAGTGACACTAAAGATCACCAGGTAAAGAAAAGACTACTCACAAATCATATGGGAAAAGGGAATATCCATTTATAAAAATGAAATGGATCTCTTCCTTACACCATACACAAAAATCAACTCCAGATAGACTAAAGGCTTAAACATAAAGGCAGTTTTCTTTTAAAGATAGAGGATAATATAGTATAAAATCTTTGTGACCTTTGAGCAAGAGATTCTTAAACAAAAAAACAAAAAACACTAACATAAAACTATAAATGAATAAATTTAAATATATTTTAAATGTTATACTAATGTATAAGAGTATGTCAAGAGTAGGTTATGTTTTTTCTTTTTTTGGTACTGGGGATCGAACTCAAGACCTTGTGCTTGTGAGGCAGGCAACAGCACCACTGTGCTAAATCCCATTACCTTTCTTTATAAGAAAGAAAAGAAGAAGGTATATATATTTGTTATGAGAAAAAGCAGAGAAAAGATAACAATAGATGAAAATGGTTTTCTGTATGAGTAGTTGGAAACTGAGTGCAGAGTGAAGAAACAGGGACCAGGACTCCCTTGAGTAATGTAAGTTGAGATTTATATTCACTTATAAAATATGTAAATATTACAAATATTTAAAAAATGCATATTACAGTGGGTTTTTAAACCCCAAACTAAAATTGAGTAGAAAAAAACAAATGACTCTACCTATATAAATCAAATTAATAGAATACTTAGCTACACAAGGAAAATAATTTAAGTAACTTCTGAACACAATTCTCTGGCTGTACATCCTTAATAGGATATCATTCAAAATAAAAAGAACTTTCAAAAGACTTGACCTCTATCTAGTAGTTTGCTTTTAATGGAAGTATGGGTATTACATCTGTAAGACTGTTCTGTGTGCATTGTAGGATAGAGAAAAAAATGAGTAAATATTTTTGTGGTGTCGTTGGGAAGCAGGATTTTCCCTCTGGAAGAAGGAAGGCACAAAGATGGAATGAGAGAGGAAATAACGGTGCGATAGTTGACTTGCATTATAAGTATCAGTAAGACCTGAGGATTTTTTTTTTAAAGAAATTTTCTAGTACTACCCCTGAAAAGAGCTACAAGTAATGAGGTACCGGTAGCAGTGAGCATACCTAGAGCCCAGATATTGGATTCTAAGTCTTATCCCCCATAAAAATAAACCAGAAATCCTTAGAGAAATGGAGGAAACAACTCTAGGACAAAGTACTAAGTAAACCTGAAACATGATATGGTGCCAGAAATGGGCTTAGAGAGTAATGAATTGATGTTGTGATGAGCAACAGAGCTATTTTCCAAGTAAAAAATTATTTGGAGCCCCAATATGTAAGGAAGACAAAGCCCGAACTGTAAGGTGGATTGGGGTTCAGAATCCTGACCATTCACCCTCTATCTTATCTCCTATCCCCATTCAGTGGCAGCTCCTATGACCCACAATTTGATAACCACTGGTCTATTGAAAAGAGTGTGGGATTTCTTTGGGCTTTATTTATTTATGTGTAAAACAGAGCTAAAGTTAATAATTTACATATTTCACAGCTGTGAGGACCAAATAGGAGGATAACTGTGAAAATGTTTTGAAAGGATAAAAAGAATGGCTCCTCCTAGTGTAATTCCTACACCACATGAGACCGCTCAATGCATTCTCGCACACTGTTTGGCAGCAGCTGTCATTCTTGCCAGTTGCCAAATTCCCAGCTTTTCCTTCATCACTCATTTACTAGTAATGTACTACTATGTCAGGCACCTGATATAAAAAAAAAAGATGTAAACAAGACATGATCTTGAGGAGTTCATAGTGTAATATAAAATTTGCGTAAGCAACACAGAGTTGGCCTCCCATATCCATGATTCAAATTTATGGATTTAACCAACCATGGATCAAAAATATTTGGGGAAAAATATTCGGGGAAAAAGTGTGTCTACTAAATATGTACATACTTTTTTCTTGTTATTATTCCTTAAACAAAACACTTTTATAACACCTATTTACATAGCATTTACATTGTGTTTGGCAATATAAGTAATCTAGAGATGATTTAAAGTATACAGAAGGATGTGGTTAGGTTATATGTAACTACCATGCCATATTATATATGAGACTTTGGTATTCCAGGTGGTCTTGGAACCAATTCTCCACAGATATCAAGGGATGACTGTACTTGCAATGCAGTAGAACACAACTTTGAGAACATTCATATTACATTTTCAACCAGGAGACGATGAGACAATGCAATCAACAGAGTTAGGATTCATGAGAGAAAGGGCAGCAGAGAATAGTGAAGGTGCCAACATAGTCAGCTGGGAAAAATTAATGAATACTAATTTGGAGGTAAAGATGGTTGACTAAAAACATACATCTACTTTCACTTACCCTTATATTCCCAAGAGCATGACAAACTAAATCTCACTGTATAAGAAAAGGACAATTTAGTTTAACCAGCGAGGCTTATATGAGCAATTCAAGGCTGAATTCAAGGTTAGTTTAACACTTGAAGAATAATCAGCCAATGTAATTTGCCTTATTAAAATGGTAAGATGATCAATTCAATAAATACAGAAAAAAACCATAAGATTTTATACCCTTTGGAATAAAAAATTAGCAGAGGGGATATTTCTTATCTAAAAAACAATAAATAAAAGTTTTATCCCCACAAGTCAACAATTTTAAAACATTGAAAAATTTCCCTTTGATACAAGAAACAAAAGAAAATGCCATTATCCTACTTCTAGTCACCATTATCTTCTTAGACATGACAGCAAAACAAATCAAAGAAGTATCATATATAAGGATTGAACACAAAATATAAATAGCATCATTTGACAAGTGGCATGATTGTGTTTATAGAAAACACAAAATAATCTACAGATAAATTATTAGAGTAATTAGTTTAGCAATGACTTTATCAATATAAAGTTTGTTATTTCTATATATATAAGCTACTTTTAGAAAATTAAATTGAAAATAATATGCCATTCATCATAATATCAGAAATATTAAGTACCTAGGATAAACATAATTTCAGATTTATAAAATTCTTATGACTATGACTAAAAATTACAACAAGGAAAATTAAAGAAACCTAAACAAATAGAGATATATAATATGCATATAATTTGAAGACTCAATATTGTATAGACAGCAGTTCTCCACAAATTAATCTAGAATTTCAATGCAGTCCCATCACACTCTCAATAGGTTTTTGAAGCAGCATTGACAAGCTAATTCTAAAAATAAATAGAATGCAACAAGCCAAGAACAGTCAAGATGCAATTACATTTGGAGGACTGGTTGTACTGGATATTAAAACATAGTGAAGGCAACAGTACCTAAGAGAATGAGATATAGAAACAAGGATGGGTAATTAAGTGAACAGATTAAAATTTGTGTACTCCAGAACCTAGTAGTTCACATATAGATATTTGACTTATGACACAGTTAGTACAGTAATGCAAAGCAGTTAGAAATGGATGGGCTAAAATTAGCATCTAGGATTGTAATGTTATTTAGAAGGTATTTGTTAATATGATCTTTCCATTAAAAAATTCTCCATGAATCTTTCATTTAATATTTTTTTGACCACTAATATTGCCTAGATGAATTATTTCATTATGAAAAAGCTGGTATTTTTTAAAAAGTTATCATTCTTTTTGCAATTATAACATTTATAACAGTAACAAAAATATGAAATACTTATGGAGAACTAGGGTTAGGCAAATATTTCTTAGATATCACATCAAAAAGACAATCATAAAATAATAAATTGATAAATTAGGCATCATCAAAATTATTCACTTTTGCTCTTAAGAAGTAATTTTTAAATCAAAGAATAAAAATGAAATGAAGGAATGAAAATGAAAAGGCGAGCCACAGACTGCAAGAAAATCATATATCTGATAAAAGCATATATCTGATAATGAAATTATATCTAGAATAGTTTAAAACTGTCAAAACTCAACAATAAGAGAACAAACAACTCAATTAAAAATTTTTTATCCTGAGTAGTATGGGCACAATCGATTGCTTTAAAAGGGAGAACAATGAAAGCTAGTGCCTGTTGGCCCTGAAGAGCTATAGACCAGAAGCCAATGAAGATTAGCAACAGAGAGCATCAACCAGCAGAGTTGACCAACAGCATCTGGCACAGCTGGCACTCAACAGCAATCGGTGGCAGAGGCAGAAATCAGCAGTTGACAGTATCAACCAACAGCATTGAACATTAACTGGAGTCAACCACTGGCATCAGGGCTGTTAGCAGAGCTGTACTTTCCCAATACATGGTTTCTATTTGAATTGAGCAAAAGAACCTCAACTGATTGGCAATGGGATTAAAGGTGGGTGTGGCAGTAGCGGAAAAATAACCATGCTAAAAGATGTCCACATCTTATCAGTTTACCTTAAAATTGGGCAAGTACCCTGGATAATATAGGTAGCCCCAATGCCATCACAAGGGTAATCAAAGCAAGCAGAAGGAGAGTAAGAATCAGAGTAAGCTGTAGTGGTAAAAATAAAGCCAAAGAGTCATGGTATGAGAAAGACCCAGCTGGCAGCCTTGAGAAGCTAAACAAACAAACAAACAAACAACAGCAACAAAAAAACCCCAAAGGATCTTCTCTACAATTTCCAGACAGAAACACAGTCCTGTCGATATCCTAATGAGATCATTTTAGTATTCTGATGTTCCAAATAGTAAAATAATACATTTGTGCTGTTTTGTTTTTTTTTTTTTTTTTTGAACCAGGGATTGAACTTGAGTCCTTGTACTTCCGAGGCAGGCGGCAGAACCACTGAGCTAAATCCCCAGCCCCATTTGTGCTGTTTTAAAGCCCAAGTTTATGGTAATTTATTATTGACACATTAGGAAACATACAGTGGGGGAGATGGCGGGAAGGATCAGAACATGTAGCTATCTTGACCCAAAAAGAGCAGACCATGGTAGGCCTCCAAAGCAGTAAACTCTGGGCCTCTAGAGGGCAATAGAAAGGACTGAATTCTTAAAGGTAGATGTGATAGACCTATGAGGTAGGAAGGAATCCTGAAAGAAGACACTGACCGCTTTTTAATGTCACTGTATTCCTATATATAAATCCTAGGTTTTGTTTCCCAGGAAAAACAGGAGAGGGTAGGTTTTCCTTCCAGAGTTTAGCAGAGAGATTCCTGAGGGACAAGTAGAGATTTGCTGAGTAGCCAAAAAAAATCAGCTACTTTATTGTTCCCATCAAGTAAGTATTCTCATTTTGCTAGCATGCCAGAATCCTACCTGAAGTAACATGAGCAGCAGCCTTCCCAACTCACACATGAGCTGCAAATCTCGAACATTTTTGAGGTTTGACTCCAATCTATTCCTGAAATCCTTGAACAATCACCATCCCTACTCAAATATAAGTTTAATTTGTGTAAAACCTATTAGTCAGAGTCCTTTAACTCTCAGTTATATGATTGATTACCTTAAACCACACTAGCAGTAGGATAAGGCACTAAAAAACAGAAAAATCTGCTTATGCAGTCTTTGGATCTAAAAACCAAATGGAAACATTAATTTCTTAAAGCTGAAAACAGTTACTGAATAAAACGCCTAAGAAACCTTCAACAACCTATTGAACCAAAACAACATCCTGTCCCACAAATGCTTTCAATTCATGTTGTGAAATAAAACAGACATCGTGTTTTTACCCTCAGAACATAAATAGTATTGAGCTTCCAGTGCTATGAAATAGATATACAGTTTCAGAACGTAGGATGAATAAGTCTCCAGTTCTGTTGAAAAATGATTATGGTTTCTTTTTTTTTTTTTTTTTTTTTTGGTCAGGTTGAGCCCATTGCCAGATAATTATTTTTAAATGAATGTCTTTTCCAATCCCCTGGAAAAGAATTTTTGGTATGTTTTGATTGGTCAGTGTGCCTTCATGAATTTTATGAGTTCTTTGTTTTATCTAGTGTTAATGTATTATTTTCAGGTAAAGGAGAAACACCATGCTCAGAAGTGAAGCAGTGCCATCTCAGTTGCTCAGCTGATGTTCACTTACCTTACTACACCAAGGGTAGGAAGGAAGATGGTCTGTCCTCTTTTTCGGTTATATTTCTCCATAAAGCTTTCTCTGACTCACAAGCCTTAATAGCTCTATACATTTCTCTATTGTAACTCTCAGTGCACTTGTTCAATCCTCAATGAGTAATAACCTATTCAACATCTGTCTCCCCTGTTTCAGTGTAAGCAACAAGAGGGTAAGGACCACTGGATGTGGTCTCACACCCCTCACCTCAGCTACTCAGGAGGCTGAGACAGGAGAATTCCAAGCTCAAGACCAGCTTGGGCAACTTAGCGAAACTGTGTTTCAAAAAAGTAAATAAAATTAAAAGGCCTGGTGATACATCTCAGCACTAGAATACTTACGTATTATGCATAAGGTTCTGGGTTCAATCCCCAGGCCAACGCACAAAAATCAAAAAAAGAGTGTAAGGATAATAATGTTAGTCTTATTCCATGCCTGTTTTAGCTACTTTCTCACCACTGGGACAAAATACCCAACACCCCATAAGTTAAAGGAGGAGAGGTCTATTTTGGGTCACACTTTGTAGAGGTTTCAGTCCATAGTCAGCTGGTTCCAAGGCAGGGTAGCATGGCAGGAGTGCATGGCAGAGGAGAAACAGTCAATGGTATGGCAGGCAGGAGGCAGCAAGGGATTGAGGGGGGAGGAGGATGGATATGTACCCTTCCTGACCACACTCACATTAACCCACATCTTCCCATCAGGCTTCACCTCCCAACACCACACCTAGCTATAAACCCATTAGTAGACTAATTCACTGATGGGTATCACACACCCATTATCCAGTCACCTCCCAAAAATCCCTCTTATGACTGCATAAGGCTTTGGGGGACATTTTAGATATAAACCATAACAATGCCCTATTCTTAATGTCTACAACTGTGCTTGGTATGTAGTAATTTTTATATAAATATATTCTGAATAAATGAATGAACAAGTATTTGCTTCTTTCCCTTAGGGCTGAGAATTTTAATCCCAAAACAACTGGGTGCTTCCAAAACAGCTCCTACTGGACAAATATAAAATGACAGAAATTTTTTAAATCTATTATTTTCTTTAAAAATTCTTTATTTGTTCTACCACACTGTGAAAACCCTTTTACTGGAAACTTCTTCAACATGTCTACATTTATTGTGATTTTTTTTTTCTTTTTAAACTTTATGTTGTGCTCTGACTTGTTAAATCATACTATTTCTGTTTTTATCTTAGACTTCCTCTCTGCCTACTCTGATTTTTAGATGCTACAGGTAAAGCAGCAGCTTCAGAGTGCAGCATTAAGTACTGGCACTGATGCATATACCAGCCCCTGTACAGGAAGAGACCAGATACTGTTTGATTAGAGAAACAGGATCTTACTAAAGAAACTCTCAGGCATTTAACATGAACTAGCAGGGAAATGGCCAAATTTGATCTTGGAATTTAATTTCCTCTCTGTTATGCTTCTTTTCCATATCAAATAACTACTAAACTGTAGGTATGGTTCCAAGAAGCTATTGGTTTATGGTCTCTTTCAAAAAGGGGGGGCTTGCCAGGCATGGTGGTACACTCCTATAGTCCCAGAACTCTGGAGGCTGAGGCAGGAGGATCCCTGCAAGTTTGAGGCCAGCCTGGGCTGCATAGTGAGGTCAAAGCTGGACTGAATTACAGAGTAAGACTCTATCTCAAAAAGCAAAAAAAAGAGGGGGAGGCTTCCAAGAAAAAATATCAACATGTATGACATCCTCAAAGGAGGCAGGAGGTGGGTCTAAGCAGAATGCATTCTCTGCTCAAAACTTCCTCATTTTGTACTATCTTTCACCTCTTTCTACCATCCCTTTCTGTACTCTTCTGGGTTTGTTTGTTTATTTGTTTGTTTTTAAACAGAGTCTTGCTATTTAGTCCAGGTAGCCTTAAATGGGTGATCCTTCTGTGTCCACCTCTTTAATGCTGGGATTACAGTTGTGCACCACCACACCTAGTTCCTTCCTATCTTCAAAATTGTGGATTTTGATTACTGCTGGCTTTGCCTCTACTGCAAAGCAAATTTTGCCATTTAGTGACTGGGAAACAATGTATTATATGGATTATTTAAAAATTATTGCACAACTGGGGGGACCAGAAGCATTTGTGTGTAAGAGTTCACAACTTTTGCTGGGCATGGTAACACACACCTATTATCCCAGCTACGCAAAAGATTCGAGGCCTACCTGAGGAATTTAATAACACTCTGTATCAAAATTAAAAAGTGAAAAAAGGGATGCAGGTGTGGCTCAATGTAGAGCACTTAACTAGCATCCATGAGGTCCTGGGTTTGACCCCCAATACCCCCCCCACACACACATACACACACACAAGTTCACAGCTTTTCCCTAACTTGCTTGCAGACCTTCTGTGAAGCTAATCAGAGTAATGAGGAAGAAAGATTTGAGAAATGGGAGTTAAGATACACACTACAGATAAAAAAATTTTAAAGAGGGGAAAAAAACAAGAGGAACAACCAGAATCGTGAGTATAATACAGAGATGAAGAAGAAATTTGGTGGCTGAGAATCTTTGGGAAGAAGAGAAGGGTAGGGAATGGAAAAGAAGATGAAAAAATAATTTTTTTTTAAAAAGTAATTTTTAAGTCTTTGTCTAAACCTTCTTTTGACATTCACTGAGTATCCCTGATAAATAAATGAATTACTTTCTGAAGAGTCTGAGTTCCCAAACTTGTGCTTATCTGAACCTGACACACCAAACAAAGCTTAAATGTTTAAATAGGCTTTTTCTCCCTGACTCCCTTCCTTTATCAATATATTTACAGGAAAATCTACATTGCAGGTAAGTAGAATCCAAATTTTCTTAGCTAATTTAACTTTTGTCTTCCAAGAGGACTCTTAGGAGATAAAAATAAATGAAAGACAATTATACAGAAAATAAAATAATTTTTAAGAGCCCTGGGGATGTAGCTCAGTGCTAGAGTGCTTGCCTAGCAGGCATAAGGCCCTGGGTTCAATCCCCAGCACCAGCACTGCAAAACAAATTCTATTACAGCACATATACACAATACATATATTATAATCTTTAGTGCTTTCTACTTCTACAACTCTAGTCAACAAACAAATATGAACACTCACCTGGAGGTCAGAATGAGATACTTACATACTGAAGAAAGATAACCTAATGATTGATTTTGTCATGGGATTCAACAGTCCCTTCTACCGTAGGGCATTTCAGGTCAGGGCAGTTTATATGCACCTGTTTGGTCATCAGTGATCAGTTATTTGTGGATACATGTGTAAAAGGAAAACTCTCCTGTCTCGACAATCATTTTTACTCCGTTCTTCTTCTTTAAAAGACAGAACTTTATGAGCAGTACCTCAAAGAAGCACACTGAAGTCTTTCTATACCCTGAAGAGACCCTAAAATAATAAAGGACAAAACAAGTAGACTTTTCTCTTTCTCATTGGAAACTTTACCCCAAAATGTCCCATTCCTACTAGGCCTTCTCTGATATGTTTATATTTCTGTTCTAGGATAAAGAGGCAGGCCCTCACACCCACATAGTTTTTATTTTATTTTTTAACTTCCTTCAATTTCTGTTTAGAAGCAAGTCCTGAATTCCAACTTCCATCAATTGGCTTTCATCCCAGGCCACACAATTGGCAAATCCCTGAGTCCCAAGACCTCCTGAAACAGAGATGCCTGGGAATGGGAAACAGGTGCCCTTGATTACTTTAGCACTGGAGGTATTTTGTTTTCATTTGTCACTGTTACTTAAAAATTCTTCAGACACGACCCTCAAGTCTCTCCCCCGGTCTTTTTTCCACTGGCATATCTATCCAGATTCTTTCCTCTTCTCCAGTTTGCTTCTGCCATCTCTGTGGTGTTGTTTATGTCTCTGCCAAGAGCCAGGCCCACTGATGTGGTGATTGGCGCTCTGGGAAGTGGAGTGGAGGAGGCCGAGTCATCACTCATCATCTCTTGTCTCTCTGAGGTGGACCAGAATGACACAGGCTTCTCTCCCTAACGTGCCACTGTGAGACCACAGGAGAAGGGAAGTGGAGGACTTCTTCCACTCGATTCTAACCCACGGTAAGAAAGGTCACATTTTGATCATGGTGGTGAGAGGTATAGAAATCTTAAGGCAACATCTATTCTCTTTTGTCCTTCAGACCACAACTTAAATGTGACCTTTTCTAAATGGGCAAACCACCTCAAGAAGGTACTGAAGCTTAATATAGGCATATTCTGTGACCTAGCTTTTCTATTTCTCAATACACATGAATATCACATGCTTGTGGTAATACTGGTATAAACAGACCTGCTGAACTGTCAATCTCATAAAAATATAGCACATAAAATATGAACAGTTAATTATGCTTTATAATGATCATAAAGGTATTACTGGCTTATGTATTTATGATACCATAATTTTATCATTATTTTAGTATACTCTCTCAACATATTTTTCAAAAATTATCTTTAAAAAGAGTGCCATGGGGCTGGGGATTTAGCTCAGTGGTTCCACCACCTGCCTTGCAAGCGCAAGGTCCTGAGTTCAATCCCGGGTACCAAAAAAAATAAATAAATAAAAAGAGTGCCATGCTACACCAGCAGCAGCCTCAAGCATCTCATGTTCACTGAGTCTCATTTGCATCAAAAGGATATATAGAAATCCAGTCATAAATTCACCAAATGACAGGCACAAGAATGTTTATATAGCAACAGTATTTGTAATAACAAAACCCCTAAGCTACCTAAGTACCCATGGCTAAACAAATTATGGTATATTTACACACAACAATATGGATGAATGCCCTAGAGATTATATTGAGCAAAAGAAAGTAAATAGAAAAAAGATACAGTTAAGGTTTCATTTATGTAAAGCTAAAAATGAGGCAAAGTTAATCAGTATTAGATGTCAGGATAGAAGTGAATACTGGGGGTCGTGACTGGAAGGGTGCAGGAAGGGGTCTCTTCCATTCTTGTCTAGATGCTACCTACTTTCAGAAATGAAACTAGCTCTTTTAAGTAGCAATGCATTCCCAGTCTTTGGCTTGCTCTCCCATAGTGGCTAGATCAGAACTCAATGTGACAAGTCAGATTTAGTATTAGCTGCTTATAGCATTATTGAAAATGATTCAGAGGCCCATCTGGGCTTAGTAGGGAAATAAATGTCATAAAAACGTCATGATATCCATCATGAGACCTTGAAAGGGGACTAACGACCTGGGTATTGTGGATGTTGTCATCCTTGGGCTTATTGCTCTCTCACAAGCGTGCTGTAGATTGAATGCGATCAGATTCAGTCTGATTTAACAGCTGACTTTTGAAGCTTTTTCAGTCTGGGAGCCTATAAGAAGAATAACGAGTCCCAGTGCTTAATGGTCCTGTGGCACTAAATAATAGACTTCTTTCGTCACCAACCTCCAGGAGATAAAATACCTAAGAGAAAACGTATAAACTGACACTTTCTGGGACATCTTTCTTCACGCTGATGACAGCATGTAGAATAAATGAAAGACAATAATTATTACAACTGACATTTCTTGAAAATTTACTATGTGCCGTGTAATATGTTAAGTATCTAAGAGACATTATAGTATTTTATTTTAACAAATAGATAAGGTAGGAATTCGTGTTCATAGATAAGAACACTAAGTCACAAGGAGGCTTAGAAACTTGTCCTAAATCACACTGTCAATCAATAATTGGTCTGGGGCTGAACCCGCATCTTTTCCACAGCTCAGTGATGCTCTAGGAACTCAGTCCCGCTAGTTAGACACTGCACTCCCACCCAAGGGCGGGCGAGCTCAGGCTGACTGGGAAATGCAAATATGAAAAGTGTCTGCTCTGTTACTTCTTTGCCAGCCCCGACCCCACAGGAAACCGGGATCCTCACTCCGCTCACCACCCCGACACGCCCACATACGGCCTGACTGCCGCCCAGAGACTTCCTGGCTCCCGAGTCTCACTCCGCCAATGGCAGCGGCTGCAGGTTCTCTGACTTCCATCACAGAAAAAGCATTCTCAGGATATGTCAGGAAGGGGCGTAAAACGTTTACTAGGCAGAATTTCAAAAGTACACACCCAAAGAAACAGAGTGCTGCCCCTCCAGAGAGAGGCAGGCAAGAGCCTGAAGTTGAGGATATTTATATGTTTTTAGCAGTGAAATCTGTGTTATTTGTGAATCTATAGAAAGTTTGGGCTTGGTTTGCGAGTGAAAAATGATGGTCCACCCACAAGTAAAAAGAAAATGGCTCGTTTTACAGGAGAAAGACAGGGTGCAATCTATTGTTTTTTGTTTGTTTGTTTGTTTAAAATGTGTTATCTAAGATGTTTGCCTAAAAATCTTCTTTGAAACCTTTGAATCTGTTTCTCTTAAGGTCAGGTTTCTTTTTTTCTTTTTCTTTCTTTTTTTTGGGGGGTACCAGGGATCAAACTTGGGGTCCTTGCCCTTGCAGGGCGGGCATGGGCAGAACCACTGAGCTAAATCCCAGGCCCAAGGTTAGATTTCTTTACCTTATCAACTAAACTCATTTACAGACTTTGTAGTACCCTTTTCAGGACTTTGGGTGTGGTGAGCCTGGAAGAAAAGAAGCGTAAACAAGCCTAAGGAGTACAGATATGGATAGCCCAGGGTAACTTTTCCTTTTGTTTTGTTTTTTCAGACAGGTTCTCACTGTGTAGCCCTGGTTGGCCTTGAACTCTGGCAATCCTTCTGCCTCAGCCTCTCACGTGCTTGGATTACAGGTGTGTGCCACTGTGCCAAGCAACCCTGGGTAACTTTGATTGTGTCCTCAGCTGCATTCTTCTTAAAATTACAATTTATAAATTATTATTTTCTTTGCCTCATTCTGACCTTCCTTATTTCTTCTATCCTACTTCAATATCCTCCTTCCTACACAGGGCTTAGTGCCTGCACAGTCACTCTAGCATTTCTGAGCTCCTCCCAACACCCTAAGCCACTATCAATCCAAGAAGCTGTACTTTTCATGCTGGGCTTCTGCTAGTGAAGCAGATTAGGGAATGGAAAACTGGCTGGGGAATGGAGGTGATCTGTCAATCACAGAGTTCCCGGACACGGGCACAGAACAGTTCCCAAAGCCCTGCACCTGGAACCAATCAGACTGTGCCATCTTCAGTTGTTCTTATGAGAACTTGAGCAGGTCCGTGTCCCCCACCACCACCACATACACCAGGAATTGAACTCAGGACCTTGTGCTTGCCAGGCAGGCACAGTGCCCTGAGCGACATCCTTGGCCCTTGGGCAGGTTTTTGACAGAAGGACCTCAACTTGACATCACACTGAGAAGTGAGAGATGTAAGAGACAGCTGCCATCAAGCCGTTATTTCTTTCAGTAGCCCAAACTGCACTTTGCAGGGTGTATTTTTTTTTCTTAACTGTAATTGGCCAGCAGTTGCTCTGAAGAGCATGTTTCTTTTCTATTCCTACCTTTAATAAATGTGAAACCTTGCTACCTTTTGTCCTTGTTTTGTCCAGTTCTTTGCTCAGGACAAGAAGGACCTAGAAAGACTCTCTACAGAGTCCCCAGCACCCCATTAGTTTGATCATAAGAAATTGCTGACATTCAACCATTTTACCTGTAAAAACAGTAATTTCATATAATTCAACCCAATACACAAGCTTCCCTTTAAGCAGAGAGTACTGTGGCTAAATAACTTGAAAATTATTGGTGTGGGCTTGTAATGAGTCTGACATTTTGTTTGGGCCATTACAATTGAACTCTCCCTTCTCAGAGTACAAATGGGTAGAAACCGTCACTGGGGCAATTTGTCAAAATACATTTTTGAAAGCCTTTTCCATTGTGCGTGCCCATCAGAGCAGCAAATTTTCTTCTAATGATTTGTTACGAAGAAGCAGCCAAAGAACCAAAAATTATTTAGTAGAAAGTATGTTCTTTTCCTTGTATTAATAGTGGAAAAAGTGGTACACACATAGAAGTATGTTCACTTTATTTAGTTACAAGTATGTTCACATCCTTCTATGAACAGTGGAAAAATACAATCAAATGTCCAACATCAAGGGATTGGTTAATTAACTTACAACATTTCTATATAATGCAATATCATAGTCATGAAAAATGATACACTACCAAAAAAACAAAAAAAATTCAGTGAAACAACAAAATGTAAATTTAATATGGAACCAAATGATGACTAGCTTTCCTACGCACAAATGTAAACAGGTTAGAGAAGATCTCATTTAAAATAACTACAAGTCATAAAACACATAAGGAAAAAAGTCCAACAAGAAATGTAAGAAACCCACATGAGAGAAACTTTAAAGTACTTATGAAAGACACAAAGTTAAACCTGAGTAGTTGAAACTCACACTATGTGCTTGGATAAGGAAACTCATCATTGTAAAGACATAAGTTCTCCAAAGTTATTCTATTCATTTATTCTAATTCCAATGAAAATATCAACAAGATTTTTCATAATGAAGACAAGATTATTCTAAAGTCACATAGAAAAAAGGACAAGCAAAAAGTCAGGAACCAAGAAAGATGACAAAAAAGCTTCTAAAAAAAAAAAAAAGATGAGCATAATGATAGGAAGGAAAACATACCCATATCAGGTATAAAAACATCATTAAAGCTATATAACAAATTAACAAAATGTTAGTGCATGATTGGACAGACAGAATAGGACTTTATAGGACAGTATCTTAAAATCCTAAAATAGGTCCAAACACACGGATAAATTAAATTTACAGTTAAGGTGACATCTCAGATCACTAAATCTGAGGGGTGAGAGTATAGAGGATGGACATTTTCACACATGAAATGGAACAAATGGATAACCATTTTTAAAAAAGTAAACTTGGATCTATATCTCATGTCATTCACCAGTATAAATTTTAATTTATTTAACTGCATGCTAAGAAATCATGCAAGAACTAGAAAAAATAAATTCAATGTATTTGTGAGCTGGGGTTAGGGAAAACTTTTCAAATAATAACCCCTAATCCAGAAACAATAAAGATTGAGGAATTTTGTTACATTAAAATAACTGTAAAGTACTTTTGTATGGCAACAAACACCTAAGAAAGTCAAACTATAAATGCCCAACTAGAAAAAAAATGTTGGCAGCTTGTAACATAGATGGCTCCTGTCCTATAAAGAGTTCTTAAAATGAAGGGGAAAATAAACAAATAAAAAAAATGTAGGGGGGAAAAAACTAATGAAAAAGTAGTCAAAAGACAAGAACAGGCAGTTTATAGAAAAAATAAGTCAAACAGTCCTTGAATATAGGAATTGATGATTTATGTCTTTCATAATATGAAAAAAAGAATGGGCCGGGGATGTAGCTCAGTGGCACTGCAACTGCCTGGCAAGCATAAGGTCCTGAGTTCGATTCCCATTACCAACAAAAAGAAAAATAAAATCACACTGCAATTATTATTCCTCACTTAGACTGCCAAAAATCCACCTAAGACAATAAAGTATTAGTGGAGCTATGGAGAAGCACGCACTTTCATACCTTGCTCATCAGAGTCCAAAATGGCACAGTCTCCTTCTAGAGGGAAATCTAGCAAGATCTAAACAATTATATGCACTCTTCAACTCAGCAACCCCACTCCTAGGAATGCATCTTGATGATACACTTCCATTAATATAAAATAGAATACATCTAGGGGTTCTCATTGTGCTCTTGCTCATAATAACACAATACTGGAAAAAATGCAAATGTTCATCAATTAGAGAACTGTTGAATAAACTATGGTACAGCCACACAATGTAATGTAAAGCAGTTTTTAAAAGAATATGGACTAAGCTCCATAATATATTGGTAGGAGAAAATATTGCACCAAAAAATATATATACACACTTCAGAAAAATTAAAACTTGTATAAACATTTTTTTAATTTTCCTGGTACATTTTAGGTATACCATATAATGACTTTCATCATTGGAAATTTGCACCTTTACATAATCTCCCTTATTTTTTCCCCATTCCCCCACCATCCATTCAAACCCTCCATCCCTCCCTATTTAAAAAGACTTAGTTTCTATTTTTTCGTTTTCTCATGTTAATTCCATTCCCTTCTTTCCTTTCCCCTGCTGCTACCCCTCCCACTTCCCCTTCCCCTTTTCCCTTTTTCTTCCTAGTTCACATTATCTGTTATACCTTTTAGTCCTTATTTACACTTTCAGTTGCTCACACTAGAGAACCTATTCAGTATTTACACATGTGCGTCCTATTTATTTCACTTAAGACTATCGCCTCAATGTGCATCCATTTAGTTATAAATGTCTCTAATTTTTCATTTTTATGGCTGAGTAGTACTCCACTTTGTTAAAAAAAAAAAAAACAACACAACACATTTTCTTTATCCAGTCTCCAGTTGATGAGCAATTGGGCTGCTTCCAAGTTTTACCTATTATAAACTGTGCTGCTATGAACATGGCTGCACATATATCACTGTGGTATGATTCTTTTAATTCTTTAGGGAAGATACCCAGCATGGAAATAGCTCAGTCAAATGGGACTTCCAGTTCTAGTTCTTTGAGGTATCTCCATACTGACTTCTATAGTGGTTGCACCAGTCTACACTCCCACCAGCAGTGGAGCAGTGTTCCACCTTTGCCACAGCCCCGCCAGCAACTGTTATTGGTTGATTTCTTGATAGCAGCCATTCTTTCTGGGGTGAGGTGGAATCTCAG
>NW_004624791.1:5153376-5174184 GCF_000247695.1 Heterocephalus glaber
GAGAGGAGAGGAGAGGAGAGGAGAGCAGAGGAGAGGAGAGCAGAGGAGAGGAGAGGAGACTGATCCAATAGACTGATCAGGCTGGTTGGTTGAGGAAATAGCTAGTCTCTCCTTTTGGAATCCCTATCAAATGCTGCCCTCTGATGTTCGTGGAATAAACTGTTTTTGAAAAATATCTGAAACTTGGTTTATTGGAGAATTTACCTAGCTATAGTTTTCTAGGATAAATAGTTATATGGATGCCTAAACCACATGGAAACCAGGAAAACTCCACTGGACTGAACACCAAAAGTATTTCAAAATGCTTTGGTCAAATGAGATCCAGATCAAGTTTCACCCAGGTATTATTGACTCAGACTTATAGGCATAGGTTATTCTTTTCCTCCTTTATCAATGAGGGAAGTTTTAAGCATTTCTTGTGGTTTGTGAAATGATTGGAAACCAAATTACCAATTTAAATTATGGTTTTTACATGAGACTTCCAATAAAGTGTTTTATTTATTGACAGTGTTGTTAACCCTTCAGAGTTTGTGGGTGACCTGAGGGATAAAAACTATCTTGTTGTTGTTGTTGTTTTGCTTTTTTGAGACAGGATATTACTACGTAGATCAGGCTTGATTTGAACTCACTATGCAACCCAAGCTGTCTTCAAACTCCCAGTGATCCTCTGGGCTCAGGAGAGTGCTGGAATTACAGGCATGCACAACCACGCCTGGCTCAAACTCTTCTTACATATTGTTAGGGATAACACCTGACTCGCGACTTCTGTAGGGTTAATTTGATTTGTCTGTGTAACCTATCTTGAAGGCATCCCCACCCCTACAAGCATAGCACTATCATCAGTGGTAATTAGTAAGGAAGATACCACTAATTTTCAGAACTTTATGTGCTATTAAAAAATAAGTGTATATCAACAAAAGTTTCTGAGTAAAGTATTTCTTGGTGTAGCCAAGAAATTAAAGTTATTATGTTCAAATTTTTCAAGTCTATAGCCATCAACTGAGATCTAAAACACCTGCCAGAATTTTGGACTAGGTAGTAAAATCCAATGACAAGGCTGTCCCATGGGTGTGCCTCATATGCTCCTGCTGCAATGTCCTTACCTTTCCACCTGCTAGGAACGTACTATTCCCCAATATCACATCCACAGGAGTATGCTTCGCTCTTGTCTTCCTTCTAAGCAGCTAAAGTGGTAAGATCCAGGGCCTATGTTCACAGGAGGTAAACCATAGTCATTGCTCCCCCTACCCCTTTTCTTTCCTCCTGGTCATTTTGTGTGGAACTGTGTTTTAAAATCTTTGGATGGATGACGATGAGTGAAAGTAGGTCTCATTTTGGACAACTTTATCTGAGTTGTCTGTACCAGGGTGCAGGTCAAAAGTATATTTATGAATCATGTGATACTGTTTTCTCTCTTGCTAATGTCCCTTCAGTATATGCCTTCCTTCACCATTTTATAAAGCAGGATTTAAATATTCCTGGATCTGCCCACTAATTTCTAATAGACGTGAAACTTCCTGATTTCTACTTGCAATGGGACTCAGGCTTGAGTAGTCAAGTAGATGAATGAGTAAAAGCCATCTGAGAACTGTCTCCACCCTAAGACCACCATCTCTGAGAACCTGTAAATATTTGCAAATGCTCTGACAAACAGTATCAAATCATCCAAGTTTGAGGCTGCAGCAGTAACTAAAATATCACAGGCTGGAGACACTCAGCAGAAAGCTCTTCTTATATTCTGTGTATAGAGCTAAACCTTCTGCTTCCAGGTGCCAGAGTGGTCCATTCCTACCTGTCTTTTCTCAGTTCTCTAGTAGTAGGGAAAAGCATTTGCAAATGAGACAAGGCAGAGACCAGAGACCCACCCCCTCCATAGCCTGGGGGACAAGCATCATCCTCCGCCCACTGAACTGTTTGCTTTCTCCCTGGGGAAGAGATGGACTCATCTTCAAGAGGCAGGGATGAAAGGCTGCAGAAAACAACAAGCTTGAGGCTGTGTATGGGGTCAAGGCTGTGTGTAATCAGTCATTAGGGGGCCCTGATCTGCTGATCTGCTGATCTGCTTCAAGGCTTTGGAATCTGATTTAAGAGATATCACCCTGCTGGGTTCACAGAAGAAATTCTCAGGGCCTAGAGGTGAGATCTAGCCACAAAAATGAGGTCACAGATGGAGAAACACTTAGAAAGGGACTTTGTAGTCTACTGTTATGAGAATGAGAACAATAATAAGCCAACCACAAGGATCCTCCCAAGACTGTCAAATCTCCCAAGTTGTGTAGTTCAGTCCTAAGACAATAAAATAATGTGGTTTGAGAGTTACATAAATGTGAGATAAATAATTACAACATTCATGAATAGGAGTCAAACAAATTATGGTAATCTTTACAACAGCATAATATGCAATCATTTCAAAATGATGTAGTATACATATTGCTGGTAGGTCTTAATGTGATACTACCTCCATAGGGGCAACTTGGCATTACAAATGCATATTCTTCTCCTCCTTCTCCTCTTTCTTTTTCTTTTTGGTTTGTTTGAGACAGGATCTCACTATGGCTGGCCTTGAACTCCTGGCAATCCTCCTGCCCCAGCCTCTGGAGTGCTGAGATTACAAGCGTGTGCCACTGTGCCCAACCCAGATGTATATTCTTCTAATCTCACATTCTACCTTAAGGAATATGTCTTATAGATACAACCATAGAGATACAAGACTATTTTTTCTTTTTTGGAGTACCAAATTTTTGGAAACTGTCCTTAGGGAACCTGTTTAAAAAATTATAGTGTAGCCATACAATGGAGTCTAGAAAAGAGAAAGAGAAGCAGCTATGTCCTCATATATAAAACAAAAATACAACAAGAAAAATCACAGTGAAGTAGATGTACTATTATTTCAGTTTAATAAAACAGAGAGAAGGCTTAGGAAGAAAGTTTGCTGAGTGGAATAAGAAGAGTCCAATCCGCTTGCTGTTATTCTCTGATGCCTACCGGCTTCATCAGATAGGTACAAATGAGAGATTCCCACACTGGCCACCTTAGCTAAGGAAGAGATGGTATGTCCTCTAGTGTAGCAGAGTTTCCAATTTAATGTGTATAAGAATTATCACACAGGAGCAGGGATTTAGTTCAGTGGTGCCACACCTGCCTAGCAAGCACAAGGTCCTTAGTTCAATTCCTAGTAACAAAAAAAAAAGAATTATCACACTACTTCTTGCTTGGTTACTTTCTGACAATAAAGATCAGAGGGATCATCTCTAGAAACTGTGATGGTGAATCTGGAGTTAGGCCCTGGAATTGGGGCTAACATGCACACCAGGTGCTTCTGATGCGGCAGCCCCTTGCACCAAGCTTTGAGAAACACACCTAGTATTTTGGTCCTTTTAAGTGTGAGGATAACTTTATTATTTTCTAATAAATTATACTGGAACCACCACACGGGTGATTGCTGGTCTTCCAGAGATACTCATAGAAAGAAAGCTGAATTTATAAGCACAAAACAATGGTATTATGGTTTATATCTAGATGTCTTCCAAGAGCCTCATGTACTCATAGGTGGGGTTTGGGAAGGTGACTGGATTAAGGGGGCTTAGAATTGACTTGCTGTTAGGAGGTGGAAGAAGAGGGTCACAGAGGGCATGACCTGGAAAAGTTTATCTCTCTCCCCAGCTCTTCCCTTCACTTTCTCCTTTCCAGCTGCAGCACATGAGCAGATTCTCCTCCACCAGCTCCTATGTCCTGCCATCCTGCTTTGGAACCAGCTGACTATGGACTGAAACCTCTACAAACTGTGAGCTAAAATAGATCTCTCCTCCTTAAAGTTGTAGGTGACAGGTATTTTGTCCCAGTGATGATAAAGTGACTAAGACAAATGAATTGTCCAGTTTATCACTTGTTATGGTTTATATCTAGATGTGCTCCCAAGGCCTCACATATTTATACTATAGCAGAAATTACTGTGACAAGAGTTAAAATTCTATTAGGCAGTAAAGACAGCAGCCCCAAAATGGAATCAAGAAGACCAAAATAGAGTCTTCTGAGTCACAGCCCTCCAGGGTTCTTACAAAACCATCGGTCAGGTGTCCTTTGGGTACCCCAGACACATTTCCTTAACCCATACTTAGTCTTCCTGCCTGAACACTACATAGGTTGAGCCCTAAAAATATGTATTCTGCTATAGGGTAGAGATTATATGGCTTACACCAGGGTCCAAGCTCCCTTCTAGACCGCTTAAAAACCCTTAGGCAAAGAGCCTCCTTACTCCCCTGCTTTTATATCTTTTAATTTTTTTGCCTTCATATCTTTTAAATAAACTCACTTACACCTTACCTCCTCCATCCATGGTTTTGTTCTTCATCACCATAGGACACAACCCCGACAGACCAGTAACAATAGGCGGGGCTTTGGGGAGGTGATTGAATTATGGGAGTGTGATACTCATAAGTGGATTAGTCCACTGATGACTTTATAGATAAATGTGATGTTGGGCAGTGAAGCCTGGTCAGAGAAGGTGAGTCACTGGAGGCATGACCTGGAAGGAGGAATCTCCTTCCTTCCTCCCTTGATCTCTTTCTGCTTCTCTGGTACCATGCCATGAGCCACTTCTCCCCTGCTATGTCCCTCTTCCAGGCTATCCTGTCTGCAAGCCAGCCAACTATGGACTGAAACCTCTACAAACTGTGAGCCAAAATAAACCTCTCCTTCAAGCTGTGGGTGTTGGGTATTGCGTCCCAGTGACAAGAAAGTAACTAAGACAGATTTTGGTACCAGGAATGGCTCTAGGGAAACAGAATTGTTTGTTTGTTTGTTTGTTTGTTTTTGGTACCGGGGATTGAACTCAGGTCCTTGCACTTGCACAGCTGGTGGCGAAACCACTGAGCTAAATCCCCGGCCCTAGAGAAACAGAATTGTAAGAATGAATTTATTGAATGGGTTTAGTGGTGCCTGGAGTTAAGTCTCTAATTTGATGAGACCTAAAGTTGATATGTCTCTCCTGCTAATGTGTGAGTACTAATAGCCTGTGATGTGAGCTGTTTAAAATAATAAGCAATATAGAACCATTTGGTTATCCTAATTCACCATTTGTGAGCTGTGAGGAATTTAATGACTCTTATGTATAATACTTTGGAATATTTTTAGCAATAATGATGCTGGCTGGTTGCTCTTAGCATCGCTGCACAAACAAGTGAAGAAAAGTCATGAAATGCAGACATGCATAAAAAATCTAAAGTATTCTAAATGCAAAGACAAATTAATAAAGGAAAATAAAAGCTAGAAGATTCAAATTCCCAGCTCCAGACACACAAAGAATCTGGAAGTTTCTAAGTGTATCCTGAAAGAGAATTTTTTTTCCTTCAATCACAGGGCAGAGTTTGCAGAAACCAAAACACAAACTATGATAATTCAGTTCAAGTAGGCTTAATTCTCTGCCTCAAAGTGTATATGAAGTGACAGTGGAGGTGTTGACTGAAAAAGAATAGGATCCTGTAGGCTGGGATAAAGATGTTTGGGAGGACCCTGATAAGGCTGGAGGCACTGAACTCCAAAATCCCAATGAGATGACTTTGCCAGAGGAAGAGATTTTCCCACCCTCAGAAGTGTAGGCATCCCTACCCGACCCCTGTGGTGTTAGCCTCTCCTCCTGTACCTCAGGAAATGAATCCTGTGTTGCCTGATGCAGTTACCAAGCCTGACAATGCTGATACTCCTCACAACCCACCCCCCACCCCCCACTTTTGCTTCCTCCTGTAACCAGGCTCAAATCTCAGGAGGCTCCTAAAGATGAGCTTTATAGCATGACCCATGAGGAGATGCACTGTACTTCCAAATAGCTTCTTTAGTTTTCTAATTTTTATAACCAGAGGTCTGATGAACAGGTAGGGAAATGGATTTTAAGGGTGTGAAATAATGATGGCAAAAATACACCTGGATCAGGCTGAGTTTTTCAATATGAGCTCATTAAATAGAGATTCTGAATTTAATGTTGCAGCTTGTAGATTTTTTTTAAAAAAGGTGTTAATAGTTTATTTGTCTGGTTGACAGAAGTATGGATCAAATGATGGCCCACTGTGAATAAGTTGGAGGTCCCTGATGATTCTTGCTTTGCTATTGATGAGGGGATTCAAAGGCTCAAGAAAATGGGAATACTAAAATGAATTTGTCACATTACATCTACTCCTCCACACAGGGATGATCCAGAAAATGTATCCTTCACTAATACCTTAAGAAATAGATTCATGAGAAGAGCACCATGCATCCCTGAAGAGAGCTGTCATTGCTCTTCTCTGTATGCCAGATCTTACAGTGAGGAACCCAGTCCCTGAATTAGGAAACTTAAAGGTAAGGGTCCCAGAATGGCAGGGGTCTAGTGGCAGTGCTCAACTACCAAAGACAAGCTGCACATACTTACCATAATAGATAGAAGAAGCAAAGCAATGTTTGGAATGTCTGACGTGTAGACCTATGGTGTTGGTGTCCCAAAAGTGTCATGGTGTCCCAAAAGTGAAATAGATAGGAAGCCTACCAAAATTTTACTAGATTTATATAGGTGAGAAAATTTTAGGGTAAATGAATAAAAATTTATCTCAAATCAAAGTGTCAGAGAAATAAGGCCCGCCAACCAATTCCCACCTTTGAGCCATTTTATAGACTCACAATCTTGTAAATGAGGGCTTGGTCGGGGCCCTTGAGTCAGGATTCCAGTGCACTGCCAAAAATTTATACCATCAATATTTTTCTTATCTTTCCCAAAGGGACCTATGGCCTTTTACCAGGGTAACTGCACACTGGAGAAAGGGAAATAATCTGACACTTCAGGGACTACTGGACACTGGTTCTGAACTAATGCTGATTTCTAGAGATCCAAAACATCATCATGGCCCTCCAATAAGAGTAGGGGCTTATGAAGGACAGGTGATCAATGAAGTTTTAGAAAAGGTCTAACTCATAGTAGGTCCTGTCCCCAAAGCCATTCTGTAGTTATTTGCCCTGTTCCAGAATGCATAATTGGAATAGATGTACTTAGTAGTTGGCAGAACCCTCATATTGGTTCCCTAACCTGTAGTATGAGAGCTGCTATGGTTGGAAAGGCCAGATGGAAGCTATTAGAATTGCCTTTACCTTGGAAATAGTAAACAACAAAATATTGCGTTCCTGGAGGGATTGCCAAGATTAGTGCCACTACCAAGTACTTGAAAGATGCAGGGGTGGTGGTTCTCATCACATCCCCATTTAATTCTATTTGGCTTGTGCAGAAGACAGATAGGTCTTAGAAAATGACAGTGGATTACCAGACACAATTAAATGGTAACTCCAATTGCAGCTGCTGTACCAGCCATGGCTTCCTTGTTTGAGCAGATGAACACATCTCCTGGTACCTGGTATCCTGGCATACAGCTATTGATTTGGCAAATGGCTTCTTCATACCTACCATAAGACCCACCAGAAGCAATTTGCTTTTAGCTGGCAAGGCCAGCAATGCACCTTTACTGTCTTACCTCAGGGTTATATGAACTTTCTACCCTGTGTCACAACTTAGTTCACAGAACTCTTGATCATCTGTCTCTTCCACAAGGTATTACACTGATCCATTACATTGATGATATGCTCCTGAAGTGAGCAGGAGGTGGCAACCACTCTGGACTTGTTAGTAAAGCATTTGTGTACAGAGAATGAGAAACAAATTCAAGTAAAATTCAAGGTCCTTCTACCCCAATGAAATTTCTAAGAGTCCAGTGGTATAGGGCATACACAGATAGCCCTTCTAAGAAGAATAAGTTGCATCTGGTTCTCCCTACAATAAAAAAAAAGGACACAACCTAAGTGAAATTAATTGAACACACATATTTACTGGATTGTTTCTCTGGTGTGAGAAATCAAAAGTGAAAATAAGGACCAAAATGTATAATAGGTACTGGGAAATGGGAAGAAAATGTTTAAATGAGAAGGGAAACAAGGTTATGAGGGGAAGGGAAAAGGTAAGAAGGGACAAGAAAAAAAAAAAGAAAATCGAAGGAAAAAATGCAAACAAAGGTTTTATAAATAAGGAGGGGAAGAAGGGTCGAGGTTGGGGGGAGAAGAAGCAAGATATATCATGTACCGGTACAAAGTCCCTAAGATGAATGTTGTCATTATGTATATCTAAAATGTACCAATAAATGTTTTGCTTCAAAAAAAGAAGGCATAACAAGTGGGCCTATTTGGATTTTGGAGGAAACACATTCCTCACTTAGGTGTGTACTCTACCCCATTTACTGAGTGACACAAAAAGCTGCTATTTTTGAGTGGGGCCCAGAACAAGAGAAGGCTCTGCAACAGGTCCAGGCTGCTCTGCCTCTGAGACCATATGATCCAGCAGATTCAATGGTACTTGAGGTGTCAGTGATAGATAGGGATGCTATTTGGAGTCTCTGGCAGACTCCTGTAGGTAAATCGCAGTGGAGGCCTTTAGGATTTTGTAACAAGACTCTGCCGTCATCTGCAGACAACTACTCTCCCTTTGAAATTCAGCCCCTGGCCTGCTACTGGGCCTTTGTGGAAACTGAACACTTGACCATGGGACATGAGGTTACCATGTGACCTGAGCTGCCCATCTTGCCCTGGGTATTATTTGATCCACCAAGTCATAAAGTTACACTGCATAGCAAGTCTATCACTAAATGGAAGTCATATATACATGATTGAGCCCAGCAGTTTCAGAAGACACAAATAAGTTGCATGAAAAAGTTGCCCAAATGCCCATGATTCCCACTTTTGCTATAATGCCTTCTGTCCCCCAGCATGTACCTATGGCCTCATGGGGTGTGCCATATGATCAGCTGATAGAGGAAGAGGAGAATAGAGCCTGGCTTACAGATGGTTCTGCACGTTATGTCCAAGAGCAGACAGCTGCAGGATTACAGCTCCTTTCCAGGACATATCTGAAGGACAGTGGTGAAGAGAAATCTTCACAGTGGGCAGATTTTCAGACAGTACACCTTGGGTTTTTTTGCTTGGAATAAAAAAATGGCCAGATAGGTGAGTATATACTTATTCATGGGCTATAGCCAGTGTGCTGGCCAGAGGGTAAAGGACTTGGAAGGAACATGACTGGAAAATTGGTGGCAAAGATATCTGGGGAAGAGGCACGTCAATAAACCCCTCCATATGGGCAAAGGATGTAAAGATATTTGTGCCCCATGTAAATGGTTGCCAAAAGGTGATCTCAGCAGAAGAGGACTTTAATAATCCACTGGATAGGAAAAACTGTTTTGTGGATAGTGGCCAACCTTTTATCTCAACCATCCCTGTCATTGCCCAGTGGGGTCATGAACAAAGTAGCTTGGTGACAGGGGTGGAAGTTATGCATGGGTTCACCAACTTGGTCTCCTACTCACCAAGGCTAACCTGGCTATAAGCACTGCTGAATGCCAAATATGCCAGCAGCAGAGGCCTACATTGAGTCCTAGAAATGGTACCATTCACTGGGATGATCAGCCTGGTACCTGGTGGCAGGTAGATTATATTGAACTGCTTCCATCATGGAAAAGCTAGCAGTTTATCCATACTGGCATAGACACTTATTCTGGGTGTGGATTTGCTTTCCCTGCATACTTCTGCCTAAGCTACTATCTTACAGAATCCCAAATGTAGTTACAGAATGCCTTAGCCACCATCATGGTATTCCATATAGCATTGCCAAAGAAATGAGGTAATGGGCTCATACTCACATAATTTACTGGTCTTATCCCTTTCCCCATCATCCAGAAGCAGCTGGATTGATAGAAAGGTGGAATGGCCACTTACAGATGTAGTTACAGTGCCACCTAGGTGTCAATACCTTGCAGGGATGGGGCAAGGTTGTCAAAAAGGTTGGATATGCTTTGAATCAGTTTCCACTGTATGGTTTGTATTTCCCATCATCATAATTCTTGGATCCAGAAATCAAGGGGTAAAAGTGGGAATCGTACCAGTCACCATTACCGCTAGTGACCCACTAGCAAAGTTTTTGCTTCCTATTCCCATGATCTTCTGCTCTGCTGTCCTAGAAGTCTTAGTTCCATAAGAGGGAAGACTTGTGCCAGGCAGCACAACAATGATTCCTTTGAAATGGAAGTTAAGACCTCCCCCCGGTTATCTTGGGCTCCTCACACTTTTTTTTTTCATTAAGTTTATTGGTACATTTTAGGTATATAATACAGATGCATTCATCATTGAGATCTCGTACCTTTACATAATGTATCTTGGTTCCTATTTTTTTCCCTATTCCCCTGCCCTCCCTTCACCCCCTCCACCCTTCCCTATTTACAAAATCTTGTTTCCATTTTTTTCCTTTTCTCATATTTTTTCTTTTCCCTTCTTTCCTTCCCCTACCCCTCCCACTTCTCCTACTCCTTTAGACCTTTTCTTCCCATTACACAATGTCAATTATACATTTTGATCCTTATTTACACTTTTAGTTTCTCACACCAGAGAAACTATTCAATATTTACACATGTGTGTCCTGCTTGTTTCACTTAATAGTGTGGCCTCAATGTGCACCCACTTAGCTATAAATGTCTCTAGTTTCTCATTCTTTATGGCTGAGTAGTACTCCATTTTATTTTTAGGAAATACATCTTCTTTATCCAGTCTCCAGTTGATGGGCAATTGGGCTGTTTCCAAGTTTTAGCTATTACAAACAGTGCCACTATAAACATGGATGAGCATATATCACTGTGGTATGATTCTTTTGGGAAGATACCCAGCAGAGGGATAGCTGGGTCAAATGGGGCTTTTAATCCCAGTTCTTTGAGGTGTCTCCATACTGATTTCCACAGTGGTTGCACCAGTCTGCACTCCCACCAGCAATGAAGAAGGATTCCTTTCTCCCCACAACCCTGCCAGCATTTGTTATCGGTTGATTTCATGACAGCAGCCATTCTTTCTGGAGTGAGGTGGAATCTCAGGGTTGTTTTCATCTGCATCTCTCGAATGACCAGTGATGCTGAACATTTTTTCACATGTTTATTTGCTGCTTTTACTTCTTTGAGAAATGTCTGTTCATTTCAGATGCCCATTTTTGAATTGGGTCTTTATATTTGGGGTCTTTATATTTATATTTGAGGATTTTTTTGAGTTCTTTAAATATTCTAGATAGTAGACCTTTGTCTGAGGAACAGCTACTAAAATATTTTCCCACATTGTAGGTTGTCTCAGCTCTGTTGGTGGTTTCTCTTACAGTGCAGAAGCTTTTTAAAAAGATGAGATCCCAGCTGTTGATTGTTTGTGCTAGTTCCCATGCTACTGAGGATTTGTTCATAAAGTCTTTTCCTATGCCAGTGTCTTCAAGAGTTCTACCTAACTTATCTTCCAGCAAGTTTAGTGTTTCTGTTTTAATATTTAGATCTTTAATCCACTTGGATTTTAGTTTAGTGCATGGTGAAAGATAGGGGTCTAGTTTTAATCTTTGGCAAGCTGAAATCCAATTTTTCCAACACCATTTATTAAAGAGTCTATCTTTCCTTCAGTGAGGATGGTTGGTTGCTTTGTCAAAGATGAAGTAGCTGAGTATGTCTGGAGTTGTTTCTGCATCTTCTAATCTATTCCACTGATCCTCGGGTCTGTTTCTTTGCCAGGACCATGTTGTTGGGCTCCTCATACTTCTGAGCAAACAAGCTAAAATGGCAGTTATGGTGTTGGCAGAGGTGATTGATTCAGACTACCAAGAGGAAACTGGACTATTACTCTATAATGGAGGAAAGGAAGAATCTATTTAGAGTGTAGGAGATCCTTAGGGCACCTCCTAGTATTAATGTCAACAAAAAACTACAACAACACAATCTGGGCAAGATGACAAATGCCCCAAAACTTTAGAAGGTGTGGGTCACCCTGCCAGGAAAAGAACCACAACCTGCTGAGGTGCTTGCTGAGGGTCAAAAGAATACAGAATGGGTAGTAGAAGAAGGTAGTTATAAATACCAGCTATGACTGTATGACCAATTACAGAAATGAGGAGTGTTATTGTAATTGTTTTCTATTTTGTTAATATGCTTGTGCATATATACACATTTATTAAGCAAGTATTTTATTTTCTTTATAACATGTTGATAGACTTAAGTATTGCTAAATTTATATTATACTGTTTCAGTTATGAAATATTAGAAGAAAAGTAAGCATCACCAAAAGAAAAACTTTGTCCTCTATTCTGGAGAGAGAGTTAGTGCACTTCTGTTTGTATGCCAAATAGCTGTAGCACATTAGGCATAATTATGAACGTGCTGTTTTATTTGGAGACTAAGTATAATTTCAGGAAATGCTTCTGGTTGTCAGATTGACAAAGGATGGATTGTGATATTTTATTGTGGTGTCAACTTGAATAAGAAATGCCTAGCAGATTAGTGGAGCACAGTTCTGGGTGTATTTGATGAAGGACTTACTGAAGAGGAAAGACCCACCCTAAATGTGGGTGGCACCAACAAATTGGCTTGTAGCCTGGTTGGAATAAAAAGGGAAAGAAGGAAGTTGGTCCCTTTTGCTTCCTCAGAAGAGCTCCAGTTTTTGCCATTGCCTTTGCGCATTTGTCTCCAGTTCCTGTAGGCTTCCAGGGCAGACTCTTCGGTGTCCAACACAGAGCCTTCAGCTTCCCTATATGGACTCACAACTGACTCTGCAGTGAGCTCCAGGCCTTCGACTTTTAACTGGATCCTCCAGCTCTCCAGTGCATAGACACCCTTTCTGTGCTTTTGAATTCTTTTACCCCCAACTGCACAGGTGACCACTGTAAACCTACCTTGATATATACATGATATATGCTATAATATAATATATATACACACATTATATATACTTGATCATATATTAAATCTGTTCCTCCAGTGAACCCTGATATATAGCCCAACAATGATATATCTGCTTCTATTTATATAATGTCACCTTTCTTCTTAGCATAAATATTCCTTCCCTTAAGTCATGGGTCCAACCTGGGACCCATGGGTGGACCTCATGCAGTCTTTGATAGCCAGTAACATAGCTCCACAAGATCCATTTATGTGATTTTTAGAGGTTAGGACTTAACTGGATAGTGCTCAAGCACAGTCCATGTAGGTGCAAACAGGTCGCTGCGTAGGGGAGTGCGCAGTGCAGTGCTAACTCCGCCTCCTGCACCCATCGGACACAAAGGAGTCGAAACTGATGTGTATCATTATGTTACATGCACTTGTGCAACTTGGCTAGAGGGATACAGTGATTGGAGCTGGGCATGGTGGCACATGTCTGTAATCCCAGCACTTGGGAGGCTGAGGCAGGAGGATAGCTGTGAGTTCAAAGCCAGGCTGGGCTACATAGTGAGTTCAAGGGCAGCTTGAACTATATAGCAAGACTATCTTAAAAACAAAAAACAAAAAACCACAGTGATTACCGGTAACAGTATTTCAACCTAGCCATAGGTGTGTGTGCCTGTGAAGACAGCCATTTATTGTTATTAAGCAGCAATGTAAGTTTTCTTATTTAATTACTAACTTGTTGTATTCCTTAATGTTATAGTAAAAATACTGAAGATAAAGGAAGTTTTGTTTCTTATATACATGAACTATATTATACATTTCATACATGGCCCAAAACAATTCCTTTTCACTCAATGCAGCCGGCGCAAGCCAAAAGCTTGGATGCCCATGCTTTAAATGGTCACTCACACAGTTCTGTGTATCCTGGTGTTCACACATTCACTTCTAGGCCTCCTGGCTAAGATCAAGTGTACATATTCTAACTCGTGTGCACAGCATATGAATATTGTAACTGTTTTGTCAGTTATCTTTATTTCTTTTCTTGTAGTTTATTTCAGTATTAGCTGTCTTTTGCCATTTGTTTATTTCTTTTGTTGCTTTAGATACAATTCAGATAAAAGTACACAAATACACAGGTAACATTTATACATTTTTCAGTGGCAGAATTTATCAGCCTTTTCACCAGGGCCAAGCCGGAACGACGCTCAGCCATGGGCAGGTGCTGTGATAAAAGAAAAGCCCAAAAGGGACCGATGCAATTAGCTAGCAATTGCCCCTGGATTCATCTGTTGCCCTTTCTAATAGCAGTGTTCCCTTTGCTTACTGTCCAAAATCTCAAGTTTGAAATTTATTTTTGTCTTCCCTCTTTTTCCATCTCTTCTCTTTTTGTGCCTTACCTATTTTTTTTTTCATGCACTTGTTTCTTCTTATGATTTGGGGTATTGAAAGATGGAACTAGAATTTGGGCTTAATGCCAAATTCCACAATTAGCCATGTGACCTAATGAAATAATCTGTTAAATGGGGATAAATTGTATAGTGGGCTAAATGGTAGCCTCTAGGGGCAAAATAAGTTCCCACCCTAATCCCTGGGGCCTGTGAATGTTACCTTATAAGGCAAAGCATGTGATTACAGATGGCAGAGAAGGGTTTGTCCTGGGTAGTTTGAAATGACCCTAAGTGTAATCATGAAGACCCTCATGGAAGAATGGCAGCGGAAGTTTTGGGACACACACACAACAGAGAAGGTGGTGTGAATTCAGGGCAGAGGGAGATGCAGCCACTCCACCCAAGGGCAGTCACTAGAAGCCAACAGAAACAAAGACCATGTTGGAACAGACTCACCCTCTGGAGGGACTGTGGTCCCGCTGACAGCTTCATTTAGGACTGCTGACCTCCAGGACTGCTAGAGAATAAATTTCTGCTGTTTTAAGCCACAAAGTTTTTGGTAATTTTTTGTTGTTTTTTGAGACAGGGTCTCACTATGCAGTTCAGGCTGGCCTTGAACTCATCAGGTATCCCAAACTGGCCTTGAACTCACAGCCATCCTCCTGTCCTCCTGCCTCAGCCTCCTAGTGCTGGGATTACAGGTGTGCACCACCATGCTGGCAGTTAGTGGTGATTTGATACAGCAGATAACATACTACCCTGCTTATCTCCCAAAGAATAAGCTAAGGAATGTACGAGTGTTTTGTAAACTAAAATGTTATGAATACACTGGTCTCTGATTAGTTTCTAGGAGTATTTACAAAACCATACAAGTAGCCATAATTATGGACCAGACTTCGCCAGAAAGACTTAAGGGAATTGGATGTGGTGTCACAGGCCTGTAGACCCAGCTCCTGGAGGGGATGAAACAGGAGCATCTTGTCTGAGGCCAGCCTGGGCAATTTAGCAAGACCATCTCAAAATTAAATAAAAAAGGGCTGTAAATATGGCTCAGTGGTGGAGCACTTGCCTAGCATGCATGAGGTCCTGGGTTCAATCCCTAGGAATGCAAAACAGTACTACTTACGGGAGAGTTCATAAGGCTCCCTAGTCTCATTGGCTACTCCTCCCCTTGATCCCCTCTCTTCACATAGTTTAGTATTTGAATAGTGGTGTGGATGACACCTGTTACCAAGTAAATATATTCTCATACCCGGAGGAAAAGAATCCTTTACTAACCAGTGTTTTCTTTCAGACAAGGAAACACTGGCCTGATGTGCCATGGAAATATGTGGGACCTCAGCAACTGCTGGGGAACAGGATACAGGACAGAGCTGACCAAACCCGGTATCAGCCGTAAAGAGCACCATGTTGACCTGCTATTCACCGCAACTCACTACCATCCAAGTGGGATATAGAACCCCAGTAAAATTCCTGCCCACCAGCACCCTCTTGGCCCACCTGTTTCTGACACAGATTCAAAGGGGCCCATATAAAAGATTAAAGGAAGGCAGTCCCCCACCTTTGGGATAGACCCAATCTCTCCCAGTTAAGAGTCATGAATAATCCTCCTACTCAGTGTCTAAAATCCTCCTGTTTTTTCCTCCTTCTTCTTCAAAAATGACCCTTGCCCGATATGGTGGTGCACGCCTGTAATCCTAGCACTCAGGAGGCTGAGGCAGGAAGACAGACCTGAGTTTGAGGCCAGTCTGGGCTGCGTAATGATCTCAAGTTTAGTCTGAACTACATGCCAAGACCCTGTCTCAAAAAACAAAACAAACAAAAAACAAAACAAAACAAAAAACCCATGACCCTCATCCTTGAGAGTTATTTCTTCCAGCTTTTCCTTATTCTTTGGACAAGAATAAACCTTCCCTCACTGCTTAATTGGCTCAGTTTTGTTATTGGTTCCATGATTCTGACAGAGGAAAAGAATCAGTTTGGGGCCAGAATTCCTAATGGTAGCAACCCCAACGGAAATGAATTAGAACTACCTTAGCCAAGTCTTGTGAATGACCCTAGCAATTACTGTCACTCTTCTTTATTCCATGAGCTTATGTTAGTCCAGGACTTGAGTAGGTTTTCTCAACAGAAGCAAGACTAACATTTGGGATGAGATGATTATTTGTTGTAAGAACCGTTCTGCATATTAATAAGTTTTTCAGAATACTGCAGTATTCTGAGGTGCAAACTTACCTGCCTTCTCCACTAACATCTGTAGGTCAAGCACCGCTGATTTGGAGGATGACCAGACGAGGCTGGTCAAATATTTATCTGATAAGGCCTTCCTTGTGGGAATTAGCTGTCATGATCCACACACCAAGATTTGTGCTAGACTGCAGATGTAGCTCACTGGTAGAGCAAGCACTTGCCTAGTAGGCGTGAGGTCTTTGTTTTGGTCATCAGCACTATCCAAAAAATTTTGTCCTAGACCCAAACAAGATGTATCTCCTAATTCCCTACAGATTCATCACTAAATTCATCTCTTTGACAGTTACATTAGTGTTTCTCAAAGTATGATCAATATTCCATTTGTGGTAGAATCACTTGAACTTGTTAACCTATTTAGAGCGAGACCCGGAAATTTCCATTTTAAATGTTTTGCAGATGATTCTCATTTTCTGGGCTCTGGGAATTGAACTCAGATCTTCACACATGCTGGACAAGTATGCTACCACTGAGCTATATCCCCAGACCTCATTATTGTTTTAACTTAATTTAATAAAGATAGTTTTGATGAACTTCAGCCTCCAAGTAAATGAGGTTCTTTATTGCACTCTCGTGATTCAGAATGTGAACCCAGTTCCCCTGCTAAACTGCTTCACACTTGCTGTCAAAAATTTGAATTTGAATATTCCAGCCTAAGCTCTGCCTCTTTTGACATCTGAGGTCCTATTATCATCAAGTACAGTATTAATGTATCACTTTTTTTGAGAGAGAGAGTTTTGCTATGTAGTCCAGACTGGGCTCAAACTTGTGATTCTCCTGCCTAAGCCTCAAAGTTGCTGGGATTGCAGGTGTGTCACCATGCCTGGTTTATGTATCTACTGTCCTCAGTACTAACGGTATCTAGGATATACTTTCAGATTCCTTTTGATGCACATTCAGAATTCATGTTTGTCTCTGTGAATGAACCTTTGTCTCTATTTTTTTTTTTTTTTTTTAGTACTGGGGATCAGACTCGGGTCCTTGTACTTGAGGGGCAGAACCACTGAGCTAAATCCCCAGCCCCTCTCTCTTTTTTTTTTTTTTCTTTTGAAACAAGGTCTCAAAATTCAAGGCTGGCCTTGAACTCACTATGTAGCCCAGGCTGGCCCCAAACGTTTGGCAATCTTCCTGCCTCAGCCTCTTGAGCACTAGGATCACAGGTGTGCACGACCACACCCACTTCATGCATTCTTACCAATCTTCACTTCAAAAAGTTTATGTACACACCTGCCTGTGTTCTAAATCCCATTTCATCTCCCCTCTTGAGGAAGGAGGGATGAGTACAATGGTTTATTATATAGCCCACCAATGACTAGCTTTTGTATCTTTAAAAACAGCAATTTGGCTATACCCATCTCTGAGCTTCTACTTTCTTTTTAGTATAATTTGAAATCTGGAATTGTGATGCCTCCTGTTTTGCTCTTGTTGCCCAGGATTGCATTTTCTATTCTAGACCTCTTCTTACTCCACATGAATTTTAAGATTGTTTTTTCTACTTCTGTAAGGAATGCTCTTTGTATTTTGATTTGGATTGCATTAAATCTACATGTCACTTTTGGAAGTATGGCCATTTTGACTATATTGGGTCTGCCTATCAAGGAACAGATGTTTCAATTTTCTAACATCTTTTTTTGTCTCCTTTTTCAGAGTACTGTAATTTTTATTAATAGAGAAAACTAATCACCTCCTTGATTGGGTTAATTCCTGAGCATTTCATTTTTTTGATGCTATTGTAAATGGTATTTTTTTCCCAAAATTCCTTCTGTGAATTCATTTTTGGTGTATAGAAATGCTACTGATTTTTGTGTGTTGATTTTGTCCTACTACATTGCTGAATTTGGTTATTAATCCTAGGAATCTTTTGGTGGAACTTTTGAGATCTTCTATGTAGAGGATCAGATCATCTGCACATAATAATTTTTCTTCCTTCCATATACATGTCCCTTTTATTTCTTTTACTTGCCTTACTGCCTTGGATAATTTTCTAATTACTACATTAAACAGGAGTGGTGAATACTGGACATCTTTTGCTAGAAATTTTGTGTTATATTGGGCAGGATTAAGTGATAAGATGAAGGGTCCAAATTCATGAATCATTGAGAAACCAGTTGAAAATGTTACAAACATTCTTTTACTCATTTCTGGACATTTTCACCCCCAGTTACCAGTCATCAGTAGTTAAGTAAGGTAAACAGGAATTTTACTTGTGGCAGATAGTTGCAGATATTAATAGGGCTTCCAAGGTGGAATTTTTACCCTGATTATAAGGCCATATTTAGACAGAGGTAATGGAGAACTGAAATTATAGAAATTTTCTCTTAATTTTGACATTAACAACATCAACTCTTAATTGAACTAAGGAACTTAAGATATTTCCCCAAAGCTATTTGTTCACATTTGGTTTTGATTTTGCAGAGCTCTTACTATATTTGTAATAAGGTGGCAAGATGTTTTACACCCTTAACCATATTACTACTGACAATGTTATCTTGGATTCAGAAGTACATCCCTCGATTCACAAAAGCTTTTCTTTGCAAATAATTTGGTTCACACAAAAACAGAAGCATTTGGCAAAACTTTGTTTCTGTTTGCAAACTCTGGATTTGGTGACACACACGACTGCAGCCATTTTTCCCACACAATCACAAACGTGGCCATCTTTCCAAAATCATAGAACAAATTAAGTTGGTGAACCAAGGTACCACTGTATTCCTCTATGGAAAATGGAAATTTACTGTTGATTCTATTTGTTGCTGGGAAGAAATAGTTCAAGAAAATGCGCGTGAACATTAAAACTAGCCCTTGTTCTCTTTAAAAACCAAGTGACACACACAAAAAAGATTTGAAAACAATAAAACTGAGACTTTCCCCCTTATCTTCCAAAATTTCATTAAGTGACTAAGATGCAAAATCAAACAAATTATAGCCACACTAAAAACCAGAAGAAATAGTACCATCAAGAGGAGAGCAACTTCAAGGTGTTTTAAGAGGTAAGAACTGCAGATGTTCTCTGGTACCTGTGTGAAATGTGGAGGTCTCACCAATTCTGAGGAGTGGGGATTAGTAACAGAGTAACTCTAAGGTAGTTGGACAGAAATTGGAGTGTACATGTGACAGAAGAGGGGGAGGTGCACATGAACATAGTTTAGTCATTAGTATATTCCTTAAATGGAGAAGAGAAAAATGATATGCACTACAGGGTGGGCTTCTCTGAAGAGTAAAATAATATGCTACTACTGGGTGGGCTTTTCTCAAGGTAGGTGCTGACACTCAACCTTTGCCCAATAGTATTGGCCCTCAAACTTTCAAAAAAGAATACATCTAGGCAAGAATCTAAGGATGGAACTGGATATTTGAGTCTTTAAAAGAGGTTCTCTAGGAATGAGGATTTAGCTCAGTGGTGCCACTGCCTGACTCAAAAAAGGTCCCGAGTTCGATCCCCAGGACCAAAAACCAAAAAAGGTTCTCTAGGTTATTGGGAAATAGGAAGAAAATGTTTAAGTGGGAAAGGGAACAGGAGAGAGGGAGGGGGAAGGAAAGAAAAGGAAGAAAGAATAGAAGAAAAAATGGAAACAGCTTTTATAAATAAGGAGGGGAAAAGGGGGAATAGAGAAAAAAGAAGAATCAAGATATATTAGGTGCAGGTGCAAATTCCCTATGATGAATGTGATCATGATGTATATCAAAAGTGCACTAATAAAATTTAAAAATAAGAGTTTTCTAGGTTAAGTAATGTGCAGTGAGGGCTGAGAACCCTCACTCAGTAGTAGCAGTGCTGTTAACCAAGCACTTCCCAACATGGTGGTAGCATCTGGTATTAAATTATAAGCAGGGCAATCATAATTCATTACCCAAACTGCAATGTGTTTAAAAACTTCAGGGGGAACTATTAGTAATTATGCCTGGACAATAAGCAACCTGAGGCATCTAGTTATGGGTGTATTTATTTAGTCCTTTCACCTCTTTGTGTAGTTAGGCTACTGCTTGGAGAGCCAAAGCTCAGTCAGGAGGATTAAATCACTGGCCATTGGTGATGAGCTCAGTCTCCAGCCCCTCTGCCCTCCCCGGAGGTAGAAAGTGGGGTTGAAAGTTTTGAGCTTCTCATCATGTGGCTGTTTCTCCTGGCAACCAGCCCCTAACCTGAAGCTAGGGAGCCAGTCATCTCAGTAGTAGAAAGTTGAGGACTATGAGGAGGAGGCTCCCCCACCACCATTCCACACTCCTAAGGCAGAGAAAGTGAGCCAATCCCAGCACCCAGGAGGAGGCTCCCCCGCCACCATCCCACGCTCCTAGGGCACAGAAGGTGAGTCACACGGGTGCCAGAAGCACCCTCCCCCCCCACCCCGTGGAAATGAGAAGATACGTAAACAAGCCTCAAAAACAGACTTCCAGATCACCTACAGCAACCCCAAAGGGAAACGAGATGGAACACTCTGATA
>NW_004624791.1:5177369-5194613 GCF_000247695.1 Heterocephalus glaber
GGAAAAAAATGGAAACAAAGTCTTTGCAAATAGGGAAGGATTGGGGGCCGGGGATTTAGCTCAGTGGTTCCGGCGCCTGCCTCACAAGCAAGTTTGATCCCCGGTCCCCCCCCCAAAAAAAGAAAAAAAAATGGGGGGGGGGAATAAGAACCAAGATACTCGTGTAATGGTACAAGATCCCTATGATGTATGTATCAATAAACTTAATGGGGGGAGGAGACAAAGCTCAGTCAGGAGCTCTGCTGTTTACTCTAGTATGCTTTCTGACTCAGCATTTTCAGTGTATGGCAGGATGTGCAAATGACCATTAAACACTGTTTCTAGCTAATCTCGGCCTTTTAATACATATAATAAGATGTTAAGTTTCCTTGAAAAGACAAGTAATTTCCTTGGTGCTGAATTTACAATTTTTTTTTTTTTTTTTTTTTTTTTTCCGAGACAGGGTCTCACTATGTAGATCAGGCTGCCCTGGAACTCAGTGATCATCCTGCCTCAGCCTCCCCAGTGCTGGGATTACAGGCATGCACCACCATTCTCAGCTTGAATTTACAATTTAAACCTATTTAGTAGGCTTCATAATGCTCTGAAGCATGGAATTAAGCTAAGAACTGTTTCCTCTTTATCTCACAACTAGAAGTACATACTTTCAAGAGTTCAAAGAACATACAAGCCTCAATAAATGTGAAAAGACTGAGATCATGCAAAATAATCATAATGAGGGATGGGGATTTAGCTCAGTGGTTTCACCGCCTGCTGCGTAAGCACAAGGACCAGAGTTCAATCCCCAGTACCAAAAAAAAAAAAAGAATAAACATAATGAAATTAAAAATCAGTAAGGGAAATTTGAAAGTTCATGAATACATTGGAATTTAAACAGCAAATTCCTAAATAGTATACCCCCAAAATGCTCGAGAAATACAAAATACTGTATATCAATATGATGAAAATAAAGACAATATACCAAAATGCAGAATACACCTAATGCAGTACTTCCAGATATGTAATTTGGTTAAGATCACAAATGAACACAGTCTAACCTCTCACCTTAAAAAAGCAGAAAATGAGCAAAGCCCAAAGCAATTGAGTAGAATGAAATATGAATTAGAACAGAATTGAATAGACAACAGAAGCAAAAGCTGGTTATTTGGAAAAATCAATAAAATTGGCAAAGTTAGCTAGACTGCCCAGGGGATAGGGCGGTTGGTGGGTTCAAAGTAGCAGAATCAGAAATAAACTCGTAAACAGGACTACTAATTGCAGAAATAAAAAAGATTGTAAGGGGTACTATGAACATTTTTATGCCAATAAATTAAATAACTTACACAAAATGGGCAAATTCCAAAGATACACTCTATTGGCTAGCTAATAGTTTGGAAGGTGGAAAAAGAAGCTATGTGGAAGAACAGGGACATTAGTTATCCTTCTAAGAGAAAAAAAATTTTTTTTTTGGCACCAGGGATCAAACTCAGGTCCTTGCACATGCAAGGCAGACTGCGGAAAAACTGAGCTAAATCCCAGGCCCTAGAAAAATTTTTAAAAGTTGATGGAACAACAGAAAAAAAGTTAAATGTTATTTAAAGCTATGGAAAGACTAAAAGTGATGAGGTGAGGAAAACAGTGTTACTGTGATGAAACTTTTCAATCTTTTATGGAGATATTGCTTATATATAAATTATAAAGGTAGAACCAGTTATAGACATAATCATCACAACAAATGAAACCTGAAAAGTCAGGAGTGCCTAACCTGAGATGGATTCAAACCTCATATGATCTAGCTCTTAACCATTACATTATACATGTTGAATAACAGGTATGTATGTAGTCAGTGCCATAGCATTTACTGATTGATTGGTATGGTGCTGGGGATTGAACCCAGGGCCTTGTACATGCTAGGCAGAGGCTCTACCTCTAGCTACTCCCCTAGCCTCAGGTATACTTTAAGTGCTTCAGGTTTCAGATTTTGGAATTACTGTACATTTACATATGATGAAATATATTGGGGGTGAGATCTAGGTCTAAAAACAAAATTTATTTGTATCATATATAATTTATTACCTGAAAGAAATTTAACACAGTGGTTTTAGTTTACCTATGTTTTTACTGGAATAGGTCATACAACATTAGGTGTGGAATTTTCCATTTGTGGTATTACATCAGTACTCACTTTCAGGTCCTGGAGCATTATGTATTACAGGATGCTCAGGGATCCCAAAATTCATTTCTACTATCATTTTACATCCAAAAGGAATTTAAGACATCCTCTACTATTGCTATATGAATATATTTCTCTTTGACCTTCTTAGACATCATATATGTAAATAGGAACCATTATATAAGGCTGATTTAAATGTTAGGGTGACTTAAAAATATTTAGCTTATTCATTATTCTAGTTTAGAGTTAATTTTAAGTATTTAGGTCCTTTGCCAGTAAAATATTTTCAAACATACAAAAGAATGGTTTCATTTCACATTAAATATAATCAATGATTTATTTATGAAAAAATACTTTGTGAACAATGTGAGAGACTGGTGACATTAGCTTTCCGTACTTTTTACTTTTCAGAAAGTTTTACAAATATAAAGTAAATATATTTGTTTTCTTCTTCTTTCCAACAGTTCAGTTTAAAAAGAGAATACTACTGCTTTAAAATTTGAAAATATACAACATAGTTTGTATTTATAACATTTTCAAAATTGTTATAGGTTGGTGATTGGTGCTATGAAGGGGAGAGTGCCTGGGAGACAAGAAAAAGAAAATTCTTATACTGGTAAAACTAAAAGAAACAACAGATACTATCAGTATACAAAAGCTACTGTTTTAACACGACCTAGTGGTGATAAAATTTTAGGTACAAAAAATGCAAGAAAAATAAAAACAATTTTCTAGTTACTTTAAACTCATTTATAGTAATGCCAATTTTAAAGTTGAGAAATCTAAATATACACATTCAGAGCAATTAGAAATACGTCTTTTAAAAAAAAAAAAAAAATGGCATTTCCAAAACAGAAGTTAGCTAAAAAGACAGGAGCAAAACTGCATGATTCTGGGAGGCTGAATTTGTGCACAATTCATTGTTTGTTTTTGTTTTTTGAGACAGGATCTCGCTAAGTAGTTCTGGCTGGTCTTGAATTCACTATGTAACCCAGGCTGGCCTCATTAAGTAAATTCATTAAGTAAACATTAGAAAGTAAATTAACATACAACCTTCTCTCCCCTCATCAAATTATTTCAAAAACCTAGTATTACCACTCCAATAAACAAATGTATAAAAATCTATTTATAACTATAAAGACTGCTTCCCTTTTTCAGCTTCTTCACATAACATTCATCTTTAGCTCCTATAGCAACCATTTTGCTTACATTCACTGGTTATTGATACTGAGTTCTCATTCTTCATAACAGAACTTGCGTATTGTTACAAGTGGATGGTATGTGGTATATGGCATACTAATCTTTACACATACTTTCTTAAGGAAGGGTTGGAAGCCAGATTAGTTTATTAAAATATTAAGAATGGCCTTCTTTTACAAAGAAAACCAAACAAAATCTATATTGGGGCGGGGATTTAGCTCAGTGGTTTCAGTGCCTGCCTCACAAGCACAAGGTCCCCAGTTCGATCCCCAGTACCAAAAAAAAAAAAATCTGATATTATGAAGAGGTTTTACTCCAGCTCTTTACACCATTTTACATCTTATCCTATATACATTTTAAGTACGTGAGAACTTACCACTGAACTTCCCAATGTATTTGGAAAGTATAAGATAGTACTAAGGGCCCAGAGAAAATTTCCCTGCAAGTTATGTTTTTTATGGGACGTTCTTCCTGCAGATGTTTACAGAACTCATTTTATCTCACTCCACAATGATCAATACACTAAGTCCTATGTGTTCACTAAACTCATCTGGAGCATAGAATATAATCAATGATCTGAGTTGTGATCTTCTCCCTTCTCCTTAAGATGTTACATAATTAGTAGCATTCTTGGTTCCATGGAAAATCAGGGCTTCACTGTATCCTACAAACCTAATTGAGAAAGACTGCAAAGTTAGTGGTGTACTTCTCCTTTCTCCCTTATCTTAAAACTACTTTAGACTCAAGCCCACAGTAACTATTTTAGTAATGAAAGACGGTCCTCTACTCAATTCACAGGGGAAAGTTGTTTGAAAATACCTGTTTTTTCTCATGCTACATTTTTCTCTTCAGGTCCTACATTTGTCAAGTTTGGAATATAACAAGTCATCTTTTTGAGATTTTTCACTTATTTTCCATCCACAAACAACAAAAATCTATAATTTCTAAGTACTATGAATAATACAAAGTACATATAAATTCCAAGTTATATCTGTGAACTAATGATGAGAGATAAATTATTCCAAAGAGGTGGAGTAGATTGTGAAAACCTTTGCTTGACATTCCCAAGAAAATAAACAAATGCTAAAGAAGGATGGCTCCCTACTACAGTGAGGTTTCTGTGATATGCGCTAGCTGGGAAATGTGTACATTTTACTGAGCTATCACAAATAAATTGAGAATCTCTTTCTACATAAATCTTTTTCATTATTTGCAACATAATTTGAGACTCAAGATTATTTTCCTTGCACACAATGGTTATCAATATAGTGTTTGTTTTGCTTACATAGTGACAAATTCTCTTAGACATGGGTGACAATGACTGGAAAGCAGGAACACCAAAGCAATTAAACACATATCCCTACACATTAATACATGGGAAAAGCAGTCACACTGCACTATACCATAAGCCATGGGCTGGGAGAATGTCTGTATGGGCCCAGATAGTTTGTATTTTAAGCTTTGCAGGGTATAAACTCTGAAGCAGTCACCCAACTCTACCTGTAACACAAAAGCAGCCACACACAGTATGCAGAAGAATAAATATGGCTGTGTTGCAATAAAATTACTTATGGAGAGTAAATTTTATATTAATTTTCATATTTATAGTTTTCTTTTTAAAAGCCATTTAAAATATAAATATAATTTTTAACTCACAGCCATGAAGAATAATAGGCAGTGAGATGGATTGGCCCATACACCCTAAGTGCCTGCCCCTTATGCAAATATTTATATATTATGCAAAATGTTTCACATTTCTGCCTTGGAAGGCTTTTGTTTCTTACATTTCTCATTTAAAATTTTATACCATACAAGTAATCTTTATAAATATACTTCCACAAAATAGGAAAAAATTCAGAAAAAACACAATTCCTTACTTTTAAAAAAAGGAAAGCTATAAAACGAATCTTATAATGTATAATTCAGAAACATGCAAAATGAAAAATTCAAATTTTTATTCTATGAAAAATAAACCAATATGCATAGATTTGGTACATAATTTTACTTTAGGAAAAAAGATAATGAGAAAAAGGTTTTAAAATCTGTCAGTCCTTCTTACAAAAAGTTTTTACTGAAACCAACAATTATTTGCCATATATGACCATCAACCCTAAATATAGTATGAATTATACTTAGGAATTAGAATTTACCTAAATGAGTTCTGGCTCTTTTTAAAACTGAGATAGGGTCTCACTTTTTATTCCTGGCTGACCTTGAACTCACTATGTAGCCCAGGCTGGCCTCAAATTCATGGCAATTCTCTTGCCTCAGCCTTCTGAGTGCTGGGACTACAAATGTGCACCAACATGCAGGGCTCTGGTTCCTTTTTTGTGTGTGTGGTTTTTTTGACACAGGGTCTTGCTCTATATTTCAGGCTGGCCATCAACTCACTATGTAGCCCAGGCTGGCCTTGAACTTGCAGTAATTCTCCTGCCTCAGCCTCCCGAGGCCTGGCATTACAGACGTGTACCACCACACCCAGCCTCTGGTTCTTTTTTTCAACCATACAATTATATCATTGAATATTGTGGATTCCACAATTTGTGACCATTTTGAAAAGAAACTCCTGCCTATATAAGGAACAAGAATACTACTTCCATAATTGTCATCTGGCATAAAAAAACTTCACAGACTGATTTACCTTATTAAAGGTAAAATGATTCACTGTACATTTACATGAATTATTCTGATCCCCAGTACTTCTTAAACACAAAATAAAATTCTGCATGAACTTTCATCTGTTTGGGTTTTCAAAATACTAACACAAAATGTCTTCAGATGGCAGCAGTCCAGGAGACAAAGAAAAAGTAATTGAATACAAAATGTTTACCAACATTATTCTTCCTAATTTCGCAACACTTTCCCATATTGACACCTAATTGGTTTCTTCTGCCTATCCACTAGGACCAAAACTCAATCTTCCTTTTCCTGTGTCATCCTGTTTCGCTGGCGTGGCCTGGGACGTACAAGATCACTTCGTCCATCTTCAATCATCCGTTCTTCCCAAGATCTTATTTCATTAGCATAACGTATTTTATCATCTTTAGCAAGGTGTTCATATACCTGAGAAAAAGTGTAACTGTTAACATGCTTTATCTGTAAAAGAGCAATTAACTTCTGGAGTGTATCCCTGTATATAGAAATCTCATTACTACTGTACATGTACGAAGGGGGAATAGAGAAAATGCTTTTGTGAGGTAAATGTTAGATGAGAAAAAGGTTAAGAAAGAAAGCTTTTATAAATATTAATAAAGTTGTTACAATTTCAAGGTGTGGGAAGGTGGTAAAAGCAAGATAGAACTACCACTTAATACAGTGGACACTCAAGATAATGAGTCATACTCTTCTGAATATCAATTTTATTTACAGTCAAAAACTACCAAGAAAGAAGAGCCAAATTAGTTTTAGTAATAGAAAAGTAAATTTATAATGCAATCTGTATTATTAGTAAGAGCAGGTTATCTTAACATCAATCAATTCTTGCCCTAAAGTATTCTCTCATACTTATTCCAACTGGACACTTGAAACTAAAACCCATTAATACTTACGAGCTTTTGAGAACTAGACAAATTTTTCCAGTTTTCATGTGCAGACTTCCATTTTGCCTGTAAAACAATGTATATTTAAGTAGCACATACGGGGATTTTGGTGATTAAAATCTTTTATTATTCATTCCAACAACAAAAACTCAAAAACTCCAACATCAGTAATTACAGACAAAGCTGCATCAATTAACATCCTTTATGGGGCCGGGGATTTAGCTCAGTGGCACGGCGCCTGCCTCGAAAGTGCAAGGTCCTGAGTTTGATCCCTGATACCAAAAAATAAATAAATAACATCCTTTTGTTTCTACATAAAAACTACTAACTGGCTTACTTCTTTCTTCTCTGTAGCCTTAGTTTTATTCTAAAATTTGTGCCCAACTGTTTAGGTAGTCATAGGAATACAAGTCCCTAATTCTACTTAGCTGAAGGCATTGGAAGCACCAGTTAGGTATAAAACAGAAGTGAAGGTAGGGCTGACTGACACACTGAACCAATGAAAAAGAGGTTAAACCTCATCTGTAACAGATTCCAGAACATTTGTTCTTCTCTCAAGAGAGTAAGACAGAGTCGCTGAAAATCAGATACAGGTGAAGGCACAGTATTGTGTAAAAAACACAGAGATGGTTAAATATATACGGTATGCTAGGGCAGCGACAAACTAAAAATAAGAAAATTAGATGGCCAGTTCAGAAGATCTATATATAAATAATAGTAGTTATTGAGAATCAGAATACAGAAAAGTGAAAGGGAAGAAAAGAAGCCAGATCATACTGAGAAGGACCAACAATTAAAATGCTTTTGCATTTCTCAAAAGCAATATAATGAGCTACAAAAGAAAGGAGAAATACTTTTGAAAACTTTGAAGATATACGATTTGCATCCTAGAATTCTATACCTACTCTAACAAACATATGTGAGAACAAAGACTTTGACACATAAAAACTAAAACACTTAATTTCCCATGCTCCTTTACTGGAGAAAATGTTATAGTAGAATCAAAGTAAACCAGGAAACACAATAGAAGTGAAAGTACCACAAAGAACTGAAGAAGGAAGAGCCCAGAAAGTTAGTTACACACTACAAATAGAAGGCAAGAGCCAAGCTGGAACAAACCAAAGACTCCAGCCTGAAAGTGACAAGACAGACTAGTGTATCTCAAGATGCTGAAAGCTGGTGAACACTGAAGAATTTGGGGTTGAATTATTATTGATAAGTACCAAAAACAAAAACAAAACAAACAACAAGGAAAACAAGTCACAGTCAGCTTTAGGGAAAATAAGTTTTAGAAGAAAAAATAATTGTAGGATATGGGACAGCTCAGCTGTGAATAGTATTCATATGATCATAATATATAAACATGCTCAATACTCATCTAACCACAATTATGTTTTGGGTTTTTTGTTGTTGTTGTTGTTTTTCTTCTTTTTAGTTTTTTTTTGGTACCGGAGATCGAACTAAGGTCCTTGTGCTTGCGCAGCAGGCGGCGAAACCACTGAGCTAAATCCCCAACCCATTTTTAGTTTTTTGAGACAGACAAGGTCTGTGTAGTCCAGGCTGGCCTTGAACTCACTAGGTAGTGAAGGCTGGCCTCAAACTTGTGGCAATCCTCCTGTCTCAGCCTCCCAAGTGCTGGGATTACAAACATGCGCCACCACATCCAGCTTAACCAAAATTATAACTGTATTGGTAGCTAAAAAGATGCAACATGTGAAGAGTGAAATGAGACTTAAAAGTTTATCTTAAACAGTGGAGGTGATAAAATGACACACAATGCTTGTAACTGAAAAAATTCAAGAAGCAACAGCGTAAAAATATTAGTAGAGCTGGGAGCGGTGGTGCACGAACTTAATCCTTTCCACAATTCTGGTCATGAACAAAATCAAATTCAACAGTTAGGTTCAATGTTGACCTTATGGGGAAATTTGGTTCAGTTCTTGTCCAATTCAGTTTGCTTATGAACCAAGTTTCCACTGTATTATAGCTCTACTCACTTTCTTTCCAGTGACTCTAAAACTGTTAAGAGCTACTTGAATAAAAGAGTCTCCAGAAATATATTACTATCTCTATAAATGTGAAAATTTTGTTTTGTAAATTTAAGAAGTTGGCAAGGTATTGGGAATGATGGACTCATATTGTTTATGGTAAGAAAAAGGGTTTCTCGTGTGTATGTATGTTACCAGGGATTTACACATACTGGGCAAGTGCCCTCCCACTGGGGTATACCCTCAGCCCAATATTTTTCTTTAAAACAGATTCAATAATTAGGGCCTTATCAAAAGTTTAATTTCTATAAATCTACAACTTTCTTTTACCACCTGACAAATGACAATCCTAAAATTTCCAAGTAATTTTTAAATGAAAATAAACAAAACTCCCAGAAACAAATGCAGCTCTATTTACCTGTATCGTAGCACCTTCACAGGTTGGTAAGTATTCAGACAGAAAAATGTTATAAGCTGTGCGAGCTCTTTTTGGTTTTCCAAGCATTAATAACTCCTAAATAACAAAAATAACAAGATTAGATATATTTTTAACCTCCCTAAGACTTAATTTTATCTATAGAAACTATTCACTACTATGTACTGCAGGACCAAAATGAATGCTGTGATTTTTTTTTTTTTAAAGTATGTAATTCTTACATCCTGGAGTCAGAATATTTTGAAAGCACTAAATCTTAAAAATTATAGGTTTCATGAGTTATTTTTCCATACCAAATTCTTTCTTGATGTTATTTTTATGGTCTCCAGGAACTGACTATATTAAACATATACATACAGGAACTTTTTTTTTTTTTTTTGCGGAACCGGGGATCGAACTCAGGACCTTGCACTTGCCAGGTGCTGGTGCCACTGAACTAAACCTCCGGCCCCATACAGGCACTTTTTAAAAGATAAAATAATCCCAATTTCATCCTTGAAGGATGCTACCATGCCCTGGGCCAGTGGTGGCGAACCTAGACACCACGATATTTTTCTTTTAAGACAAACGATGTCAATGTATGAGTTGTTTATTCTATACTAAAACCTCAGTATTCAGGTTTAATTGCAGCATTGCTACTTTGTGATAAATAAGTGGGTTGGGGGTTGTAGCTTGGGCACTCTTCTCTAAAAAGTTTACCATCACTGCCCTAGGCCAAGTTACCATAAGTCACTATTGCAAACATGGGACTATCTGTATAATAATCTCCCCCAATTTATTTCCTCCTTGGATGCCCTCAATCATTAAAGTGCAACACATGTGTTAATTCAATTCTTTTTACTAGGTACTAAAAGGGGGGAAAATATGGGAAAGAATTCAAGCATCTTTTTCTGTCTAACTTGGCTTAGTTCCCCAATTCAGAGAATGAGGGATACTGCATTACTGTATTTAGTTTCTGAATTTGGATAGTAACATCTGAATTTATAAAATTCTGTGCTTCTTGGAAATTTGGTTATAATCAATAACAAATCCAATTTTTATTCATAAGTAAAAATAGGGATCCTCGGTTTACATATAGAGACAATTCTAAATCTCTCATTCACTTACTATTGAAACTACTACAGACTCTAGGCACTTTAATTTTTTAATTAAACTTAAAATACTTTTGCCCATTGTTTCTAGAGCCACTGCTAGTGATTTCTCTGCTGAGGGGTTCACTTACAACTCCTGATCCCCATATTTGTCCCAGATCTCTAAACTTGATGGCATTAAGAATCTTTAGTAGAAAGAATGATTCCACTAAAGAGTGAGGATGGAAAGGTAAACCCCTTTTTATCTGCCCAATCCTCATTTCTGGCTCTCTTCACCTTCACCACAGACTGAGTGCTTTGAGGAGGGAAAGGAAAAGAGGGAAAATACACTTTAGTAATCACCTTTCCAAATACTACTTCTATGCAGATACTTTATTTCTCACTCTTAGTATCCCTTCTGGCTCCCTTTAACTAAGTGGACCAGCACTTAGATCATCATTGACTTGAAACTGGGTGAGTCGTCAACCCTTGCACTAGGACGGCTTATAACACTTGGGTCAGCTGTGCGTGGTAGCACACGCCTGTGATTCCAGCAGTCTGGAGGCTGAGGCAGAAGGACTGCTGCAAGCTTGAGACCAGCCTACAAAGTGATTTCAAGGCCAGCCTGAACTACACAGAGAGAACCTGTCTCAAAAAACCAAAACAAACAACACTTGGGGTCAGGGAGAGATGCCTTGGCTTCTCGCAGTCAAGGATAGAATCTATTTTTTGGTTTTTTTCAGAGTTTTAACTCTGAAGACCAATTTTGAATAGTATGAGTACTAGACTAACAAGCTCACCAACTTTCATATAGTACAGCCTCAAAAAAAAAATGTAGTCGTCTAACTTTCAAACAACAACTTTGAAGCAAATTAACACTTTAAGTTGGGAATTACAAATTTTGAACCATGTGAGGTTTTTTTTTTTTCCTCCATGTGAGGTTTTAATAATTATTTCTTTGAGGAAAAATAGAATTCTATTCTAGAGACCAAAATGGTAGAGTAGCAATCAACAGCAAAATATAGCCTTTCCAGGACCTGGAATCCAGACACCTGAAAAGTAACATGTTAGCAAAGAGGAAAAAGAAAGAAGCAGATCTCTGGGATTATAAAGGGACCTGACAGGAAAATCAGAAACTCCAGAAGCTGAAGGAATGGACCACAATGCAGATAAAAGAAAAAAGCAGACTGGAAGCTTACTTTAGCTTTCCAGGAAGGAAACCTGACTCTGTAGAAACAAAGTAAGTCCCCAGCATTGGGAGCTCCAGGAATAAACAACAGACTGAGCCACCAGCACTAGGCCCCAGAAAAGCCCATATCTATTGTAAATTGCAAAAACAGCACAGGGCTTTACTTGGAAAGTGACTCCTTCCACACTGCAGGCTACAGGTAGAAAAGGAATCCAATGTGGCACCTGCCATATTGCCAGAGTGTTTAATCAGGCACTATTTTGGGAAGGAGTTGATTATTTAAGACTGAACCATAGAAAAACCACAAAACAAACTCACTTCAGAGTTCTGTGTCATTTTCCCACTTACTGGGTGACAGAAAGTTGAGGACAGGCAACAGGCTGGCCACAGACTCTCTGAGAAGTTAAACCCAAGAGAAGCCAGGCCCGGCATGCACAGCTTTCAGAGGCAGCTGGGTCTGAAAGTGCTGGCATTAAGTCCAGAAAATTGCTTAAATCCTCACTTTGCTGTTAAATCCAGCACAGATAAGGGGTCTAATTACTTTCCCAATCTACCAATGTAAGCAAAGTCATGGCTCAGTTTGGACTGTTGCCATGGCCTGGGAGAATGGACAGACAGGCACCCCATAAACACACAGGCCATAAAAGAAGAGAAAACCATGACCTGATGGATTCCAAAACTGCAGATCACAGAACAAAACCTCTCATTTTAATATACAAACAAACAAATAAACAAACCAGAGGGGGTCACTTCCTTTCTTTTTCTTCTTCATTGGTTCTAGGGGCTTTTTCCTTTTTAAATTTTTTTTTCTTCTTTTTCTTGTTCTTTTCTGTAACTGTTATCTAATTCTATTAATTTCTGTTTACTCCCTAACAGGATCCTTCATTTTAATTTTTCTCTCCTTTTCATCTTTCATTACTTAACTATTCAAATTTTTCTTCTTTCATTTTCTACCCTTCTATCTTTACTACTATAACCACTCAGCTTTATGAATCTTTAGATAGTTAACTGTACACTATCACTGTTGATTGGTGGAGGTACAGTTGTTACATTCACTAAATATTTACTGTATGTCAATATATATACTTATCTTAGTGTTTATACAATAATTACAGATCTCTTTTCTATGATTAAGGGTAGGACACTGGTACACCCAACTTCATAAAACAAACACTACTGGATATAAAAGATCAGATAAACACCAACACAATTACATTGGGGGACTTCAAAACCACATTGTCACAAATAGATCAACTAGACAAAAAAAAAAAAATCAACAAAGAAATATCAGAGTTGAACCAATCCTTCAAACAAATGAATTTAACAGATATCTACAGAGTGTTCCATCTAATAACAGAATACATTCTCAGCAACACATGTAGTTTTCTCCAAAATAGACCACATGCTAGCCCATAAAGTGTGCTAAAGTAAATGTAAAAGAATCAAAATTATACCATAAATAATATCAGATTATAGTGTAATGAAAATACAAGTAAATGGCAAAATAGACCACAGAAATTATAGAAATTAAACAATATGCTCTTGAATAATCAATGTGTCATAGAAGAAATCAAGAAAATTAGACAATTCCCAGAATCAAATGATAATGCCAGTTCAACACACCAAAATGTATGGGACAGAATGAAAAAAGTCTTAAGAGGGACTTTTATAGCTATGAATGCCCACATCAGAAAAAAAAGCGAACCCAAATAAATAATGATAGACCTCAACATTCTAGAAAAAAAAAATCCAAATCCAAAGCTAGTACAAAGGAAGAAATTATAAAGATCAGACCAGAAATTAATGAAATTGAGACCAAAAATAACAAAGAATCAATGAATCAAAGAGTTGATTCTTGGGCTGGGGGTTTAGCTCAGCGACAGATGCTGCACCTGCCTGGCAAGTGCAAGGTCCTGCGTTTGAGTCCTGGTACTAGGAAAAAAAGAGTTAATTCTTTAAAGAATAAACAAAATAGACCAAACCTTAACCAATCTTTTTTTTTTTTTTGGTACCAGAGCTCAAACTCGGGACTTTGCACTTGCAAGGCAGGCGGCGGAACCACTAAGCTAAATCCCCGGCTCATCTTAGCCAATCTTACAAAACAAGAGAAAAGAACAAAATCAATGCAATTAGAAATGAAAAAGGTCACAAGGGACAACTGAAATCCAGAAGATTATTATTATTATTATTTTTGTACTAGGGATTGAACTTGGGACCTTGCGCTTGTGAGGCAGGCACCGGAACCACTGAGAAAGATCCTCGGCTCTAGAAGATATTAATAATTATTTTAACAATCTATATTCCAATAAACTGGAGAATTCAGAAAAAAAGATTCCTAGATACATATGAATTATCAAAATTGAACCAAGAAAATATAAAAACCCTGAATAATCTAATAATAAGCAACAAAATTGAGGCAGTAATAAAAAACCTACCAACTAAGAAAAGCACAGGTTCTGAGAGATTTATTGCTGAATTAGGGAAGCTCTAACACCAATATTCCTCAAATTCTTTAATGAAGTTGAAACAGAAGGACTACTCCCAAAGTTATTCCTGAAGCTAGCAACACTGATTCCAAAACCAGAAAAGAATTCCACAAAATAGAACACTATAGGCCAATCTCTTTAATAAACACAGATGCAAAAATTCTCAACATGATATGGCAAACAGTGCAAAAAATCATCAAAAAGGCCATACATCATGACCAAGCAAACTTTACCCCAGGGAAGCAAGATAGATCACATATAGGTACAAATTCCCTATGATGATTTGTTATCATTATGTATAACTAAAATGTACCGATAAATGTTTCACTTAAAAAAAAAAAAAATCAATAAATATATCACATAAAGAGAAATAAGGACAAATATCACATATGTAGAAAAAGCCTTTGACAAAATTCAACATATATTCTTGATAAAAAAAAAAACCCGCAAAGAAAATACATATAGAAAGACCTTATCTCAATCTGATAGAAGCCATTTATGATAAACCAATGGCCAATATCATATTAACACATTCACAATACGGGTGTTTGTATGTCCCACAGCTGAGTGGCTCTGATTTGAATTCCATCATCTGATGTTAAACAGCTAAGTCCTGGTGGCTCAAGCCACCCGATGAAAGAGTCATTCATGTACTACTGGTGGGTCAAGGTGACAGGAACTTGTTAAATGGAGAAAAGCTGAAAGTTTTCCATCTAAATCAGGAACAAGACAAGAATGTCCACTATCACCACTCCTGTTCAACATAGTATGCAAAACATTAGCCTGGACAATCACAATCAAGCAAGAGAAAGAAATAAAAGGGATATGTATAAGAAAGGAAGAGGTCAAATTATCATTATTTGCAGATGACATGATCCTCTACACATAAGACCCACAACATTTCACTAAAAAACGCGTAGAAATAGTAACCAAATTCAGTAGTGTAGCAGGATACAAAATCAACACGCAAAAATCAACAGCACTCCTGTACACCAATAATGAACTCAATGAGAAAGAAATTAGGAAAACATTACCATTCACAATAGTACTTAGGAATTAACCTAACCAAAGAAGTGAAAGACCTCTACAATGGAAAATACAGTATTCTGAAAAAAAAAGGAAACCAAAGAGAACATAAGAAAACAAGAAGATGCTGGGCGTGGTGGTGCATGCCTGTAATCCCAGCACTTGGGAGGCTGAGGCAGTAGGATCACCACAAATTCGAGGCCAGCGTGGACTACATAGTGAGTCAGGGCCAGCCTGAACTAAAAAGCAAGACCCTATTTCAAAAAACCAAAATAAATAAGTAAATTAATAAATAAAATAGGAAAATAACCCTTGTTTCTGGATAGGTGGAACCGATATAGACAAAATGGCCATAGTTCCACAACTGATATACACATTTTTTTTGCTCTGAATCAGATTTAATGCAGGACACCTAATATACAGATTTAACGCAATCCCAATAAGAATACAAATAACATCCCTAACAGAAGTAGAGAAAACAATCATAAAATTCATATGGCACCAAAAGAGACCCAGAACAGCAAAAGCAATCCTCAGCAACAAGAGCAAAGCAGGAAGCATCACAATTCCAGATCTGAAGATATACTGTACTACAAAGCTACAGTGATAAAGACAGCATGATAGTGGCACAAAAACAAACATGTGGCTCAATGAAACAAAACAGAAGATGGAGAAACAACTCCACAACATTTGTGATCTTTGACAAAAGGGCAAAAAACATATGCTACAGGAAACAAGAGCCTCTAACAAAAGGTGCTAGGAAAACTGGCAATCCATATGCTGAAAGCTGTATCTAGACCCCTGTCTCTGCCCATGTACTGAACTAAAATCAACATGGATCTAAATGCTAAAAAAGAAACAATCTACTGCAAGATAAAATATGTAGAACTCTTGAATGCATAGGCAAGGACTTTTTGAACAAAACTCCAATTACACAAGGAATAATACCAAGAATTAATAAATGGGATCATATCAAATTGAAAAGTTTCTGCACAACAAAGAAAAGAACAACAGAGTAAAGAGACAAACTACAGAATAGAAAAAAATTTTTGCCATCTATTCCTTGGATAGAGGACTAATACCTAAAATATATAAAGAACTCAAAAAAATTAGACTCCCCCCCCAAAAAAAAGGCCCAATCAAAACATGGGCAACTGAAATGAACAGACACTTCTCAGAAGAAATTCAAACTGCCAACAAATATGTGAAAAAATGTACATTCCTGGCCACTGGAGAAATGTAAATTAAAACAACACTGATTCCACCTTATTCCAAGAAGAATGGCTACCATCATAAAATCAAATAACAAATGCTGGTGAGAATACGGGGAAATAAAGCACCCTTCTATATTGTTGGTAGAAGTGTACTAGTAGAACCACTAAGGAAATCACTATGGAGTTCCTCAAAAAGCTAAAAGTACAAATTCCATTTGACCCATTATTCCATTTGACTCACTATTCCTCTTCTAGCTATCTTCTTGAAGGAGTTAAAGACATCCTATTACAGTGATACATGCACACCCATGTTTATAGCACCACAACTCATAATAGCTAAATCTTGGAAGTGGCCTATGTGTGATCAATAAATAAGTAAAAAAATAAATGGTGGTATTTATACAAAATGGAGTACTACTCTCTCATAAAGGATAAACTTGTCATTTGTAGAAAATGGATGCATCTTGAGACCATAATGTTAAGTGAAATAAATCAGATTTAGAAAGGTAAGTATCATATGGTTTCTCTTAAATGAGAACCTGAAAGCACAAATAAAGAGAAAAATAAATAAGAAGGGCCAGGTATTTAGCTCACTGGCATTGCCACCTGGCTCACAAGCGCAAGGTCCTGAGTCCGATCCCCGATACCATAAATAAATAGACAGATAGATAGATAGATAGATAGATAGGGAGATAGATAGGGAGATAGATCTTTTGCTAAAGGGATGAGCACCAAGAGATGGAGGAAGAAGTAGGGTGGGAAGGGGATGATAAAAAGAATGAAGATGTGTTATGTACATGTACCAACCCCCCATGAGAAATATAATCATTATATATTACAAACATGTACCAATAAAAATAAAAATTTTTAGAGCCGGAGATTCAGCTCAGTGGTTCCACTGCCTGCCTTGCAAGTGCAAGGACCCAAGTTTGATCCCTGGCACC
>NW_004624791.1:5194713-5270131 GCF_000247695.1 Heterocephalus glaber
AAAAAAAAAAAAATGTTTTTTAAAGAATTCTATCCTAAAAATATGTCTGACTTGATAATGTAAATTGGCACTCTTCTGTACTGTATTAATGAATGAATTCAGTCTATTTAGCAGTGTATAGTATCAAATTCACCTTTACCTACAGAACAATTCCAATGAGGGGATTACTCTAGACAAGACTCCAAAGCAATGACGCTTGCTGCTCCTGGTTTGGCTGTTTTGTAAGTTTTTCTACAGCTTTCACACCAGTCCTACCAACTACATATCTCAAATCTGGATACATCTGAAAGTAGCTTCAAGGATTTCCAAGATAGACTCAATGACAAGTGGCCATAGTGGCAAAAGAACTCTATTTTTGTCTGTCTAGAATACAACCGATGACATTCTACCATGTTATATGTACATATCATCATCAAAATAAGGAAAAGCTACCTATGTTCACAATTATGTGAATTTCAATTCTTTTTAATAGGAACACAGTATCTCATTGATACTTACCTTCTTTTTTATTACTCTTTCTCCTTTAAAAAATCTCTGTGCTCTACTTTCTACCAAAGATTTTCTCTCAGCTGGAGTTAGTACTTCATGGATTCTGTTCACCTCTTCTCTGTATGCCTTCCACTCTTCCTTATAAGCATCTTCATACATCTATACATAAAAAACTCAGAGAAAAAGTCAATGAACCATTGCTGGCAAATTCAACATAGCACATTTGCCAAGGAAGACAACTATATGACTTTAGATAAAGACAGACTGAATCACAGGGGAAAATGTGCTCTAGGATGAGATGTATTTTTCTAAGAGTACCAATTAGGCACCATTTTCAAATTGCTGCCAACCACTGACCTTTACCCCTATACATTCACATTTTCATCATTTATGTGGATCAGAAGGTATAAAGTTACCCTACAGACAATGGATGTTAAAAAGAAAATGTGGGCCATCTAGTTCTTAAAGGACACAACAACTTTTAACTGCAGAATAACTGGTCTGCAATGTTGAAAAAATAGCCTTACCTTTTTCTCAGCATCAGAAAGTTCCTTCCATTGTTCTCCAAGTCTTTTTGCTAGTTCTGTAACTTTTAATTCTATGAATTGGAATAAAAGTGAAAAAAGACGTCAGAATTTTATGTCTTGGGATTAATTTCTAAAAAGAGTACAATCTATTAGCTCTAAAAGCAATTTACGTTACAGATACACTATACCACACTTAATACAATGATTTAACTTTTCTTTATACAACTAAGTATGGCAAATTAAAACTTCATCCAACAATGTGAGAAGCCTATTATTTAATAACTAAGGAGTACATCATGGACTATAAAAACAGTCCCCAGAAATTGACTACTAGTAGCCAGTGTGGTGGTGCATGTCTGTAATCCCAGCACTCTAGGAGGCTGAGGCAGGGGATGGCAAGTATGAGCCAAGCCTATGCAACTTAGCAAGACCTCCACCTCAAAATTTAAAAAGAGCTGGAAATGGAGCTCAGTGGAAAGGTGCTGGGGTTATTCCCTAATATCACAAAAAGAAAAAAAAAAGAAACTGATTTTAAGCAGTTGGGTTTTTAAACTGCTTCAAATGTTTTACATCTATATTTCAATCTAACTTTTTTTTCCTCCTGAGAGGAATTATTAACTTCATAAAACTCCACTGAACCACCACAAAACATAGTCTTGATTCATGTAACACATCTTGTATTTCAATTACAAAAAATACCATTTGGAAACAAGCCATTCTTAAGTTAATCCATTATTTTCCATTTTCTTTCTTTCCTTAACTGGAATGTTGGAGTACAAGTGATTTGACAACCAAGTGTCAGTTCCAAGTCTTATATTTAAAAAGATGTGGATACTTACACATGTTTTTTAAAACTAATTCCTTATCTGTAGTATAAGCATGTTTACTGTAACTCTTTTGACTTTCACAGGTGTCCTGGGAAGTACTGTATGTAAAAAGTACTTAAAAATCACAAGCAGAGATTAGTTATTAAAGCTTTCTAGGCAGTCAACAAATACTATATCTGGCAATCTTTTTTCAGGAACTCAAAGACAATTTTCAATGAAAAAACATCTTGAAATTAGCAGAACAGTGGTATCTTGGTTCACGAACTTAATTTTTTCCACAATTCTGGTCACAGAATTCGTTCCTAACTCTAACCCACATGGGAAAAATTCTGCAACCAGAATTGTGGAAAGAATGAAATTCATGAACTGAGGCAGCACTGTAATTTACAGTTTCTGAATACTTCCACATTAGTTATTTCATTGCCACTATATGAATACCCTAAGAGAGAAGCAGCAGCTAAACTGGGTGTGGTAGTACATACTTATAATCTCGGCATCTGGGAGGCTGAGGCAGGAGGATCACTGTGAGTTCAAGCCCAGCCTAGCAAGTCTGAGGCCAGCCTGAACTACTACATAGCAAGACTCTGACTCAAAACACCCACAGAATTAAAAAAAAAAATTAAAAAAAAACAAGAAGCAGCAGCAGCTAAGCAAGAGATAAAAAGTCAATAAGGCTCTAAATTCAGCTTCTTCATTCTCTTCCCATGGTGCTTTCCAAACTACAAGTTATTTTAAATATACATGTTGGGCTGGGGACATAGCTCAGTGGTGCCTGGCAAGCACAGGGTCCTGAGTTTGATTCCCCAGTACCAAAAAAAAGTCTTTAGTTTATTTTTATTTAAAGTATTTCTATTTGGTAATAAAATGTTATATATTCTACAGACCTTCAGACAAAATGATTGCTCGAGCAGTCACTGGATGCTTTGGAAGTATACAACAAGTTTATTGTTCAACTGTTTTTGGTTTTTTGGGGGGGTTTTTTTGTACCAGGGATCGAACTCGGGACCTTGTGCTTGCAAGGCAGGCACTGGAACCACTGAGCTAAATCCCCGGCCCTGTTCAACTGTTCAGTGGGCTTTTTATTACATCAGAAAAGAGTACTAGCCCCAAAACTCCTTACCTGGGTATTGAGCTCTAAGTATGTTCATCTTTTCTCTAGTAAATCGAATGTATGAATTCACAGGTTTCTTTGGATATCCATTCAAGGTGGATGAAAACCATTTCGGAACACACACAAAACTATATATATAAAGAAAATAATCAACGTCAGGCACTTTCTTTGGTGGCCAAGTTTTATTAAAGGTAGAAAAAGGAACAGCTTCTGAAGAGGGAGTTTGGGCCAGGTAAAAATAGGAAAGAAGTACACCCTGCAGCGTGTGGGTGGATTTTTCATGCAAAATTGAACACAGTGGCCAACGTCAGGCATTTAATTGCTAATATTCACGTGAACACAAAGAGATTCCAAAAAAGGTGTCATCAAGGTGCTATATACCTGATACTTTCACCAAAAATACTAACAGCATTTCTCTTTTGGGGGGTCCCCCAGCCGTGTAGTGCTGGGCGCTCTACCACTTAGCTTCATCCCAGCTCTTCTGACTTATTTAAAACCCTACCCTAGCCAAAAGGAAGGGCCTCCAAGGCTGACATCCCACAGTCCTTATCTCTTAGCAAGGGTAAAGTGGAGAAAAGCATCTATCCTGAGCCCTGCACTTTCAAGGCCTGGATAAAGGTGCGAGACTCTTGGAGCGACTTCCCAGAGGAAGCCCGACCTGTGCTAAAGGTTGGACAATGGGGAGGGTAGCAGGAAGTACAAGGGGACTATAAGGATAAAGGCTTGGTCTCACATCCTCGGTCTCCTTGGTAAGGTTGATTCCTGCATCAAAGGTGGCAGAAATTGGAGGACAACGTCTACATTCGAGCCCTGAGATGACCCAGGCCCTGAGACCGGTCCTACCTGAAGGGTGAGCGCAGTCTACCTCCACAGCCGGCGCACAGCTCTGCTCCAGACCTTCCCGGGGTCCTCAGTACGCCCCACACACCCCGGAGGAACGCCATCGCACCGGCGGACAACGCAGTGGCCCTACCACAGAAGTAATGAACCGCACGGGTGATGACAACCGAAGTCCGCGCGCTATGCTACTGGATGTGTTAGCACGCCCGCCACTCGCGAGGCACTGTGGGAAGTCAGTCAACATCCGGTCAGGAGGCGGGGCGGAGCGGAATCTGCGCAGGCGCAGTGCTGAGTATCCATGGGCCGGGTGTGAAAGGGAAAAGGCCGTGTGTCCCCGCAGTGAAGGGTAACTGCAGAGGGCCCTGTTCTCTAGGGGGCTCTGCTGATCCACCTCTGCCCGGGATCGCCCCCGCAGTCCATCCTTTAGCTGGGTCTGGGTGCCAGTTGAGGGTCCTCACCGGGCTGTAGTCCCGGCAGGCGTAGGCCTGTGACGGCTCAAAGGCTGCGTGTAACAGTGTACGGCAAGCGCAAGGGACAGCAGTTCAGCCCGCGCTGCTCCGGGTGCGCGCTTCCAGCTGCGTTCCAGTCTGAGCACGGAACTCAGAGCAAATAGAGGGCGGAGAGCAGGGGTTTCACAAACCCGCAAATGCAGATTCCCAGGACCTCCCCCGGAGCTGTTTGGGGGGGGGCGTCTGCGTGGGGCCCTTTAATGTGCATTAACAGTGCTCCAACGTCTACCAAGTTCTAATGTAGTGGTCTTGGGCCACACTTAAAACTGGATTTAGACTCCTCCTCTACTGGACAGTAGAGCTGCCCTCCAGCTCTGCTTAACGTGAGCAGAGGAGACTTAGGCTACTGGACCGCTGATGCGAGTTCTGGTCCCGGCATTAACATTGACGTTGTGTCCTGGGAGTGTCGTATCCCCCACTAAGATTCAGTTCCCCTTTGCAAATAGGGTGGACTAGATGAATTTTTTGGTACCGGGAATTGAACTCAGGACCTTGCTCTTGCCAGGCAGAAACGGCGCCCCTGAGCTAAATCCCCAGCCCTAGGCATAGGAGTATTCATGAATATAGATTAGGTATGGAATTTTTAAAGTGTTTTTGTTTTGTTGTTGTTGTTGTTTTGTTTTGTTTTCCCATACTGGAGATGGAACTCAGGACCTTTGCGCTTGACGGGCAGGAGCGGCGCCACTGAGCTAAATCCCCAGCCCCTTAGATGAATTTGTTCAATCAAATCCCCGAGAAAGTATGACAACTACACCTTGCGATAGTGATTGATGTGATATGCAAGTGTTGACTTGTGTTGTAGACATAACATTTTCCATATGGGCAATGGTATTAAAAAGATTACGAAGATCTAAAGATATCTAAGAGCTCTTCCAGCTGTTGAGTATCAGTTCTCTTAAAAGATAACCGCCTCTTGGGAGAGACTTTCTTCTGTTGGATATCTGTAGTTGTTAAAATTTTCTTACCCCCCCCCCAAATTTTTCTTACCAATGTAAAAAATGTAATATAGTGAGCTGAGTCTTTACTACCTTTCTGTAACTGCCAAACACTGGCCCTTTGGGGCCACCCAGGACTAAGCCCACTTCTTCTTTTAAGTGGTAAACAATTATTACCACTTCCCTTTTCATAAACCTTCAGGGTTAAAAAGGACCTTCTAGGTCATCTATTCAAACCTCCCATTCTGTCACAGAAGAAACAAATTTTCCTGAGTATATACTGTTAACAAGTTGCCAAACGGAGATAAAAGTCGCATCATTTCCTTATTAAAGTCTAATGGTACAGGCAAAGAAATAATTACAACAGATGCCAAAATAAGAGTTAATTATAGGATAGAATTCCTCATAATTTCATTTAAGATGATTTCTAAAATAATTTTGTTTCCTTGCTATCTTTCTACAATGTTTTTCTTTCAGATGTTTGATGTAAAGTGTTTTGGATATTTTAAAAAATGTTTTCAAGTGTCAGTTTAAAAATTCTTGCTGTAGAGGTCTTTTAAATCAAATCAATCATATTTCTGTTTTCATCAGATACCAATCATTGTTAAAACTCATTTAAATTGCATTGATACTTTTCTTGTAAATGTATTTACAAAGAACTATATAGCTCTACCTACTTACTCAAACTGTCTTTGGACAAAAAGACATATGGTTTTGTTTATATTTACTTTATAAAACAAAAACTTACTGCAGCCTTTTCCAGGGTTTTTCCCCTTTGTTTTCAAAGCTCATAATTTCAACTGTCAGTTACATACTCATGATTCTCATATTTTATATTAAATCTAGACCTCTCCTTTGAGTTCCATATACATATAACCATTGTCTTCTGGACATTTTCACTACTATGCCTCACATGTACTTCAACACTCCCTGAACAAAATTCACCATCTTTCTTCTATCTTTTTTTTTTTTTTGGTAGTGGAGATCGAACTCAGGTTCTTGCACTTGCGAGGCAGGCAGCAGAACCATTGAGCTAAATCCCCAGCCCTATATTTCTTCTATCTTGAAGTCCTAGAGGCACCAATTTTCCACATCAGGGATCTAAGCCAATAACTTGATAAATCATTTTAGAATCTCCCCAATTGATACTCCACCTCTATGAACCCAAATGATGGTGAATCTTCCTCCTATCCTAGGAAGTGTCTGCTCCTCTCCAGTCCTATTGCTGTTGCTTTTGTTCAGACCAGTAATATGCTTGTAAATCAGCTCTCAAAAAAAGAAAGCTCTTATTTGTAATGTTTGGCATGTTCTGTGGTGTAGGTTCTCCCACTCTGGTTGACCACAAGCTACCAATCTGAAGTCACTGAGTATGAAGGTGGGCAGGAATGAGCATAATTGGCTCTGACCAGTACCAACTGGCTTAGGCTCTGCCATCTTTGCCCAAACTATTTTTTTTTGTACTGTGGATTGATCTCAGGACCTTGAGCTTGAACATCCCCGACCCGCCCAAACTATTATAGTAATTTTCCAGATTAGTTTCCCTCCAATATGTGTACCACAGTTACAGAATCAGTGTTTCTAAAAGGCAAACCCATTTAGTCATTTCATTTGTGCTGAGCACCAACTATCTGCCAGGTAGGGAATGATCCCATTTCTATACTTGAAACCTTCAATGGCTACTCATTCTTCACAGAATCAAGTTTGATTCTCATATATGAAATATCAATCCTCTATGGACTAGTCTTTTGTTTCCTCTATAGCTTTATTGACACTTTTCTTAATGTATGATTTAAATACTTATCCCTTCTTCTGATTTAATAGACATATCAAACCACTTCATGTGGCTTTGAGATTAGAATAGCTTTTGTGTGATATGGCAATGTAATGAAAAGCATTCAGTAAGGACACAAGCTTAAAAGTAAGACATATCTGGGTCAGATACTGCTCTTATATTTACTAGATGTGTGACCTTGGCAATAACAATATCTGATCCTAAGTTTTTCCCTCTATACAATGGGGATAATAATGGTTGATTCTTAGGATTATTGTAACGGTGATTAAATTATAGTGTACAAATAACCAGCATTGCTCTACTCTCCAACTGCAATTTTCACATTTCTTAAATTACTTAATATTTGAGCAGGAACACTATAATAGTTGAAGAAATCAACACACCATTAAGTTGGAATCACACTTTAAAGTATGATTCATAAATTAAAGAAAAAGAGAAAGAGAAGTTATTGTTACAATCATTGTTCCTAATTTCCAGATGAGAAAAAATGAAGTTCAGTGGTCCTAAGCTGTAAGGTTTTAAGTTGCGTAGACAAAAAAACTGGTCTTCCAGTTCACTGTGATATACTTTTCCCACAATATTAACCCATTCCTCAGACTTAGTCAATACAGCACATCATTCCAGCCCCGAATATATTCCTTGTGATCGCATGTTGTGGCTTACCATATACCATTCTTATTTCTAATCTTTTCTATGTATGCAGTTCCCTCTTTCAAGAGATGATACCATTAACAAATCCTGGCTGAGCTGTGGGGAAAAAGGAACCCTTCTCTACTGTTGGTGGGAGTGCAGACTGGTGCAACCACTGTGGAAAACAGTGTGGAAATTTCTCAAAAAACTAAAACTAGAGGTTCTATCTGACCCAGTTATTCCTCTACTTGGTATCTTCTCAAAAGAATTAAAAGCATCATACCACAGCAATATATGCACACCCACATTTACAGAGGCCCAGTTTGTAATAGCTAAATCTTGGAAATAGCCCAAATGCCTATCAATCGACAAGAGGAAAAAGATGTGGATTTTAGTATATGTGCTGCCAAAGCAAGCACAAGATGTGGTTTTTATACAATGGAGTACTGCTCTGCTATAAAGAAGCATGTGCTTCAGGCATTTATAGCTAAATGGATGGACCTTGAGACTACATTCTTAAGTGAAGTAAATTGGACACACATGCTTAAATACTGAGTTTTTTCTCTGGTGTGAGAAGCCAAAGTGGAAATAAGGACTAAAATGTATCATAGATATTAGGAAATGGGAAATGTGAAGAAAATGTTCAAATGGGAAGGGGATCAAGGGAGGAGGAAGGGAGAAAGGAAGGGAGGGACAAGAAAAAAAGTGAAAATAGAAGGAAAAAATGGAAACAAAACTTTTGTACATAGGAAAGGGAGGGGTATAAGGGGAGGGGGGATGAGATAAAATAAAATTTATTAAAATTAAAAAACTAAAAAAGAAGGTCTAAAACTAACTAAATAAATAAATTAGAAGCCTAAAATTTTAAAAGTCCTTTTAAAAAAGAGAGAGATGGTAAGTTATTTAAAGACAGGACTAGGTCGTCAGTGTCCTTTTAATCCCGCCTACTACTTATCACAGTACAGAGAACAGAGTGATGGACAGACAGCTGGATAGATGGAAGATAGATAATGTAAAAATAAATGATTTTTATATCAATTCAGACCAATAGAAAATAACAGTTTTCTATTAGAGGTATCATTTGCCACCAGAAAAAACAGTTGTGTGTAGAGATGAAATCAGTGTACAATTTTAGAATATATGTATGAAAGTAATGGTCTTGGTTAATTGATTCCGACATATTGGTAAAACAGAAAGTAGCTCCAATAAATAGCAGCAGGCCAAAAGCCTGGATAATTTGCTGGTAGAGAAATTCCCTGCTGAATAATGTGGAGTTAGATGCATGGATATCACTCAAGTGAAAGAAAAATATTACCAAAAGGAGAAAAATCCATAAATAATTTATAATGGATAATCTAGCTACAATCAGAGTAATCCCCTAATAGCTCTAGAACAATAAATAGATGTGATTCTTAGGCGTGATTCTTAGTCACACCTCTTATTCCAGCACTCTGGGAGGCTGAGGCAGGAGGATTGCAAGCTTGAGCCCACTATGGGCAACTTAGTGATTTAGCAAGCTCCTGTCTCAAAAACAGGCTGGGGAATGTGGCTCATTACCCCCCCACACACAAAGTGATCCTGAATTTATAAGTAAAACATGTCTGGAAATAAGATCTTACTATCAACACTGCAATTCTATAGCAGCATAATAGAAACTGGAAGGGGCACAAAATGATAGAACATTCTAACTGTCCCTAAGAGGTCACAGTCTGATTAGGGGAACAACGTATAAACACAAAATAATTACAAAAATATAAAAATTCACTGAAACAATATGAGAAACATTTTACAATTCAATTAAATATCTTAGTTTATTTTCTGTAAATCAAGAGTTTAAGAAATTATGTCACATTAAAATGGCAGTACAGAGTAAAGGAGTGCAGAATTGCCTGATGCTGTGGGACCTATTGTTTAGTTACAAGAGAAACTTTATGTGCCTGTAAAAGAATACCCAGATTTTGATTTTGTAGGGAGAATCCTTGGCCCAAGAGGACTTACAGCTAAACAGCTCAAAGCAGAAACCAAATGTAAAATAATGGTTCGAGGTAAAGGCTCAATGAGGGATAAAAAGAAGGAGGAGCAAAATAGAGGCAGGGCCAATTGGAAGCATCTAAATGAATATTTACATGTACTAATCATTGCGGAAGATGCTCAGAACAGAGCAGAGATCAAACTGAGGAGAGCAGTTGAAGAAGTGAAGCAATTACTGGTACCTGCAGCAGAAGGAGAAGACAGCCTGAAGAAGATGCAGCTAATGGAGCTTGCAACTCTGAATGGCACTTACAGAGGTGCCACCATTAAATCACCAGCCCTTGCCTTTTCTCTTGCAACAACAGCCCAGGCAGCCCCAAGGATCATTACTGGGCCTGCACCTGTCCTTCCAAGAGCGACCCTTCGTACTCCCACGCCAGATGGTCCGACCATAATGCCTTTGATCAGACAAACACGTACTGTATGATGATACATCATGCATGAACCTTTGGTCAGGAATGTCATTGGTGAAGTGATTTCAAAAAGTATTCAAAATTTGATATGCTGTTTAGCCACTACAGTGCCTTCAAAGGGCAAAAGTTGCAGCCTTTTTTTATATTGCCTGCCAAAATTTAAAGTATTAGAAGAAAAGTGTGCCATGAGAAAAAACTGAATGAGTTTTGAAAAGCAATGCAAAGAACAAAACTACAACACTATTTTTAAAAAGATGAATATTTGAGTAAAAATTACTGAAACTTTATTTTACACCTCCTTAAAATATATATATAAGAGGACCAGGGATTTAGCTCAGTGGTTCCACCTCCTGCCTTGCAAGCGCAAGGTCCTGAGTTTGATCCCTGGTACCAAAAAAGAAAACAAAATAAATAAATAAATAAATATATATATATATATATGAGAGGGCCAGGGATTGAGCTCAGTGGTTCTGCTGCCTGCCTTGAAGGTGCAAGGTCCCAAGTTCGATCCTTGGTACAAAAAAATATATATATATATAAACAAGGTACATGCATTATATATTACATTACTGGGCAAACTGTTCAAACATTTTTTTTAAACCTCCCTGTATAGAAAATAATCATTAAGGATGTAAAAACCATGTTTGCCTATTTGCTGTATACATGTAATGAAATTGTAGGTAAAAGTGTAGTACATTGAAATGAACAAAAAGTAGATACTTTTACTATACTTGGAAATGTAGCATTTTATACTTTCAAGTGTTATAAAAAAAGAAAAAGAACAAAGAAACCGTTTAGTTCATTAAATGATTTTTTTCTGGTGGTTGTCAAGAAATAAAAGGCCTAAAAGAGCCTTTTTATCTTTCTTTTTTATTAAGTATTGGAATAAGTCTAAAGAAAAGAAAGTGCCTTATTTTTCTTCATGGTCATTTAGTCAAGTGTCTTGTAAGATTAGCTCCTCTCTTGAAATAAAAGTTCATGCATTTTACTCAGTCACCCAGTATGTGAATGAAGATAGGAGGGGAGACAATTGGGTTGATGGTTTTAATTTTATGATTTGTGCCATGTTATTTTGATGCCAATTTGCCAAATTTGATACTGTGAAAAAATTTGATAACTTGTCTAATGTCTGACTAGTTAGTTTTAAAACATCGTTCTTTTAAAAAGTGTAATTGAGTACTTTGGGGTTATTACAATCTTCAGTGTTAGCCCAAAGGATTCTGAGATATAAATTATGTAAGATCTGGATGTCAGATCAAAAATTACAGACAAAATTATAGCTTTATTGTACTTGGAGAAGGGGGATGCATTGGATGTTTTCTTAATTGGAGATAATAGTATACCTAGCAAACTTTTTCACAAAATAAATCTTTGTGATTTTCATTCTGGAAAACAGTATTTTGCAATAACCCAAATTTAATCAGACTTCATCATATCATACCAGATAACTGTGTAGTTCATCTCCCTGCTGGCTTTAGTAACTGTCCCTCCTTCCATACACACCTTTTTTGTCCCCTGTTTTAACTTTAAAAGAATGAGAAACTAGCATCATTGTGTATGTAAACACTCAATTGCATTTCAGGTTAAGCTTCCAGTTTCTCATGAAGTTCAGTCAGTTTTGTAGTTGAAACAATTTGTGTGCAAAGCCTACATCTAAACACTTGAGGAAATGATCATTAACTATTCAGTACCAAACGGGGCAAATCTCAGTGGCAGTGGACTTCCAGCTCATCAGCTCGTTCCCTCTCTCATACCTTCACAGCCTCACAATAAAGGACAGCAGGAGGCTCAGTCGGCACCTTCACAGTGACCTCTCCATTATGCTGTCTCACTTGGAACCATTTTCAGTTTATTTGCTATGCAACAGACAGTCATTCATTTGTACTCAGCTAGCTTTGGTTTATGTGCCACTGCTTTGTCTTTCTGTTACACTCAGTTGTTTTGATTTATTTACAATATATGCTGTGCCATTTATTGTGTTTGGTTGGTTGAATAAATTTGTGACACTCAAACACTTGAGGTGATGGTTAAAAACGATACCAGTATTTGATCTAGTTTCATCTCAACTGTGTTATACCTGGACATTTTATGAGGAAGAAAGTAAATGTATGAAATAATAAATGTTTGACATTATAAGTAATGTTGGCTCAGAACAAACTTTTGAAAACTTAAGTTGACAAATTTTTGGATCAACTGAAAAAAACCCATGACTTTTGAAATCTCTGAATGCCTTGGTTTACAGTATTACTGGGGTTTGCCTTTTAGATTATTATACAAGAAGTAAAAAAAGAAACAGAAATTTGAAGAAAGAGCTATTGCAAGTTAATAGTTCCCAGCTATAAATTAGTTTATAAATGATCTTTCAATTATAAAAAATCTGCATGCAGATTAATTATTAAGGGCATATCAGAATTATTTTTAGCCACTGTTGTAAAGCATTATGAAAAATAAACATAGCTTTTCTATTTTAAAGCTGATTCTGAGTCAGCAGAACATAGGACAAGCAAAAAAGGACAGCTATAATTTTATGCAGATTTATAAGCCTGAATTCAATTATGTTACTGGAAAGTCCTGAAAGATGACTGAGAGACTGAAAGAAATCCATAATGAGTAGACTGATGGGATGCTATTAATAAGACAATATAACCCATTGTGTCCACCCTAATATTATTATAAAGCACTTGATCAATACAAATGATAATTATAATTTATTCCTTATTATGTGCCTAGTGTTTTATATACTTTATCTCTAAACCTTCCATAAATCCTGGAAAATGGTATTATTTCTATTGTACAGGTCTGAAAACTGGTATTTAGAGAGCTAAATATATCAAGGATATCATCCTTATTAGCATTTTGTTAACAAAAATTTCCCCCTTTAAATCCACATTTGCAGCGTTTAAATTATAATTTACTCTATGTAAGTACAATATAGGCATATTAATCATGAAGTTTCAGGTTTAAGCTTGCTCATATTCTTGATTTTTTTCTATTGCATACTCTTTCTTGACTTTTTTTTAACTGAGTGGATTGTTAATATAACATCCTAGTTTCCTTTATTTGCTCTTTCATCTAATTATTCAAATATTTAATGAGGCTTGAATTTAAAATAGTTACACAGCTGGGCATAGTGTTGCATACCTGTAATCCCAGCAGTCAGGAGGCTGAGACAGGAGGACTGCCTTGAGTTTGAGGCCACCCTGGGCTACACAGTGAGTTCAAGGCCAGCCTGAATTACAGAGAAAGATCCTGTCTCAAAAGAAAAAAAAAGTTACACACATATGTGTAGATAAGCATACATTAAAAAGACCATTAGCATGCCTGTAATCCCAGCACTTGGGAGGGTGAAGTAGGAGGACTGCTGTGAGTTTGAGGCCAGCCTGCACTACATAGTGAGTTCAAACCCAGCCTGAACTGTCTTTTTGGAGACAGCAACCCTGTCTCCAAAAAAAAAAAAAGACTGTAGAATAATACAAAATTTGGTTTAATGATGATTATATCTGAATATGCACAAATGAGTGGGGGTACTTATATTTTACTTTATATGTCTGTATTTTTTCTAAAATACAATAGTAATATTCATGCTTTTGTAATAATTCTTTTTCAAACTCAGTTCCTAGGAGAGGCCAGTACTGTTAGGCACTGTGTGATAAATTCTAAAAATACAAAGATGACTAAGGCATGATCCATCTGTTTAAACTGTCTAGGAGAGTAGGGGATGGCTTTGTAGAATATGTGACATTTGAACTGTTTTGGGTTTTTTTCTTAGTGAGGAAAAGTGGAGGTGCTTTCCAGAAAAGAGAAGCACTATGTTAAATATTGTTACACAGATAAACAGGCGGGCACAGTATATTTAAGGAAACAAGAGCTGGGTTTGGTGGTGCACACCTGTAATCTCAGCACTGGGACACTGAGATGGGAGGATTGTCTGGAGTCTGAGGCCAGCCTGGTTTACCTAGTGAGCTCAAGGCCAGCCTGGAATACATAGGGTAACTCTATGACAACAACAAAAAGATGTATGTGCAAAGGAGTGGTATGAAATGTTAATGGTTGGGAGAGGTTGGGTGTGGTTAGCTTGTGAAGGACTATGTGTAATGTGCCAAGGAGTTTTGTTAGCAGAGATAGCAGAACAACTTCTTAGACAAGTTAGAGGCACAGTTAAACTTGCTGGTAGGAGAAGAATGAGTGATGAGAGTGAGGAAACTGAAAACATCAAAGAAGTAGCTATTGCCATCATCCAAGAAAGGGGGTGAGATTTCAAAGATAGTGCCACGGATTACACTATGAAGGCATTGCTAAGTACAAGTGATAGGATTCCAGTGACCAGTTAAGCACATGGAGGTTAACGATTGAAGAGTCTAGTTTTAGACTGTAGTTCAAACTGCACATTCTAAGTAAATATCCTTAAGCAAATGATTTCATCATATCACTTTGCTGGCAAAATGCACTGACTTCACGCAGACCATCATATCAAGTGGATCTATGTTCTCTATGTTTTTAATTAATTGCACATAGAACTGCCAATTCTATTGTTATTTCTACTTTATTACCTTGGTTTGGTTTCTCCTATTTTCATTAATGCCTTCCCTACTTAAATATGCCAATTAAGATTCTAAGGATCTTCCAAGACTTCATTCATATAGTCAATAAAGATTTGAGTGCTTATATGCTAATTACTGTTCTAGGTTCCCAGGAGTCAAAACACAAAAAGAGCTGGGTGCAGTGGCTCACACTTCTAATCCTAGCACTCTGGGAGACCGAGATAGGAAGACTGCAAGTTGTAGCCCTTCCTGGGCAACTAAGTAATTTAATAAGACCTTATCTTAAAATTTAAAAGGGGGTGGGGCTGGGACATAGCTCAGTGTGAAGGCCATGAGTTCCATCCCCAGTATCACAAACAAAAACAAAACAAAACAAAAAAACCTCGAAAACTGGAAAAGAATATTAGGGTCTCACACTTAATGGATACTAAGCATGATATGGTAGGGGTAATTGTAAAGATGCACACAGGCTATCATGAAAACACTGAGATGGGATACTTATTTCCTTAAAAAGTAAAGATAGAAGAAGTGAAATGGATTTAGATTTAAAGACAAGGGAAGAGGGCATTTTAGGCAGAATGAAAAATTTGACCAAAGCCTGAAGATGAGAAGCACCACTCTAATCTGGAAGTGGGGAGAGGCTGAGAGTCAGTGGGAACTACAGGGAGTTTGGTGGGAGGCTGGGAATGGCAACTGAGTCTGAAGGTGCAAGGCAGGTTAGATTGTGAGTCTTAAAAACTCGGTACTCTATCTGTTGGTTGATGATTTAAACAAGGTGAAAGAACCTGAGAACCCAGGGGAAGGACCCCTGACATATAAAACAGAGAAGAATGAACTTTACCATTTGAAGTTGTAGGATCCAAAAACTAAGTTATTAACATCTCTCTTTTTTTTCTGAGGTCTTTTTGCAAAACTATTGCTGATGTCAAAATCTTTAAAGCTGATGGCTCACAAGATCAGATTTGGGTTAGACAGAATGTTTTGGCAAGCCTGGAAGCTGGAGTCATAGTGCCCTCATAAAAACTGAAAAAGGGGGCCGGGAATTTAGTTCAGTGGCACAGTGCCTGCCTCGAAAGTGCAAGGTCCCAAGTTCGATCCCTGGTACCAAAAAACCCTCCAAAAACCAAAAAACTGAAGAGGGGGCTGGGGATTTAGTTCAGTGGCACCGCGCCTGCCTCACAAGCACAAGGTCCTAAGTTCACTCCCCAGTACAGTGGAAAAACAAAACTGAAGAGGTAGGCATTTATGCTTCCAAGTAGTGGTTCCACTGAGAATCAGAAGAGAATTATAAAATTATAATTGAAAAGGTGTGACAGAGTTGGAGAATCTACGAGACTCCTCAAGAAGTGAGCATGGATATCTGTAGTCATTTTTTTCCTGTAATACAGTATAGGCTAAAGACTGAGAAGTGGGGCCTCCTGCAGAAGCCCATGGTAGGGAACAGAAAAGTAAGAGTTTTAGTGGTTGTACAATGCTGGAGTGGCAAAACAGACTTTAAGGGACCTCAACATCCAACTGCAGTAGTTTCCAAGGCCAGACTTAATCTGTTGGACAGGAAGCTAAAGAAATAAAATTCTAGGGCTGGGGGTTTAGCTCAGCTGTACCACCACCTGCCTCACAAGCACAAGGTCCCAAGTTTGATCCCCAGTACCAAAAAAAAAAAAAAAAAGAAACTTCTAGCCCAACATGGTGGCACATGCCTATAATTTCACCACTCTGGCAGGAAGATCCCAAATTTGAGCCCAGCCTGGGCAACTTAGCAAGTCACTGGGACTCTGACTCAAAATAAGAATTAAAAAGGCCTGGGGATGGAGCTCAGTGCAAAGGCCTTGGGTTCAATCCTCAGTTGTGGAAAAATGAATAAAACCTAACCTTCTGAAAAATATAGTGTAATTTTCAGCTCTCTCAAAGTGCTGAGAAGACTAAGCCAGGAGAATGGGACTTCAAGAACAGACCAGGAGTTAAGATTCAAGTGGTGTTAAATGTAACTAAATTTGACCCAGGGTTGCCTCCATACTAAACTCCTAGGTGGTGAACTGCAACCTAACTTAGGGTACAACTAACCAAAAGCGTAAACTAGGAGTATACTTTTGTAACTAATAGCAGTCTCAGCCAATCATGGTAGCTGAGCTTCACTCTCAGGTAGGAAAAAATGTTTAAACAGTGTTTAAATAAGGCCAGAGCAGAGCTGTGGGACTCTCTATACCTCATTTTCATTTTCTGTACTTCCCATCAGTCAGTTTTCTGTCTAAAGTGCTTTCCAAATAGCAGATAGGAGTGGTCCTAATCTGTCCTGCTTCTGAGGACTTCCTAATTCTAGAATCATAGATAAAAAGCAATGAAGATCTGCAAAACTAGAATTATTGTAATTTTGCCCATCAGCACTAGTGAACTGACACTAATGAGTTACAATCTCTTTCCCCTGGGGGCACTTATTGATTAGGATGTGGCTAAAGGTGGAAACTTCAGGCTTGACCTCTCACCTATGATTACTGTTCATGACAGAACTGGTAGTGCTGGAGTAGGAGTCTAGGGCATGGCAGCATGGATGCAGCAACTGGGCACGACCTGCCCATTGAAGAAACTTGTTAACCACGGTCACAGGGCAGAAGCCCATGAGCCAGACATGAGATCAAGCCAACCCTTTCACCTGACACTAATTTTCTTTTTTGTTTGTTGAGGCAGGGTCTCACTACGTAGACCAGGCAGGCATCGAACTCAAAGCAAACCTACCTCTGCCCCCAGAGTGCTGGCCCAGCACCAATTTTCTGACTCAAGAACGTATCAAACGTGGCACCTGATGCCAATCTTCTAGCATGAGCTCATGTGGGACACCTGGATCAACTATCAAAGATCTAAAAAGACAGCAGCAATTGACTTTGAGCCTCTGTCCTCTTGTTCTTGTAGCGGTCCGTTCAGCTTGCAGGGTGTATCTTCTCTTTTTCCTTCACAGCACCCTCCTCCTTTTCTTAGTTTTGCCCTAAAATAAACAATAGCCTTTCACATTCAACAATTGTCCTGACCAATTCATTGAACAGGACAGTAAGAACCTAGAAAACACTGTTGGTCCCTACTCCATCTGATAACAATGCTTTTGTGATTGCACAGAGCAAATGTAACATTGCAGGTCTGAGAGGCTGAAGACATATGGCTGGTTTCCCTCTCCAGATGTTGGCCTAAGTCTGAATTGCCAAGGAACGAAAGGCTAGAACTCTGAATTTAAAATACTGAAAAGCAGAGTGGAATTTCCTGTGGTCCTGTGTGTTAAGGAAACAAAGGTGGTCCTAGAGGGCTATGCAGTATGAACAAGGGCAAACCAGACCCAGTTTGAATGTGATAAAACTGTAAGAAGCCTCAACTGTGCAAGGCCCTGGTTGCCCTTATTGCAAAGATGATCATCTTTGTGCTATCTGACCAGCAGAGCCAATGATGAGGCCTCTAGGGTAGAAGTCATTATCTAGAGTTTCTATACACTGCATAAAAGCACACGTATAGGTGATGCGGACACTGTAACTATGATTAAGAAGCTCAAAAAAATAATACAAATGTAGGAACTCATGAAAAAACTTAACTATGTTAAAAATCAAATGGTAATTCTAGAACTGATAAAACACATCTGGAAGTAACAACATTTGAAATTGAGTGAATAGATTGAAATAGGAGAAGATAGGATTAATGAACTAAGAAGTCAACACAAAATTTCCAAACTAAAGCACAGAGAGGGCAAAAAAAGAGAAAAGCACAAAATAGATCTGGAAGCATGTGGGATACAGTCAAACGGTCTAATATTTATACTTAAATCTTAATAAGAAGGAATAGAATGGGGGAAAATGTAGTATTTGTTGAAATAGCTGAGATTTTTCAGAACTGTGCAAGTGGTCTAAGGTTCTCACACTGACAAGAAAATGAAATTTGCTGCTTAACAAGTTTTTGTTTTAATAATACTGAGTAAGATAAAAGAATCAAGTGACTTAAATGTTTTGCTAATAACTACACCCATCACAGATTCTTACACATTTATAGCTAGTGTATTAATCAGAAAAGCTACAACTATATTTAACAGTGATACACTTAAGTTTGATATACATGCTAAACACTAAAGATATGTCTTTTTCCAAGCTAAAACATTAGAACTTTTTTGTATCTTTAAAATCTAGAAAGACAACTTGCTTATTTAAATCATTTTTAGCTATCAATTTATAAAAACAGAGGGAAGCATAATTTAAAATTTTTTGGGGTAACTTCTAAAATATAGATTTTTTTTCAAATTCAGGTGGCATTCTATTTTAGAAATTCTAGATTTTTAAAATGTTAAGAAATGTACTTCTGGAAATAATCCATCTTAGATGTGAGCCAAAAGAAACCCTGACTTCTTTTAAATTCTCATCTACAGCAAGGGGACAAAGTAAATCATCTTACAGACAGACAATTTAGCAAAGAGATGCTAATCTAAAACAAATTTATATATAAGTAGTAATGGTGATTAATACCAAACATAATAGACCTCATTTTCAGTTTGGAAACAATTTTCATGTGGAATTTTATATAGAGTTTTGGTCCTTAGTTACAGATAAAGTAATTTTTGTTTATTTAAGTAATCAAGACAAATAGTAGAAAAAGCATTTTATTTATATGGAAAAAGCTACAGTAAGATCTGTAAAAGGTGTCAATATAATATTGCCTATACAGAAAAAAATTCAAATGTGAATAGCAACAAATAAAAGTTACACATCTTCCTACTTAGCAGTGCAATTAATTCACATTGCAATAAAGTTAAGTCAAGTATAACAAAATCAAAACAAGTGTTTCTCCATAATCAGTATACTGAGAATTACAGTGTAAAGATCATTCAGGTTTAAGAAATCTGCAATCAATCTACAGAATATCCTAAGACAAGGAAGACACAGTTAATTCATTTAATTATCAGCTGTTGGAGTTTTTCAATACTGTTCACAGGAAAAACATAATGAGTTGACATACACGTAAATAGAATATATTTAGTCTATACAGTAAAAAAATACAAATTATAAAGTGAGCTAACAAAGAATGAAATCTGAATACAGATTTATAAAAGTGACATCTCAGACAACGCATACAGTATTTCTCATGTAAAAACATTTAGTTTCAGCAAAAAATAATTTGGTTGCTTTTCAGCTGCATTGTAGATCTTGTAAGCTGAAGATGCAGATGTCCAAGTTTCTTAAAAACCATGATAAATGTCTTTCTCAATGCATACAAAATGATAAATGCTCTCATCACAGTCTTAAGGGTATTTTTGGAAGTTTTTGTCTTGCTCCAGAAACACATTTAAAATGGGTTAAAATCAAAGGGTTTCATGGTACAATGAAACAGTAAACAGTGCTCAATTTACTGCTAATGTTGAAAAAAATCTAGATTTTACAGTACTGTTATATATGAAAAGGTTGTTTTTGCTTTTACATTGCATATTTCTGAGTCCATTCTCTTGCGTGTCTGTTGTATCTGTAGGCATACAAAGGGATATAGTAAAACATACAAATCTAGTCTTTTATAAGCACTGTCTATGAGAACTATATATTCTACCTTCTCGTGCCTTTTTTTTTTTTGAGATGGAGTCTCATGTTGCCCCAACTGGCCTCAAACTCGTAACTGTCTTGCCTCAGCCTCTCAAGCAGCTGGGATTACTGGCATGCACCATCACACCCAGCCCTTCTCATGCTTACTTGCAATAATCATACCTATACAAATTATTGAGTCAGTATGACATAGACTCATGCAGAGATAAAATAGAAAAAAAATTATTTTTTTAACTCATGAATTTCCTGTTAAGCCATATGAAAATGTATCTAAAATATAAAAAACAAAACATGGAGACCAACTTATAATAGAAATCTACAAAAGCCAAGTCTGAATGAGTATTATCTGCAAAATAATCTATGATCAAGTAGTTTTCAGGCAGCTTAAAAACAGATTGGTCTGAGTGGGTAAAGAGCTAAATTCCCTTCCCAGCAGGAGACAGAGAATACAATATATAATCCTCTCCGAACACTAAATTCTTTCATTTTTAATCTATTGCCTAGAATTATGTACAGATATTGTGCAAATGCTGAACACGTACTACTAAACAATAAATGGAAACAAATTGTTTTCTATAAAAAGATTTAGTTTAAAAAGAAAGGTCTACTTCACTAAAAAACATAAATTTAATTTAGGGATAATCAAATATATTTAAAAATATACGGATAATATCCATGTCTTGGCAGACTGTACAGAGATACACCCAAATGGAAACTAACAGAAGTAAACACTTACTTTTCTTTGTCTGATTTATAGATCTGTGCAATATCTGGTACTAAGGGGTCATCTGGATTAGGATCACAAAGTAGAGAACATATGGACAATAAAACTAGATTTAAAAGAGAACACTTTATTAGATAACAATCCTTCTACTTTATAAAAGTTTTACACATGAAAATAATTTTACTAAATATAGGTACTGAACTTGTAACAAAAAATAAAATGAAAACATCAAATTACATTTTATAATAACTTTGGTAGGTAACACTGATTTTCAAAATTGTAAAATTATCATAAAATATATATAATTAGAAAATATTCCCTTTGAAGTTTCAAACTCTATTTGAATTTTTTATTTCAAAAATGTGAACCTCCAAAGTAGTTATGAACAACCTTTCCAAGTGAATGCTCTGCAAAACAATCAAATTATAATTAACAGTTCAAAACATTTTGGACATTGAGCTCATGTTCCATTTTACTTTGGTTAAGCATGGACTATTTAAAAAAAGGAAGATTTGCAAAGTTTTAAAAAATTAATCCTTTATTCTATGTACTTTATTTGTATTACATGCATTTAAAAATAATGTGATCATTACATAACTTGTGTATTTAAAAAATACAAACAAAAACTGAAAAACACTTTTGCTATCCTATGTCAAAATACTGATGGAAACAGCTATACTTTTATCTACAACAGGAGGGAACAAAAACTCTGGTCCTCTTTTTCTGCTTCACATGCACATGACTTCTTTTGAGGGGTGCACGGAACCTTTGAAACAACCTCCCATTTCCACTTTCTTCTCCAATACTATATTCCTTTATCTTTTCCTACTCTTTCCAGTTCAAAGGTGAATTTCTAGGCATAGTCTACTCTTAAATGCGGGCTAGAAGTGTGGTCTGGTGGTAGAGCACTTGACTAGCATGCTGGAGGCCCTGGTTTCAATCCCTAATACTAGGGGTATGAAGGAAAGAAAGGGGAATGGTGTCAAGGACCAAGGGAAAAATATATATATCCTCTCCAATAAAACTGGAAGCCTTATTTATTAAACTGACAGGGTAGATTTTTCTGGGCTCACTTATATTTTCAGAATGCTTTCAGACTGAACTCATGATAAAAACCAAAATAACACATGTAGAATTAAGTGAAAAAAGAACAAATAAACGAGTGAGGTCTGAGCTGCCTAAGCAAGCATGAAATTCCTCATCTCCTCACTCCTGCTGCTATGAGTCTTTTGCCCTGATTCTACTATCATCCAAATAAGCCAAATGATTAAGGTAAAGAAAAAAGTAGCAGTTAACATTGACCTGAGTGCTCACTATGTGCCAGATGCAGGGTGACCCTGGAGTATATAACACAGTGGACCTTTGACTTACAAACTTAATTTGTGAGGGAGGGCTGATTGTAACTCAAGTCGATCAGGCTCCTCTACACAGCCTTCAAAATCTCTCTCCTGTATAATTTTAGGCCATACTTTCTTGCAGGCAGATCTCAGTATCCTTAGAGAGACATTGGCCCAGGATTTCTCAACCCCACATGGGAAAGGATGTTGTAATGTTCCTTCCAGAACTCTTTAAGCGTTAAATCTGAATCTGAGACCATCTAGAAGCACAAGCAGCCAGTGTTCGGGTCATAACTCAAGACTCTGGTGGCAAGTTAAAACTAAAAATTCCAGGCCGGGGATTTAGCTCAGTGGTTCCATCACCTGCCTCGAAAGCACAAGGTCCTGAGTTCAATCTCCAGTACCAGAAAAAAAAAAAGAGAGAGAGAGAGTGGGAGAGAAACTAAAATTCCAGTCGTACTCCCAAGTTGTTTGTATGTCAGGGCAGTCGTAACTCGAGAGTCCACTGTTAGCACTATCATAATGCCATTTTACATATGAGGACACTGAGGCTGTTTAAATTCTTGAAGGGCAGTTTCCAGAAGCCAAGGACACTAATTACTTTTTGTGAAAAAGCTACCAATGTCAGAAGTACTCAGCATCTGATAGTCTGCCATTTCTTTTAAATGATAAGGACTTAGCTGTTCATGCCAAATGACATTCATTTTGTGACACCATTCTAGGAAAGAGTACATTAATTTGCACACCATTTACCACAGAATCCTTTATTCAGCGCACAACAGATTCACTACGTGAAAGATTTAAAAAAGGAAACTAGAATCTATATGAACGTTTTAGGTCAGAAAACTTCCAGTTTTAAATAATTATCCTTATTATTTACCTGATACTTAAAATGGTTATGGCTGCAAACCCTGCTTCATATAAACTTTATCATTTTAAAAAGTTATTTAGTCAGGTAAGCATTTATTTAAAAAAGAGAAATGACCACAGATTCTTCCCATGAATCCTTCAAGAGAATAATCTTCCTGAATTTTTATAAAAAGGGAAAATACAGTGGTTACTTCAGGGGCAGATACTTTTAATCTCAAGTGTGTTTTTCCAACTGTCAAGTTCTCTTGGATCAAAGAAATGAGACACACAGTGCTGGCACAGTAGTTTTGGCTAATAAAACAAAATTGGCTTCCGAGGTCCAATGCATAGCACTGACAATTTAGCAAACAATGTAACACATTTGTGAAAGTTGAGATTCAGCTTGGATTACGTGCCAGTCATTATAAGGATGCTACTGATTATTTAAAATTTACACTTTAACATCCTATCTTACTGCATTATTGTAAAGTATAAAATACGGTATGTCTTTCTTTTCTAAACATTCATTAGCCAAATCTGGTTTTGGTTTTTTTTGGGATGAAGTAAAACTGCTATAAAGTTTTGCTCATTACTGTCAATATATAGTTCCATTCAATAAATGGGACAACTGGATCCCAAATATTTTTAATACTATCTCTTTCTCTCTTTTTTTAAAACTCAAAATCCAAGCTAAAAGGGTAATGGTCAATAGGGTTATTCTCAAGTTTCCAGTTCTAACATTAAATCTCTTCTCATTTTATCATTTACATTTGCCCATCCACATCCCACACCCCCCAAAAAGCTAAATGTAAAAGCCAGAGTTATGTAAGAGCAAAACAAAATTAAAACAGGAGAAAGCACAGTAGACTGGTCTTTTTAAAACACTGGTCTCTAGATACTTATACTGCATTTTTCCTGTCTTGCTGTTATCAATGGTTCTACACTGGATAGATGATATTACCTTTTGATACAGTCAAAGCTGGTGACCACTGTGACCTCAGGATATCAAGACAAATACTTCCATTACTGTTTATATTTGGATGATAAATTTTTGTTGTGAAAGCAATCTAAACATAAAAAGAAAACAACAGAACAGTGATAATCCATGAATTAAGAACATAATAGAATGAATTTGCTCCGGGGCAAAACATCTTCAACTTTACACACCCTTAGAGGAGAAATTCATTTATGCAAGTTGAATAGCTTTGGGCTGTAAGTAGTTCTAGCAACTGAGTATTTAAAAGTAATTAACTCCATTTCTGTTTCCTCCCCAAAGTATTGAGAAGTATTTTGGAGTGTAAAATAAGTAAGTCTATACTACTGTTATGACTGGTTGAGTGGCACCTAGAGCCATTAGCTTGGTTTTCATAATACCTCAAAGTATTCCTCTTCTTCATTTGACTATCAGTAACATCTGCAAGTGGCAACTTGAGCTAAACACAGGGTGTTGACCCTGTTTCAGGGCAAAGTTGAGAGCCTCAGCTTGTTGTCTGTCCTAAGAAATCCACCAAAATTCCTAATTTTCCCCAGGAACTGCTGTCATATGTAATATATATGATTTTAATCAAGTGTTTAAAAAAATCGAACATAATTTTTCCTGAGTGACAGATCTGTTCATTCTTTTCTTCCTTGGTTGGTATCCCCATCATTTGCTTCCTAAATCTTTAGAGGTCATTAAATCTAATAAGAATATGTTCTTATCTCTCCTACGCATTAAATGAAAGACTATGACCTCTTTACTTTTGTATCCCCCACTGAAGGATAGAGTAGATGCTCAATGAACATTTATTGAATACTTTAAAAGAAAAAGTCAACTTTGGAAAGATAATCCCTTGTATAGAAAAGTTTGATTCCTGACTATAAAGACTTCCCTAATTACCTATATCTAATTTTTTTAAAAACCAAGAAACTAATTTATACAGACTGTTCTTTCGTTTTACAAATATGATACAGTATTTGAGTGAGAAAGCATATTTTTGATTTAATGGCTTTATAGAACAGTTCGAGCATGTTTAACGTACCCACGGTCTTGACATCATGAAATCATCTCTGGAAAAAGAGTAAAATCCCTGACATAGGAGTCACATCAATCACAAAAATAAAATACCTTTGGTGGTTTAAAAGGATAGTCTGTCGGAAAATGTACAGTGAGAAAGAAGACTCCACCTTGGTATGCGCTATCAGGCTGAAATAACAAAACAATGTGTATCAATGTTTGATTACTGAATTTATTTAATAGCTTAAAATGATTTTCCCCAAATATTATATTTGAAAAAAATACCATATTTTAAATGCTTTTATCAAATATTATCAGTTTGATAATAATGCAATCATTGAGTCATGAGTTCAAATCATTTATCTTGAGAACAAGAATCCCTTTTCAGGTACGAAGGAGGATTTTCCAACAATCATGCCATCATAAAGTTTAAAACAAAACAAAAAACACACATAGTGGCGTGATTTGCCTAAACAAAGCTGTTCATGAGTACAAAATTTTTAGGATCAGTACATGTGAAGACTGCTTTGAGAAAAGATAATTTTCCACAGCAGTAATCAGTATAAATAAAGGATCCTGGCAAGTAATGTACTTACCTTTTTACTTATAAACCTTAAATTCTGATGGTCATATAAGGGCCCAGAATAGAGAAGAGACCCAATTTAGCAAAAGAAATGGCTAAATGACACCTAATTTATCTCTCAACTCAATTTAGTAAGTTTATAAAATAATGTAGAAAATACAAAAAAGTCCCAAATTAAGTAAATTCAATATTCATAGTACTATCAAATTAAAAATCAACTTTAGAAAAAAGATTTAAATTTGGTCACTTAAAAAATGACCATTTAGAAATATTCATAACATTGCCAAGTAAAGTAAAGACAGGTTAAAGAAAACAAAAAAGGGCTGGGGATTTAGCTCAGTGGTGCTGCTGCCTGCTTCGCAAGTGCAAAGTCCTGAGTTCAATCCCTGGTACCAAAGAAAAAAAAAGAAAAAGAAAATGACAGCAAAATATACCTAAAATTCTATTTTAATCTCTTCATATTCAATTAAATATATTGTTATATTAATATTCTGGTAATAAAAGCAAAGACTGTCATTACTTCCTCCCTTTAGTTTCTGCCTACATATTAGAGGACTGTATTGTATAATTATTCTTACTACATATGTTGTTTAATTCTAGTTTATAAAAAATTACAAGGAATGTAGAAAATGTAAACAAATTACAATGATAAATATGGTCTGCTTACATATTCAAATTATTCTACAGAGCCCTTAGGAGTAAAAATAAGTAAATAATAAGTAAACATAAGTAAAATAAGGGAGGTTATCACAATTGTAATCATTTGCTATGTGATTCACACAAGAAATATTTATGAAGGGCTAGCACTCAAATGGTAAGGATAGGCCTTTAATGATAGCATTCTGAAGGTTCTTAGTAAGTAATGAAAAACAAGCAGAAATTACCATTAATCCCTGCCCCAAATACCTCCTCCCTATTTGAACACACTTATCCCATCGTTCTTGCACTTCCCGAATCAGTTGTGGAAATCCTCTTTTGTGAGTATCATTATGAGGTCTAATAAGAACACGGTGAATGCTGCTGGCAAGTGCCACCCAAGGGAATGGGAGGCTTGTAAAAATATTACTCTGTGTCCTCATCCACCTTATTCACTGGATCTGGCACCTGCAACTTATGGCTCTTCCCCAAAGTCAAAATAACCATGAAAGACACATGTTTTGAATCAATTCAGGACACTTAGGCAGGCATGACAGTGGAATTGAAGACATTCATGAAAGAGGATTTTCAGAACTAAGTGTGTTCAAGCAGAGGGGGTATATTTGAGGGAGATTAATGGAAATGTGTCTTTTACTGTAACACCTTTTTAAACTTTAAACATTCATTGTATTTTTTCATATCCTTGTATTTTGTACTTTTACTCTTAAATATAACAATTTAGCAATTTTTTTTTTATGGTACCGGGGATCGAACTCGGGTCCTTGCACTTGCGCAGCAGGCGGCAAAACCACTGAGCTAAATCCCCAGCCCAACAATTTAGCAATTTAAGATAACCCTCCAGGAATCTTACTTTGAAACTCAGTAAACATTTTTTTTTAATTAAACAGAAGGCAATATGGTTAAAAATTCCATAACTTAATAGATAAAGCTCCTTCAGGGGAGGAAGGAAGAGAGTGGTGTGCATAAAAATAAGTTACTGAGGTACTCTCACCCAGAAAGCAGATTTGAGCTGACAGTGAGCACTCTTATTCAATCAGATTTTTGCTCATAGAAAGTCCATTTCAAGCCATCACTGTCATGTGTAGAGAGAAATAATGTTAACAAAGATAACAAGTATTAGGAGGAGCCAGTTATAAAACAGTAGGTAATTCTGTGTTTAACATGTTCCTGCTGGCTTGAACCACCAGTAGTACATCTGTGACTGCCCCATCAGGCAGCTTGTTCCACTTGTGGTACAAATGGAGCTAATTACTTTTATAGGTCTTTTTACTAATAAAATTAATAAAAATTGGCCTGATGGGACAGTCATATATGTACCACCAGTGGTCCAAACCACCTGGGCTGGCAGCAAAACATACGAATTACAGCTCAGTCATGAATGTTAAGACAATGCTACAAAAGTAAAAGTAAACTCAAAAAGTATCAAAGATGAACCCATTGCAGTATTTGTCAATTCTCTTTTACAGATAAGAACAGTGATGAAGGCCTGGGATTTAGCTCAGTGGTGCCATGCCTGCCTGGCAAGCGCAAGGTCCCGAGTTCAATTCCCAGTAAGGGGGCGTGGGGAGCAGTGATGAAACTTACGGCAAACTGTTGCTTATTACTTGCTGGAATTCCATTACTGGGTTAGACATTTCTAGCAATGAAAATCTAACCACATTCTCTCATCTATGAGGATATGAGAATAACTATGTTTGGTTATGGACTGGCCCTTTGTGTCTTAAAAAAAACAAGTAAGCACACAGTTGGTTTGCAAATTGTGGTGTTCCATTTCTGTATGTACTGATGAAGGTGTTGACAATGGAAAACATCACAGTGACCCCAGTATTTACCACCAGTGCTTTAGAGAAGCATCATAAACCCTTACTCGCATTTTGCTTCCTGGGTGATTCAGACTACAAGGAAATTCCTCCTTAGTCACAAACATCTGATGAAAGGTGAAGAAGCAAGAAGAAAGCACGGCCATGGGGATGAGTGTCACATATATGAAGCATACTTACAGGCCCCATAATAGTTGCTTGCCAGTGGAACACTGAAACAAACAGAGGAGTTTGGGGGTTACTCACAAATGTTCACACCTGTACTTTTAAAGCTATTAAACACCCTTGCAGTAAAGCAAAGCTTACAGTCATCTCCCACGGGTCCAGCGGAACAGTGAGCAGGTGGATCACGCTGTAGATCACTTAATTCCTGAAGGAAAGCAAAAATACTCAAGGTCAATTCCTTTTCCAAGAGAATAGTTATAATAATTCATTCAAACATAAATTATTAACTTCACTTTTAAATTCTACTCAAAATAAGTAAGCAAAATGTACTTGGTCACCGATTGAAGAGTATGGAAGATGATATTAAAGACTATGGAAGATGGTGTTAAATTCCTTTTTGATTAATAGTTTAAAATATTAAATGTTTTTCTTTAAGTGCTAAGTAGACAATATATAATCTTTAAAAAATTATTCTGGCTGGGGATGTGTTCAATTACCAGCACCAAACAAATAACAATAAAAACCAAGTCCTACTTCCAAGGGGTTACAATTTATTGAGAGGGGTAAAGACTTGGAAAGATGGATGTTTTAAGGAACATCTTGAAGGGTAAGTGGAAAGCAAGTGCAATGAGACTATGTTTTAAACCCTCAAACATTGATTCAGATCTCTTTCCTGCCCTCAATGCAAGAAAGAAAGGTGCACAGAAAGGACATGGCTCTAGAGCTAGCCAGTCCTGGACTGGCATTCCAGTTCTGACACAACTAGCTATGGCTTTGGGGAAAGCACTTAACTTCCTTTGCTTCCATTGGGAAGGAACTAATTATCTTCAAATGTAAAGGTATAAATCCAGTACAAAACCCTGTAACCAAAGACCCTTAGTTTGGAAGACCAAGGAAAGTGTCTGAGGAAGTGCTATCTGAACTGAACCCTCAGGGCTGAGCACAAGTTAGTCTTGGGGGAGATGAGTGACAGTGCAAGACAGAGTGGCAAACAAGAGCCTGGAAAAGTAGGCAGAAGCCAGGCAGAAAACAGAGAACAAGACAAACCCTAGCAAGGAGTTGGGGGATCATACTCAATGTTCGAAGGGATTTTAAGAAGTGGTGTGCTCTGATTTAAGGGACGGTTCTGACGTTAAAGATGGAAAAAAAGAAGCTGTAAGATTAGTTACTACAGGTAAGAGAAATGGAGGCTTAGAGAAGAGGCAGTGAGATAAAAAGTGATAGATTCAAGATTGTGCTGTTGTTTTTTGTTTGGGGATTTTTGAGACAGGGTCTCTCTATATAGTTCAAGATAGCGTTGAAATCTATGTAGCTCAGGCTGGCCTTGAACTCATGGTGATCCTATCCTTCTGCCCTAGCCTCTCAGTGCTAGGATTACAGGTGTGCACCACCACAGCCAGCAAATGTGAGATATTTTGAAGGGCCTACCTATCAGGGGATCTGTGAGGAATTACATGTGCAGAGCAAGGAGAGGTCACAGACAGGTATAATGAAGATTCGTGGCAGCTAACACTGACTCAGTGCCTTAGTCATCCTAACAATCCTCAGAGTTGGTATTGTTGTGCTCTCCACTTTACAGATGAAGAGTAAAGGAGACACACTTCCTGCAGGCTCACATAACTACCACAGACAGAAATGGAACTCAACCTCAGGGAGTGCAACTTCTCCCATTTTAGCTTCACAAATACACAAATGAAGATGTCATTTACTGAAAATAGGGACCACTAGAAAGACAAAGTGATTCGGAGAGTAGACATGTTAAGTGTATGATCCTTGTGACATTAAGAAAAAAATTAAGTTCAACATACAGGACTACAGCTTTCAAAGGGGGAAGCTAAAACACAGAAAATCATTGTGTATACCTGCTACTTAAAACTATGGAAGTGGTGTAAGCTATTCAAAAGACATACAAATGAATACTGCATTTCATCAAATCCAAGGTGTTACCAATTATAAATTGCACCCTTGCTTTATGTATCAGTAATTAAGGAAAATGCTAATTGTCATCATCAAGCTGTATCTAGACTTAAAAAATATTAAAATTAGAGCTACACCTTATAATCACTGTAATATGATAATTACAACAATAAGTTCAGTGCTCTAACAGACACAAATGAAGAGAATGTGATAAAGAAAGGCTAATTAAGAAAGTGATCCATGAGCTGAAGAACTGAGCCAGACACAAGTTCATCTCCCTTTCCATGTCCAATGTTCTTTTTCAGAGCTTCTTGGTACTTTTTTTTTAATTGCAGTTTTTTCTTTGTTTATTGAAACAGGGTCTTGATATGTAGTTCAGGATGGCTTTGAACTTAGTATGGTTCAGGCTGGTCTCAAACTCATGGTAATTGTCTTGCCTCAGCCTCCCAAGTGCTGGGATTACAGGTGTGTGCCACCACCCTGGCAGTGGTTGCAGTTTTTTTAATAGTTGGTGTTGTGTTGTTTGTTCACTTCCTAACAAGAATTAACGAGCATAGTTAGCTGCCTCTTTTGTCATGGAGTAAGAGAAAGATATCAGTCTTCAATTTAGCATCAGTGATTAAAAGCAAGGTTGTGAGGTTCAGTTCTGGGTGCTATCACTCACTTGCCACATGATCTTGGGAAAATAATTTTCACTCCAAATCTCAGTTTTATTTCATATAATGCAGCATGACTACTTTCATCCATAGTTTCTATGACAGTCACATGAAACGATACATGTCAGGTGTAGAGCAGTCCCTGGCACACAGTAAACATTCAGATTAATCTTAATGTGATAACATTAATTACATTAATGTAATAACAATGATTTAATTCTTCAGTGGCAGAACACAATGATTTAAATAGTTTAAGAGAAGGGCACAGGAGCAGTTCCCAAGTCATAATTCCATTCTAGAATAACTGAGCCTTATAACAGTTTTCTAGTTTGGGGTTTGGGAGACTGCTTCTGAAATATTCATGTTTTCTAAATATTAAAGTAAACAGTACTTCTTGGCTCTCATTTTAACTAGAAAACTAGTTAATCAGAAAATAACCATCCTTAATTGTGTTTTTAAAAAACTGTTGATTTGCTTGTATATCTTTTACAGAGAGATAAGTACATAGGAATAAATCTTATAGACACAAATACACAAATCTTACAGACACAAATTAATTTAGTTTATCAATAAGACAAGATAAAATTATATTTTAGTTGGAATAACCTGGAACCATATTCAAATGTCAAAGGTCAAGCTGTTATTTTACTTCAGTATTATATAAAATGAAAATATTATCCTGTTCTTGTTATGTTTTTATATCCTATTCTACCTCTTCTTTAGAAGAAGGTAGGTTTAAGGAATAGAGAGAAAACAACAAATGAGCAAACTATTGTAAAGGGCAGGTTCTTTGGCTGTCTTCTTAAAGCTCACTGTTAAGAGTTGACAATATGCCAAATATCCTTAATATTTACATTGATCGTTATTACTAATCATTACAGTAAGACTTGTGTGAGGAGATTTATACATCTTGGACATTTTGGGGAGGGCCTACATTTCCAGTGTTCTATCTTTTTTACCAATCCACGTGTCTGGAAAGATGACCTGTTATATTGGTTGGAAATATGTAACTGGAGCTATGATGTATACGTGCAGAGTGACTAACAGAAAACAAAAGACATTATATACATATAACCTCCCTCACCTACAAAAATACAGATCATAGAAATAGAAAAATGAGGGCCGGGAATTTAGCTCAGTGGTTCTGGAGCCTGCCTCGCAAGTGCAAGGTCCCAAGTTCGAGAAGAAGAGAAGAGAAGGGAAGGGGAGGGGAAGGGAGGGGAGGGGAGGAGAGAAGAGAGAAAGTGAGAAAGTGAGAAAGAGAGAAAGAGAGAAAGAGAGAAAGAGAGAAAGATAGATAGATAGATAGATAGATAGATAGATAGATAGATAAGATAGATAGATAGATGAAAATACTTTGGAAAATTCTGAGGTGAGCCAGCTGCATGCCTGTAATTCCAGTACTCTGGGGCTGATGAAGGACTGTAAGTTTGAGTCCAGCCAGGGCAAATGTAATGACTTGGCAAGATCCAGTCTCAAAATATAGTAAAAGGGCTGAGGATATTTGTAGCTAAGCGTGAAGGCTCCGGGTTCAATCCCTTGTACTGCAAGAAACAAAAACAAACAAAAAAACCCCTAAAATGCCCTAATAAGGTGAAAATATAAAACTTATCCAGCCAGGTGTGGTGGTGCACACCTATAATCCCAGCACTTGAGAGGCAGAGGCAGGAGGATTGCCATGAGTTCGAGGCCAGCCTGGGCTACACAGTGAGGTCAGGGCCAGTCTGAACTACAAAGTGAGACCCTGCCTCAAAACAAAACAAACAAAACTTATCCAAACTATAACAACTCCCAGCACCACTTTAGATGATATAAGAAATCAAGGATCATTTAATTTTTCTCAAACCACCCTATTATCTGACTTATGGTTTCTCTGCAGTAGCTAGCATTCTTATTTGTCTACTTCTAGCATCACAGCCACACACCAGTATTAAAAATAATTTAGTGATTCCTTAGTTATTTCAAAAGGATATGCTAGGATTAGCAGTCTTTTCCCTTGTCCCTCAATCTCTGTGTAAGAAGTGACACTGAATTATAATACAACTTCTCAAGACCACAGAATTCTCACAAGAACCAGGCTTAAATCTACATTACTCGCTATTAATGCATATCTCTATAAAGAACAATTTATTTTTGAAATTATTAAAATTTTCCTGTAATCGGGCTGGGGATTTAGCTTAGTGATTCCGACGCTTGCATGGCAAGCACAAGGACCCGAGTTCGATCCCCGGTACTCAAAAAAAAAAAAAAAAATTTTCCTGTAATTATAAGAAAAATTAAAATGCTAAACTATCTTTAAAGTTGTTTTAAAATTTTTGACAGATTAAGTAGAGAAAAATAAAAATAAAAATGATATGAATAATATAATCAACTTGATTTAACAGCTGTATGAACAGAAAGTATACGTTATTTTTGTACCAATGGAACATTTTACAAATATTCATCATGTACTTGGGACAAAGAAAAGCTTAATAAATGCCCCAAAAACCTGAAATAGGCCATATTCTCTGATTATAATCTCTGAAAATCTGAAAATCAACAATGTAAAACACTCACCTTCAAAAACAATTACAACATCTAACAACATAAGTATAAAGAATAATTTATGATCCTAGACCTCTACTTCTTGAACATTTCTTCCTATTCTATCACCACCCTGAAATCTAAGATGCAGAGAGAGCCTCCTAAAACTATTTCATGAGCCCCTCATGTTTTTGCCTAGACCTCTTCATAGTCATGCCTTTATATCAAGCTGAATTAAAAAATTTCAAAGATTAAGTCATTTAAAATCATTCTTGTTTAAATGATATATTTTATCTATGTGTGTATTACAAAAGAAAAACAAAGCAGAACAGTGATCTGTAGAGAGCACAATGTATAGTTAAATACCCACACAACGACTCCCCAATCCAAACCATTGTTAAAAGATTAGAATAGTTCTATTCACAGCTTTGCTGGAAAGTTAAGCATGTCACTCAACCTTCTTCGAAGGAGCATATGTTGAGATACAAATTACTAGAGGGTAATTTGGTAATTGTGAAAGTAAAAAATGCTTATTGTCATTGATTCAGCAATTTCATCTCACAGAAATAACCGCAGACAGCCCAATACATATATAAGGATGTTCAGTGTAGAATTTTGTAGAACTGGAAAAACATGGTAACCTAGCAGGCTATCAATAAGAGAATGGTCTCATAAAATAAAAGTCATATTATTAAGAAGAAGGTAGCCATTAAAAAAAAAATGAAATAGAGATGTATTTGATGACAGCGAAAGATACTAAGAGAACACAGCGTCTGAATGAAAAATACGAGTTATAGGACAGTATACCCATTATGATCTCACAATATACACACAAACCATACCTGCACACAACCAAAATATATTAGAGTACACTCCAAACTCTTAATAGTAGCTATCTCTGGGGTAGGTCGTGCTTTTTACTTTATGACTTCTACATTGTATTAATTTATGGTACATTTGTAATCTTTTAAAGAAAAAAATAGATTTTTAAATTTAGGTTCTTATGCACTTCAGAAGAGAGGAAGTGATGTTGCTTTTTATGTCCATATGTATTTCATTATGTCCATATAGATTTCATTAAAACCTTTTTTCACAAGACAATGAGAGACTGAGGTACTGTCACAAATTGGAGGAGAGATACTAAAAGACCCAACAGCTAAATCCAATGAGATCCCAAAGTGGATCCTGGAGAGAAGAAGGATGTTAGTGGAAAAACATGATCTGAGATCGTTTTTAGTATTACCCCAGTTATTTTCCTCATTTTGATAAATGTACCATGGTTATATAAGCTGTGAATATTAGGGAAAGTTAGGTGAAGAATGTATGTGAACTTTCCATATTATTTTTGCAACTTTTCTGTAATATTGTTATTTCAGAACAAAAAATGTAAAACTTTTTATACATATCCCAGAATTAGATTCACTGTTTTCTTTCCCACATTTGCTTCTTTTTCTATATTCCCAATTCCTTTTAAAGAAATACTAACTGCTCAGTCACAAGGCTTAACATTTCCACATTGTTCTGCCACTTCTCTTTCTCTTGTCCTTGTCAGATGGAGAGTATAATACACTCTGCTTTGCAATACCCATTACAATGCTTAGCACAGTTCCTCAAAAATCAGTTACAGTTCAACTATAACTGCTTCTCGATATTCTATGCATTACTTGCACAATAATCTTCAAAAGCAAAGCTTTTTTCATTTTTCTGATTAAGAAAATTTCAGTGCTTCCCGATTGCTTATTACAGACCAAACTCCACCAATGAAAGTATTTTAATTACCTAATCCCCCACATCTATACTTTTGTTTGAAGGTTCTCCTTCAATTTTTTCCTAATGAGTCTCCAAGGAACCTCACTGGGTTTTCTAAAACACTCTTAGGAGGTCTTTAAGATCAAACTCAGTAACATAATAAAACTAAGATATTATAGGTATTTTCCATTCTCAGTACGTCACCAGTTTACAGTGGCACTTACCAAAGAATTGGTGACATGGATTTTGCAACATACTGAATGCATAAGCAAATATGAGAATCTGTCATTTAGTCTGTGATAGTATTTTCAAATGTGCAAAACAATTTCATTCTTTCTTAATATTTTTGTTTTAGAAAAGTATAATTATTTTTCATTATAAAATCTTACAGCATGTACAAGGCGCTGGGTTCAATTCCCAGCACTGTCTCCACCCAAAGAAGTTATTTATGTTAGCATGTAATGGGTTTATTACAATTTAAAATTATTATTTCTAAATTTGCTTTAATTTTCCATATGATAAATATCAGTATCCACATGGTACCAGTCACTTCTCTGTTGCTGGGACAAAATACCAGATACCCACAACTGAAAGGAAATTTTGGCTCATCGTTTTAGAGTCAGTCCATCGTTCACTGGCTGCAGGACAGAAAGGGCACTGCAGAAGTGCATGGTGAAGGAAAGCTGCTCAACTAGTATCAGCTAGGAAGAACAGAGAGAAAGGAGGAACCAGGGTCAAGAATAAGCCCTTTCAGGTAATGTCTCCAGTGACCCACCTCTTCTGACCAGGCCCACCTCCAAACAAGAACTTTGGGGGACATTTTAGATCTAAACCATAACATTTTGTTCCTGGCCCCAAAAAGGTTCATTTCCATATCACAATGCAAAATACATTTAATGTACCTGTAAGAGTTACCAAAGTCTTAACAGTTCCATCACTGCTGCAAAAAATCCAAGACCAAAGGCTCCTCTGAGACTGCTGGCAAATTCTTAGCTGTGAGCACCCATCAAATAAAAAAGAAAAGTTAAATACTCTCAACATATAATGGCAGAGTAAACATTACCATTACAAAAGGAAAGAGTAGACAGCAAAGAATCTGTCCAAAGCAAGACTAAAAACCAATGGGGCAGGACCAGGGATTTAGCTCAGTGGTTTTGTCGCCTGCTGTGCAAGTGCAAGGACCTGAATTCATTCGATCCCCAGTACCAAAAACTTAAACATTAAAATAAATAAATACAAACCAATGGGGCAATTAAATTAAAATCAATTAAATCCTGTAGCTCCATGTCCAGCAGCCAGGGCAGGTTGTGGTGAGACATGAGGTCCAAAGAACTTGAGTAACCCTGCTCCTGTAGCCTTGCAGGTTGCAGCCTAAATGGCCTCTCTCTTGGGCTGGCTCTGCTCACTGCCTGCAGTTTTTCTTAGCAAATGTTCCACATTTCTGGCATCTCCAACTCCCAGGGGTCTCCAATGCACATACCATCAATTCAGCTCTAACAGATTTACACATCGCTCTCTCAGGGGGTCCTGGCAAAGACTAGGACCCTATCACACATTTTTGCCTGGCCTCCAAGGCCTCCTGAAATCTGGGGTGGAAGTTTCTACCACCCCATAACTTTTGGATTCTTCACGCCTGAAAAACCAGCATCAACAGCTTGAGCAGCAGCTTGGCCCCTTTGAACCATGGCTGCAGCAGCCTCTGAGTACCTGGATATCTATACTCAGGGAAGCACTCTCCTAGGTAGCTGAAAATGAGCAGGGTTCCCCGTGCCTCTCTTCTCAAAGCAAAGTCTTTCAAAGGAGTTTACCCTTTTATACCCTTGTGCTTGTGATACGGGGCCTGACCATTTCATAACATGCCCTCAAGGAGTCTTTCCTATTGTCCTGATGCAAAGTACCTAGTTTCTTTTTAATGCTAATCCTTTTAGCAATCTTGCTTTCCTTGGCCCCAACTTTACAAGTGGTCCTTTTTTCACATCTTTCAGTTCTAATTTTTGCTCTTGATTCTCACTATGAATCTGGTTTATAGAAGCCAGAAGTATCTATGGCACAGCTTAAACATTGGGCTGCCTTAAAATTTCTTCCACCAGAACTATTAGTCCACCACTTTTAAATTTAGCCTCGAAGTTAGAATTTGCCCTTAGAATAGGGGCAAAATATAGACAAGTTCTTTGTGTGAATGAAACAGTAATGAGTTCTAGTCCAATTTCTAATACAGTCTTCATTTTCAATTGAAACCTCATGAATCTGCCCTTTACTGTCTGCATTCCCATCAACATTCTGATCTTCTTACCTCTGACAAGGATTGCCCATCAGACTCTCCTCACAGAATTTTAGGGCTTTTCTAGCCTGCATCTTCAAATCTTTCCAAACTTTTCCCACAAACCAGTTCTACAGGCTTCTGAACCACATGGTCAGGTAAAGTAATGACTCTAACTTCTCTGGTACCAGTTTTCTGTATTAGGTATTTTCCTGTTGCTGAGACAAAATATCCAACACCTGCAACTTTAAGGAGAGGTTTGTTTTGGCTCAGTCCATGGTTGGCTGGCTCCAAACAGAAATAGCCTGGTGAAAGGGGATGATGAAAGAAAGCTACTCAACCCATGGCAGCCTGGAAGCAATAAGAAAAAGGAGGAGCTAGGGACAAGAATATGCACTCCACCACAGTCACTCCCTCAGTGATTCACCTCCTCTGAATATCCCACCTTGGAACATGAGACTTTTGGGGGACATTTTAGACACCACACAGACAAAATCTCACAGACAAAAGCTCTTTGGAGATCCTCAATAGTTTTAAGAATATAAAGGATTCCTGAGACTAAAATGTGTGAAAACTACTCAACTACACTGACTACTTGGATGTTCCCTGTACATGGCTAAATTTTCTGGCCTCTGTAATTTTTCTTCTCTAAGATAACCTTCCTGCCATCAACCGGTGTCCAAATTGTATCCTTTCTTCATAACACTGGCTATCTTCTCAAAAGCCATTTCAAAATGTATGTATGCATGTATGTTTATTTAACAGTGCTGGGGATTTAATACAGGGCCTTGCATATGGCAAGTACTCCTTATCTGACCTATACTTCCAGCCCTCAATGCCATTTTTTTTTTTGGTACCTGGGATGGAACTCGGAACTTTGCGCTTTCAAGGCAGGCGCCGGAACCACTGAGCTATACCCCTGGCCTAGCAATGCCATTTTTAAAAATATGGGTTTAGAGTCAGACCTGGATCACATACAGCCTGGCTGCTGACCTTTACTAGCTCTGTGACCTTGGGCAATTCACTGATCCTCTCTGATTATATTATTTTTTAAATGGAGCCAATATAGGTTACCTTTATACTGATAAGATATGACAAAACAAGCAAAGCAGTAGCTTAATACTTGGCAATGTATAATAGATGCTGAATGTCAACTTTTACCTCCCTCTCCTCTTCTATAAGATTTTTTTTGAGAGTTTTGTTTTTGTTTTTGCTACGTAGTTCAGTTCATGCTGGCCTTGAACTCATCGTGTAGCCCAGGCTATCCCTGAACTCATGGGAATCTTCCTGCCTCAAGCTTACTGAGTACTGGCACCAGAATGCTTTTTTGTTTTTCATTACTGGGGACTGAACTCAGGCCCTTTATACTAAGCTACATCCCCAGTTCTTTTTTGAGATGAGGTTTTGCTATAAATTGCCTGGGCTGGGCTCAAATTTGCAGTCCTCCTGGGATTGCAGATGTGCACCATCAACCCAGCCAGAGTGTTTTTTATTTATTTATTTTTGAGACAAGGTCTCACTAGGCAGTTCAGGCTGTCCATAACTCACTATGGAGCCCAGGGTAGGCTCGAACTTAGTGATCCTGTTGCCTCAGCCTCCTGACAGAATATTTTTTAAAACAAAAACATGTATGTATTTTCTTCATGGATTCCCTAAAGTACTTAGCACAATGCCTTTCACATATTTACTGTATTTGGCATTATTTCAGTTAAATGATAAAATTTAAGGAATAATGTTAATTCTCTCAAATTTTAATTTTTTAGAAATGTAAATGATTAGATTTTGGCAAAAGAATAAAGACTGATTGCTCCCTTAATACAGATATGCAGTGTGCATATCATAAAGTGTTTAATAAGTGTTAGAATACCTCAGGTCACTTAAAAACACTGGCACACCCTTTTAAATAACACTGACATCTAAAAATGAGTATCTAAGATATATTAATCATTAACATATTATGCCACTGTTACAAAGACTTTTGATTTGAGGAATGATATGTTCTAGTAAAGAGTCCAAAGCTACATAAATTCCCACTAAAATTTTTTGTTTTCGTGTCTCTAGTTAGAAGACCTCACAACTCTATTCCATCCTTATTGTTTATTTAGGATGCTGCTGACCTACTTTCAGAACACAGCTTTGCATTGCTCTTCCAAGGTGAACTGGGGTTTGTGCTGTACTAACCCAGTCTCAAAGTCAGGCAGTTTTTAACTGCAGGCTGTCTTTGGTGCAGAGCTGCCCACAGAGACACGGTCATGTCATGGATGGAGAGCTTTAAAAAATTTATTCCACACTCAACCAGCTGGACTAATAAAAGTCTGTTAAGTACTTCCATATCCTTTTTAACAGGGATCACTCTAATTTTATAATATCTCTAGTTTTAAAGATTTGATGTAACAGTATCAGATAACAATGCTAATAAAAATGCTCCCAAGTCACTGGTCAGGCATATTTGTTGATGATTAAACTGGAGCATGAAATTCAAAAACTTACTCATTTGTAGACAAAGTATCTTCATAAGATGGGAAAGATATAAGAATGAGGTCCTCTAGATTCTTAGAAACTTAAAAGTAGCTGCACTAATTGTACTTCCAAATACATGTGAGATTGGCATTAAGTCTCAAGGCTTACTTTCTGAATGTGTTCATTATTTCGTTTGTTTGTTTGCTTTTGCTAGGTATTATAAAGTCACATTCAGGGCAGTTGCACTTTGCTATACAGGTCATATGCTACCAGCTGCAAGGGACATCGTTCACACAGACCACAAGTGACTACTACATCCCCAGAGCCCTGCAATCTCTGTTTTAAAAAGCTACACATAAAGAAAGTGAACACATTCTTTAAAGCCAACTTGGGATCTTATATCACCATTTGGGGTAAAGAAATAGCACTTCTGATGTGGATGCAAAAGTGATGGTGCTTAACATCTAAGGGAGGCCATCAGCACTTATTCTAACTTTGAGAGTGTTGAGAATGGAAAGAAAAACAAGGGCAAACCTGCAATTTAAAAATTAAAAAGTGAAAATAACAACACTCTAATAGAAAGATTTTTTTTCAGTAGATGATACTGGGTCAGGCAGGCATGGTGATGCACTCTGTAATCCCAGAATTCAGGAAGGGGGCTGAGGCAGGAGGATCACAAGTTCAAAGCCAGCGTGAACTAGTGAATTCAAGCTCAGCCTGAACTACATAGTGAGACCCTGTCTCACAACAACAACAATAAAAAACAAATAAGATACTGAGTCATTAGTTATTCAAATAGAAAGAAAAATTAACTATGACCCCTTCCTTCAAAATATATACAAAAATCAATTCTGAATAGACTGTAGGTTTAAATATGAAAGATAAAATAATGTTTTTAAAGAAAACATAAAATATCTTCATGACTTTGTCATGATGGAGGCTGAAGTTTTAAAATAGTACACAAAGGGCCCAGGGATTTAGCTCAGTGGTTCTGCTGCCTGGCTTGCAAGCACAAGGACCCCCGAGTTCAATCCCCGGTACCAAAAAAAAAAAAAAAAGTACACAAAGAACACTAACCAGTGAAAAAAATTTAAAAATTGAACTTGATTAAAAATCTGTTCATAGGCCGGGGATTTAGGTCAGTGGTTTCGTCACCTGCTGCACAAGCGCAAGGACCAGAGTTCAATCCCCGGTACCCCCCCCCCCCGCCAAAAAAAATATCTGTTCATAAAAAGTTTACATATTTGAAGTGTGAAAAAGGCAAGTTGAGTGGGAGACAATATTTGTAATACATGTGTCTGACAAAAAATTCATCCAAATATGTGGTAAGCATTCTTAACAAATCAAAGACACTATTATTATTACTTTTTTTTTTTTTGGTGCTAGGGAATCAAATCCAGGGACTCATGCAGAAAAGGCAAACTCTCAATCACTGAGCTATGAGCTATACCCCTAGCCAAAGTCAAAAAAAAAATTTTTTAGGTACCAGGGATCAAACTCAGGGCCTTGCACTTGCAAGGCAGGCACTGTGCTGCTGAGCTAATCCCCAGCCCCCAAGTCAAAAAAACTTTAAGGCAAGTTAAGCAGGCATTTTACAAAAGAGATGATCCAATGGCAGGTATGCACACACACACAAACACACACACACACACACACACAACGCACACAAAATCAAAAGGGGCTCAGCTTCTTTAGCTATCAAGGATATAAAATTGAAGCCAAATCTTAGGCTATTCCACACCCAGTGAACAGTTAAAAGGAAAAAGAAGTATAAATGTTGAAAAATATGTGAAGTAACATACAACATATACTTCAGCAATATACAGCACATACTCAGAGGAAAACTGACAATAATCAGTAACTAAACATGGAAATGGTATATGACCTAGCAATTCTACTGCCATACATAAAGCTAACAGATAAAAGAATATACATGCTCACCTTAGCGGCATTATTTGTAGTAGCCCCAAACTAAAAGCAACCCAAAAATCCACCAACAGTAGTAGAATAACTTGTAGCAGCGTACCCACCCAACAAGAATGAATAAACTATAGCTCCATGAGACAAGAGAGGTGAATCTGACAAAAAATGTTGAACAAAAGAAGCCAGAGACAAGAAAAGTACACATCCACATGTTTCCCTTTAAATAAAGTTCAATAACAGGTTAAACTAATCTCTAGTGCTAGAGGCCAGGATAGTGATTTACCTTGAGGATAAAGGTAAAGCTAGGAAAGAAAGCTATCTGGTGCTTTATAATGCTATTTCTTGAGCTAACTAGCTGTATTCATGATTGTGTTCATTTTGTGAAAATTTATCAAGCTGTATGCTTTATGTATGTATATTATATTTTAATAAAAAGCTTACACCAGAAAATTTCAAGTGGGATTTTTCCATAATGAATAACACTGATGATATTGGTACGCAAATATATAGTAAATACACTTAATGCAAAATATGGCTATCAAATAAGACTAGTTACAAGTTCTCATTACAGTAACCATATTATGTGTATAATATGCAATTTTGTATGTGTGTATTTCAATTTCATTTCCAGTTACTTTTAATCTCAAATTAAAAAGTACTGTTGATTCAATTTCCTTATTCACTTTTGAGTTGCAGAAAGTCTAACACAAATCAACTCTATACTTAAATATAGATCAAGCAATAAGTACCATCACATTGGTAAACATATTCTCCAGACAAAAGCAATCTGGGCCAATGAAGCAATTTCTAACCCGGTATGATTAACATTTAAATAAAAAGAACTAGCCAGGGCTACATAAATTTCAAAATAAACATTTAAGATATTAATGAGTGGTGGACTACAGGAGAGTGTCCTTATATTGTCACTGGGGCCATAAATACACAAGGCCACAAAAATGTGTACTTAATGGATTTATACAGCCTTACATGGCTCAGCACTTTTATTCTGGTTCAGATTTCTCTAACCAACTGACACAAAGAAAAGTACTGAAGGGCCTGAAACTGAATTTAAATGGGCACAGATGGCATGTTTATAACACCCCCACAATATGCTGAGTGTTCTCCATAAAAACAACTAGACACAGTCCCTGCCTCTAGGGGACTTAAAATCTAAAAGTAGATGAGGCAGCTTAATTCAAAGAAAGTAAACCAATGAAAGGAAATAAAAACTGGAATGTAAGGGAAGAGGCCTGCTTTAATCTGGCTCCCAGAAGGGTAATAATCCAATCTGAACAGTGGAAAATGGACACTAACAAGAGAACTGCCTTACTTACCATAAGGCTTAATACGACACTATGCAGTAAATATTTCCTTAAAAAAATTATGCTGACCACACAAAATGCTTTATTGCTTTCTAGCTTCAACAGTCAGAAGATCAAAGCCTCTACAGCAGATAATAATATATACACTCCACTAGGTATATTCAAAGGACATTACATAGCCCATGCATTGAGGCTGATTTACGGTAACAAATTTAAATTACTCCAAAGCATATAAAGGAATTATTTCAAAAATCCTTGCTCAATCAGCAACTAATTAATGTGACATAACCATCTTTACCTCAGAACCCCTAAAACAAGACAGTGATTTTTTTCTGGATTATATATTTTACACTGTCTCTGAAGGGATATATGAGCTATATTTGGTTTGTCTGTAAATAAACATTTCACAGGCTTACAATTTAAGCTCTGATCTTTTTATCCAGTTGACTAGAGCTATTCCAATAGAAAGATGTCAAATAACCATTAGAAGTGTCTAGGAACACAAGTTTTTTAAGCCCTTGAATTAAAATACATCTTGATTTTAAACAATGTAGATTCCTGCTGGAAAACTTCGATATACTGACAACTCTAATTAAGTTATAGGAACTAAACTCACTTCAACAAACTAGCCTCAGCTGCTTCACCATCTCTTTGAAACAGGTATCTCTGGCAAACCCTACTTATTTAAAATATAACAATGTGGCCAAATTCTACAAAAAAGGAAGGCAAGAAAAGCTGACTTTGCTACAACAGGGTAAAATTTATTGCATCTGAACTATAAAAGGTGCAATTCAGAATAAAATCTGAAGTCAAGATTAAGAACATTATCCAGTGCAGCATCTATGCAACCACTTTCCCAGTGATCTTTTCAGCAGCCATCATGGCTCAATTTCCCAGCATGGGGCCGGGGATTTAGCTCAGTGGTTTCAGTGCCTGCTGCGCAAGCGCAAGGACCTGAGTTCGATCCCCAGTACCAAAAAAAATTTAATAATAATAATAATAATTTCCCAGCATGCTGTCATGCCTTTAGATTTAAATATGGCTTCCTTTTAAATAGAAGACTCTCAATTACTTCCTTGTATAGATATTTCCATCAGAAGAATTACATTAAAAAAAATCTATTTTAGACAAATTCAAGGCAGCCAAGTAAAAGCTGTATTTGAATCTACTGTATGAAATCTCATAGTAAAAACGCACTTATTCATTCCTGTAACTCAAAGTCTAAACCTTAGAATCATCATCTGATTCCTTCTTCCCTTCCTGTCCCATCCCATCCTCTCACCAAACTGTTTAGATTCTCCTTCTATCTTGTTCCTTTCCCCTAAAAGGGTCAGGGAAGTGGCTTATAGAGGACAGCTGAGGTCCCAACGACAGAAGAGTCTGAGAAGAGGCAGAGCAGCCAGAGACGTATCAGAACAAGAGGCCAGGTAGACCCTATTAAATCAACTGGGATCAGACTGAATAATTGACAAAGTCCTAAGGGACTGCCTAGACTAGCAAGCCTTTGAGACTCAGCTTGAAGGACCAAGTAGAGTATGTAATAGTAGGTCAAACCAATTCAAAAGGCCAGGCTGAACAAACACCCTGTAATTTTTTTCACCTACCCTTCTCAGTGTCCTCTGCCATCACCCTGGCCCAGACAGAGCCTCCTTGGCTCTCATTTGAGCAAGAGCAATGTTCAATTAATCTGGTAGTGTCCTATTTCTCTACCTAACACATTGCTGCCAAAATCATCTTAGAGTACAATGTCTAATCTTTTCAAAGTTTTTGATTCTCTTTAAAGTAAGACTTATAAATCCTTAAGAAGGCTTATCAGACCTTCCAGGATTTGACTCCTCTCTAACCTTGTATCTGAAACCATGTTTCCCAGCTCTCTGCACCAGCCATAGTGACTTTCAAATCCACAAAATGCTGTCTTGCATTTTTGAAAATGGCTTCCTTTTAGGTAGAAGATTCTTAATCAACTCTCTCCCTCTCCCCCTCCCTTTCCCCTTCTACTTTACCTTCATGTCTTATCTTACAGATTATTTCATTAGGGAGATTCTTCCCTGATCCCCTCAATGGGTCCATTACATTCCCTGAGAATACTCTGTGGTTTCCTTTCCATGACATTCATCAAAATTATAATTATAAATAGTGAACAATATTGAGTTCTGTGAGGACAAGGATGCATACCTAGCATTAGATTAAGAATATTATTGACAGCCGGGGATTTAGCTCAGTGGTTCCGCCACCTGCCTTGCAAGGGCAAGGACCCAAGTTTGATCCCCGGTACCAAAAAAAAGAATATTACTGACTAAAAACTCTTCAATGGCTTCCCCAAGCTTCTGCATTAAGTATACATTCCTCAACATAGGCCTGCCTTTAAGGTCTTCAAATGTTACGGCTTACTATTCCTTGAATGCTTCCCAAAAGTAAGATTATCTCCTCTTTCCCAAATAAACCATTTTAAGTGTTTTTGTTTCTGTAGCATTCTTTATAAATCTGGCTTCCCTAAGTGTTTCAAATGCTACCTATTCTTCCAATCCTATACTCAATTCAATTTCTCCATAGAAGATTTCCTCCAAATAATTTGGCCTTTCCCACCTCTGGCTTCCTTCCTTTGCAAATATACTGTAATCTCTTTGTGGTATGTGTTAATCACTTTCACATTGCTGAGACACAATGCCTGACACCTGCAACTTAAAACAGAGGTTTATTTTGGCTCACAGTTTCAGACATCTCAGTCTACGCATGACTAGCTGGCTCCAAGAGAGAAATGCATACTGGAAGAGCTTGTTGAAAGAAAGCTGCTCACATCATGATAGTTAGAAAGCAGAGAGAAAAGGGAGGAGGGGGAAAGAGATACCATTCCAGGTCATATCCTCAATGACCCACCTCTTCTGGCTGGGCCCCACCTCCTAACAGTACATTCAATTACGAACTTATAAATAGATTAATCCACTGATGAGTATAGGGCCCCCATGATTCAATCACCTTCCAAAAGCCCCACCTCTGAACACACGATGCTCCTGTAAGACATTCTAGATCTAAACTATAACATGGTACTTTCCTAAATCCATCTATTTATTATGGTACTTTTCTTACACTTATTAAACTTTCTTAAATAATGGTCATACCTTACTTTTCTATACATTTCCTTATTGCATTTAGAATATACCTTGGATCAGCAGGTGCTCTATTAAATGCATTAATTTGAATCTTAAAACTCTATTACATACAAGGCAGCTGTGCGAGGCAATTGTCAAAATGTGGATAAAACACTCTGAAGGAAAAAGGCAGTAATGAAATAAATGGATACTAAATGGAATTAGAGAAACATGTTATATTACCAGTACATAATAGAAATATACCTTATTTGCATCACAAATAATTGCTTTTTAATGAAAGTCTTATTAACATTATGACATACATTAAAATACCAACATTTTTTTCATTCTGATATCCCAAATAGAATGTAAAGTCCAGTATCACATAGCTGTTGAGCACAGTGTCAGTGCTCAATGTTTATTTTTAGGGGTTTTTTTTTTTCTTTTGATACCGGGGACTGAACTCAGGACCTTGTGCTTGCAAGGCAGGCACAGTGCCACTGAGCTAAATCCCTGGCTTCAATATTTATTTTTGAGAGCTGTTTTGCTTTTTGCTGAATCAAAACAAACAGCAATAACATATTGTAGGTTTGCTTAAAATTATAAAAGGGTATGTCAGTGGTAAAGTGGTTGCCTAGCATGCCCATGCCCAAGGCCCTGGGTTCAATCCCTAGCACTGGAGAATGATGAGGGTGGTTTATGACAATATGAATATACATAACACGTAAAACACACAGGCATGTATAGATGAACATCACAAACACCCATATGCTGTATGAATTATCAAATTCAACTCAGTAAATTTCTAGACAAAAATAAAGACTGAGTTTCTTGGCCAAGGTCACAAAGGTAAATTGAGGGCAAACATTCAGACCATCTGACTTCTACTTCAGTCCTCTTCCCCACATCACTCAATACTCATTGCAAGACAGTGATAACTAGAGCACATTATCTTCAACAATGCTCCAGTACTGAATTAGGGCCACTTTACACTTTTAACCATGCTCAAAAGAAACAAGAGTGAAGGAATGAAAAGAAATTCTTTTCATCTTTCCCAGCAGTCTAATGTCTTATAAAAGATTAGAAAGGAACACCACTTTGTAAGCTTTGTGAAGTGTTTATGTTCAAAGACACTCTGAGAAATAAGAAAAACTTGATAGTAGATTACATGCAACTTCAAAAATGCATGATAGAATTTTGACACATAATGGAATATACTACACAGAACATTCTAAATGCAACAATATCAAAAAATTACCATTTACTTCACAGTAACCAAAAAAGATGCTGCATCAGGAAAAAGAGAAAACCTAGTTACCTATTTCTTAAAACATACATAAAACACAAATACACCTACCAACAGCTGCCAAATATTTGCTATTAAATGCTACATTTTATAGCTCTGTCTTTAATAACTGGGATAAAATAGGCACTTAAGTGTTTGCTTAAAAAATCTTCCTATCAGTAGTGCTGTTCTTGAATACTATGGTGGGACATCAGTGACTATAAAATGCTGTTTGTAGAAAACAATAAATATCAAATGGAAATGCCTCCGGTGCCAGAACATTTTATATACGTGTGTGCATGTGTGTATCAATATATGTGTATGTGCACCCATGTGTATCCATTCCCTTTCATATATATATATATAATATACAAACACACACACACATGTATCTCACTGGCACGTATTTTTGGCAAAATTAATCTTATATAAATCCTGTGTTACGGACTAGTGACTTGCAAACTTTCCCTCTAGCAATGTATAATAAGACAAAGGTCTCATATCATGACATAGTACACACACACACACACACACACACACATACACACACACACAGCTCCCTAGAGCAATCCACTGTATGTACTACTCCCAAACAGAGGGTGGCCACCTGGAGTGAAAACAGCAGATTATTTAAAGAAGTTCAAGAAGGGACTCACTCCCCAGCTTCTTTGAAAAGACTTTCTAAATCTGAAGGAGGCTTGGAATCTAAGCAACACAAGTTCATATGAATAGAGAGCAGCTGGTGAAACACCCAGGAAGAGGCAAGAGAGGAAGCTGCAGACAGAGCCTGGTGGTGGGACAGGCAGCAGGGGACTATGCTTCTAGATGGCAGCTTCCTCCTCCCCAAACTAAGGACAACTCTTGAACATGGTAGCCTTTTATTACTGTCTCATGTGTGAAACTGAACCTCCATAGACCCATTCCAGAACTGAATTCAGTTAGATTCTCAGAGACCATTAAGACAAAAAGAGGCCAGAAATAGAACCTGTCTTGTCTTCCTGGAGACATATGTTCTGAAGTATCCTGAGAACAACCCCCAGCCCCCCGTTCTCAAACTGCAAATCTGGGTCATATTATATATTCTTGTATCACTTATTTCAGCATTTTACATGGATGAGAGAAGGCAGGACATGCATCTCAACACTTGCTTTTAATAATGTTTTATCAGTTCATCCACTATTTTTCTAAAATTGGGAGAAGAGGCCTAACATATTATACACAGCCATTAACTCAGTCTGTTTTATTATTTTGATTAGTAGCATTCAATAAATCAAAATAAAGGGGCCTTATGTTCTTTATGTGTATTTCAGGGAACTAAAGAAATATGGATGCTACTCTGCTTTATTGGAGGCAATCCCACATCCTTTTGGTTTTCATATGTGCGTGGCTTCCTAAAATAGAAACAGTCTTATTTGGCTCTATGCTATTTATTTCCACAGAGAAGGAGTCTCAGAACTTTTAAACTATAATAGGTTATCTTGTCTTTTTGCACCTTTATTGTAATGTAGAAAAAAAAGGACATATGAGGGCGAAAGAAAGACTGAGCTTAATTACAAAGTTTAAAAGCAAAAAATTCACATTGTGGATTATTAGAGAAAGAACACTTTATTTCTCTCATTTCAAGGTAAACCATTTATCCAAGAAAAAGCATAAATACTGTGCTTTTTTTTTTTTGGTACCGGGGATCGAACTCAGGTCCTTGCACTTACACAGCAGGTGGCAAAACCACTGAGCTAAATCCCCGGCCCTGCTCTTCCTTTTTAAAGTTACATCCTTCTTTAGGGAAAACTGGAATCGTGGATTCAATGTAAGTTGAATAGTTTACTATTCAAAGCCACTACAGGAACTAAACAAATACATCAATTCATAAACAGTTATGTCAAATGAAAATTCCACAATGAAATGATACTTTTGACACAACACTTATAAACTACAGTTTTTCTAAATCCTTTGGTAGAGAAAAAATAAAGGATGACGAACAAGACAAAGTTGTATTACTCATTTACAATGTTAAATGATCCAGCATCATTACTCTGGAGTAGAGATGACAATGCATAATCAACACACAGAGCAAGGCATCAGTGAAAATGATTAAATATGCCAACGTCTTAATTAAGATACCATCTTACATGTGTTTTGAACATCCCAGTTTGCAAAATACTTACATCCATAAAAATCATTTGACTCTATGTCTTTCAGTTTAAATACAACAAATAAAAAATATGAGTTCGGGGCCAGGGATTAGCTCAGTGAATGTATCACCTGCCTCACCAGCACAAGGTCCCGAGTTCGATCCCCGGTACCAAAAATATATGAGTTCATGTGTACAGGAGAAGCTATGTACTGAAATATTCTCTGGACCAACCTCCCTGAGTAATATTATCTTTAACCCTCAGTTTCATTGTCTGTAAAATGGCAATAACATTTTTTCTACTTCTTAGGACTAATAAGGATTAAACAAATTAATATATTTCAAGTACCATTAGACACTAGATAATCCTTAAGACATGCTGGTTATCAGCAACATCACTGTACGGTACAAAATGAAAGCAGTAAGCCACAGAGCCAGAAACAAAACCTAGACCTCCTTCTTCCAGTTGATGCTGCAGGTACAGAGGAACACTTTTTTTTTTCTCAAGTATTCTGTTTTCTAGACTGAGATAGAACTCTTCACATAAAAAAATTCAGCAGCTCAACACATTTAAAAGCCATATTTAATCTATGTTCATATATATAATTTAAATTGATTATAAAAAATAAATGTTCCATTTTTGGGACAGTACTATACACTAAGGAATAGTTATCTCTGTTGCTATATTTGGAAAACAAAAGTCTTTTGTTTCACTTTTCAAAAGACAGACAAAAAAGGCAAAAATCTATCATACCATATGCTAGCATAATGATATTACCACAAACTCTTTATGAAAATAAATCTACATAAAAAGAATAAGATGATGATGACAACTATATTAGGATTTCCTTTTTCTTCTAGTTTTAACACATTCAGTGTTGTGATGTAACATTTGTAATTTTAAAAACGATTTCTAAAACAAAGAGTATCAAGATTGAAAACTGTATTGGAAGAAGCACTAAGAAATTAATTCTAGAATATAATAAAAATCCAACTTTTTCCCTTCAGCAATTTAGGTGACTGCAATAACATCTTTCACCATGTCTAAAAATAGGGCATGGGTGTGTAAATTTATGAGCTGAAATGCAAAACTGGTACAGGATGTCTAAATCAGAATGTTAAATCATTTAGTACACTCTAGTATAGAAACATCGTAACCATTGATTTCCACACACTTCATATAAACATACAATTTCAATTTGGCCATCTTTATTCTTCTCATAGTGAAGAAATGTGAGCTAGTGAATTTCATTCTCAAATATGCTAACTCACTTCTTAGGAAATTAACCTTGGGCAAGGCAGCTCTCCACTCCAGGCGCCTTCTCTGAACAAGAACTGACCAGAGCATTGATAGTTCCCGGCCTTCTTTCCTCTCCAGCCCATCTGAAGGATTTGCCTTTCCAATTACAGTCATGGGGACAGCAAAAATGGAAACATGGAAAGGGACAGTATCTACAGGTGATTGTGATACACTGCCCTAGAAGCTGTTCTCCAGCTGGTACCCTCCACTACACCTCTGCAAACTTCTCAGAGGTTCCACAGCTCCAAGGCCTGCCACTTTAGATACAGGAAAATTACATCCCAACGATCTGACAGTTATCCGATAACATTACTTTAATAGACTTAAAATAGAAGCCCAAAAATTGGCATACATCTTCATTTGCTGAAACAGGCAAGATTCAAACAAGACTTTATATACCGAAGACGTCAAAAAGGGCATTGTTAACTGTTTTCCTGGCAGACAGTATGTATATGACCTGGAATTGGCTTCTAACCAAGAAGGTTGATAAAGGAGAAAAACTGGAGAAGCAATCAAAATAAACCACTCCTAAGGTGTGAGAAAATAGTTTGAATGTATGATTAATGTGACCTATGTAAGTCAACTGCCTGATACCAGAAAAGAGCAGCCAAAATTAAACACGTGTGTGAAGGTGATCCCCAATTTCTTCTCCAAAATAGCAAATCTGTCACAGGTTCAACATCAGTTTTAAATGTGATATTTTTATACTGGAAAACTCTGTTATAATAACCAATAATTATTAACAAAAATGTGGACATATACCACATTATAAATATAAAAGTCAAATACACTGCCTCAGCATAGTGACTAAGAATCACAAGAATGGTATCTACAAATGGGTGTCCATCTTTCTCTGAATGTCCACTTCCTATGGATGAACTCCACTGTACTTAAGACGTACTACTGTATATACAGTTATATTAAATGGAAAATAAACACCACCCATCGATTTATTATTTATACCAAAAAGAAAAAAAAAAATTGGCTGAGTCTAAAAGTTGCTGTCCTCTGTACCAAAAGATGCCAACAGTGGTGAGTCAGAAATACATGTCTATCAAGGCTCTAACTCTGTTGCACTGACTCTTGGTTAAAAAGCTGATAAAAAATTTTCTTTGGTAAGCATGGTTTCCTTCTGAAATCAATTACAAAACACATTGTCCATTGGTGGCTTAATGTGCTGAAAGTACTCCCAGGTATTCTGTTTCCAACATGGACTAGAACTGTGAAGCCTAAAACTTAGATAAGTGACCAGTCCAATACCTCAACAAGAAATAAAAATGAAGAAAAGGAAATGCCAAAAGCCCAATTTGTAAGATGTTCACCTCTGAAATGGTTGCAATATATAACACAAAGGAAAGAAAATTCCTTAGAGTTGGGATGAATATTTGTTGAATGAATACACACATTTCTTCCTCCCTCTATACCTATGTGTCGAAGCATCAAAACAATTTAATTTGTGGCCGTTTCTGTTGTGTCTCGAACTTCACATATAAGTTTATTATGAGCAAAAAAAAAACCTGTTTGGCCTGACTCACCATGAATCAGAGCCAGGAGGTCATCTTGTTGTGTATCAGCAACTATGTTTTCACTACAGCTATGTGACCTGAAGTGGCAGCAGCCGAGGCACCAAAATAGAAGGAGCAGGAGCCTTCTCCTGGTTTCTCAGTCCCAAATGGTCTTTTCCAGCCCATTCTGGCAACTGAGCAAGAGCCAACCGCACAGCACAGAAAGAACCACCCCGACAGCTCCGAGGAGAAAGGCTGCAGGCCCATCACACCTTTCTTGCCCTCCTGGGGAGCCCGGGGAAGCTATAATATCAAAGAGGACAGGCTCACGAAACATCATGATGAAACCTTTGCATGACAAGGGTCAAAACCAGCCAGATACAGGGCAAACCCTGCCGTGACCCTGAAGCAAAGATTTCCGGAAGGTCTCGACGCGGAGGAGGATCCTTCACCTCGGATCAGGAGGCAGCGCCGGAGCGTTCGCGCAGCGGCCCGGGTCTCCACGCACCCCTGACCCCCGAGACCTGCCCGGCTCCCACTCACCTGTCCAGCGCCCGCGGGCCGGGCAGGAGCCCCAGCCCCCGCCCCCGCCCAGGCCACCCTTCCATCCCGCGCCCTCTGCACACATCTCTGCGATCACAGCCGGGCCAGCACGGGTAGGGAGTCGATGCCGGCCCTGCCGCTCCGGGCCCGGCCCCGGCCCCGGCACTCACTTTCTGAATCCGCTTCAGCGCCATGGGTCAGGGAGGGCAGCGGGGACGCGGACGCGGCTGCAGGGCTCGGGGGCGCGGGTCGTAGCGGGCTCGGCTTGTGGGCTGTTAGGCGGCCTCAGCTCGGTGGGTCCCGGCTCGCTCCGGGCGCCGGTTCCTTTGCTCCGAGTGCGCCCGAGCGCGAGTGTGCGCGAGTGTGCGGGCGGGGACGCCGGCGAGACTCTTTTGTTTCCGCTTTTGCTTCTGGGAAGGAGCCTGCGCCCTCTCCGCAGCGCCCGCCTCGCCTGGCACACTGGGAAGTGTAGTTCAACCGTCCCGGCTGCCCGCACGCGGTCGGGCTGCTCACAGCTGACCTCGCCAACCAGGCTGGGGTCAGACGGGCCAGGGCCTGGAGTTGGTTTCTGCAGTTTGAGTTACTGAAGCGGGCTGCGCGTCGGTACAATGGGGATAACAAATGAGCTCCTGACGTATTTAAAGCCATTTCTAAATTTTCAGTTAATTACTATTTATCCAATAGGAACTACAGTTTCTCTTGTTATTTTTACCTTTACAGATTTCATTGTCTTAAAAACTTAATTGCTTCAGTTTCTCACCCTTCCACGCATTCATAGATTCATACTTATTATGACTCCTTAGTTCTTATTTCAGAGGGGAAGAAAGTACCGTTTCTGTCCAATGCATCATCTGTGCCTTAGAGCTCTGAATCCTGAGCTTCGCTCTCACCAGGTCCTTCCCTTCCTTTGGCAGTGCCTTCCTTTGACAATAGTCTGAGCATGCTTCCCACTCCCTCGACTCTGTGAATCTGTGTAATCATTAAAAGGTATCAACAGGGCCAGGGATTTAACTCAGTGGTTTTGCCCTGCTGCGCAAGTGCAAGGACCCGAGTTCGATCCCCGGTACAAAAAAAAGGTACCAGCAGAAGCAGATTTCACTAAGGTCACACTTGAGCTTCTGATTACTTGATTCAACTGACTCTTCATCCTCCACAATGTTTTTGAACCGTCTGGCAGGGGGGGCACTTTGTGTTTTAAAACGCCCACCACGTCTGGAATCAGATGTACCATCCTTCGTATTGTGGGCCGGGGCAGGTGGGGCTTCCACTTCTCTGACCCTTGCTTCTCCTCACTAGCTCTTTTCAAACATGAGAGTATCCCTGAGTTCCAAGCCTTGACCTCTAGGAGGTAGACTTCGTGCTTTCCTCAGCCCCACCCCCAAATGGGAGGCCGCCCACCAAGTCCAAAGAGTCTGGGTTTTCTAGACCTCACTGCGTTCTGCTTTCTGCTCATCCGACCACCTTCCCCTTCCTTTTTCTAGTTCCCCTTTAGCTTCTCTTATACCCAACTTGGGCTTGTCGCAGCCCTTACTCTACTTTTTGATGCCCTTCCAGCAACTGCTCCTGTTGCTAAAGGCTCAGACCTTTTTGCACTCTACAAAAGAATCTCATTGGTGTACTTCATCTTTTTACTCTAGGCTACAAATTGTTAGCTGATGAGTAAACCATGACTACTCTTAGGCTACGTTACCATCCATGGTCCAGTTGGCTATGGAAAGTTTGGGGGTTTTTTTCTTTTAGTTTTTTGTGGTGCTTGGGATGGAACCCTGGGCCCTTAAGCATGCGAAGCACAAACTTGACTGCCACGCTACATCCACATTCTAGCTGTGGAAAGTTGGGAAGTACTTTTGGACCAAAGGGTTTCTGGAAAATACCAGCAAAGACTTGTCATCTGCAAAAAGGTGTTATTTGGGCCAGCTGGAAGCACTATCACCATGGTCTTCCTTTTTAAAAGACAAGCATAGAAGTGTCTTCATAAGTTAAGTAGAGGACAAGTCTTGGACTCCAGAGTTGCACAGCCATACTGGTAGCATTAGAATATCATGTCAGTAGTGCAGTCATGCTCACTACTGCACTATGGGGAAAGAGTAGTTGTAGGTAACTCACTGCCAGGCAATTCATAAAAACCTCCAGGGCTATTCAGTGGACAATCCTGATCATTATGCCATAAATAGCAAAAAAATATACACTCACATAGGGCTATGGATGGGGCAGTTCTGTTCAAAAGGTGTTGAGGGACCAGGACACTCCGTTAGTTTCTCTGTATTCCAGGATATCCTGCATGCACCACAGGACTTCTACACAGTAACTGACTCGCTGATATCACTCTATTGTTTAAAAACTTTTATTGTATCATGTAACTCCAATGCCTCAGCTTGATCCAAAACACCCTTCACAGTTTATCCCCAAACTCCTCCTTTTCATCTTTGGCTCACACACTATAATTAATTAATGTCACATGTTTTTGCACATTCATTCACTCTGCATAGAATGACCTCCTACCACTCATCTGATAATCTCCTACACCTCCTTCTAGGCCCAACTCTAATGATACATGAGATTCTCCTCAACTTACTTACTGAAGTGGATTTATTAATATTTATATTATTCTTTTAATTCCAGAAGCACAATGTTCATACTTTAGAGATATCAGTTATTTTATTCATGGCTGGTTATCTCATTAAAACATGAATTCTAAGGACATATGAAAGTATCTTACTTTTTTTTTTAAATAAAGTAAAACTTATATACCATGAAATGCCCATGTGTGTGAGTGCACAATTTGATGAGTTTTGACAAATGAATATACTTGTGGAATAATTGAAATCTAGAACATTTCTATCATGAATGTACTTTTGGAATAACTGAATCTAGAACATTTCTGTCATTCACAGAAAATTTCTTGTGACTCCTTCCAGTCACCCTCCACCAAAACAGGAAACTACAGCTCTTATTCCTACCACCACAGAGATTAATCCTGCCTGTTCTTGGATGTCATATAAATGGAAAAACACAGTCCATACTCTTTTATGTTTGAATTCTGCAATTTAACATAATATTTATGATTCATCCATTTTGTTGAATATACCGGTGGCTCATTCTTTTTAATTATTAGTAGTATCCCATGTTGTAAAAATACTATAATTGTTTTTCTCCTCAGGTAAATAAGCATTTGGGTTGTTTCTAGTTTGGGTTTCTTATAATTAAAGCTATTATGAATGTTCTTGTATATGTCTTTGTGTGAACGCACTTTCCAGTTTTCTAGGATAAATACTTAGAATTGAAATTTCTCCATCACAGAATAGTATGTGTGTAACATCATTAACAGCTACAAAATAATTTTCCAAAGTGCTTATGCAACTTTAAAGTTTCAGCAGCACTATATGATTGTTGTTTGTTTTACATCTATGAACATTTAGTGTTGTTGATACCTTAATTTTAGCCATTTTGTTGGATTTTAAGGTAACATTATGGTTTTTCTTTTTATTTGTTAAAGTGCTGAGGATGAAATCCAAGGCTTCCACATACTAGGCAAGTATTCAACCAACCCCAGCCTCACATTATGATATTAATGTGTATTTTCCTGAAGACTACTATCTTAGTCACTTTCTGGTCACTAGAACAAAACACTCAACACCCAAAACTTAAAGGAGGAGAGGTTAATCTTCACTTACGTTTTTAGTCTGTAGTCAACTGGCTCTGAGACAAATTGCATGGCATTGGGAATATGGAGGAAAAGGTGCTCACATCATGGAGGTCAAGAAGCAGAGAGAAGGGAGGAGGTGGAATGAGGGAGATATTATATATCCTTCTATATCACAACCCCAGTGATCTACCTTTAATCAGGCCTCATCTCTTAACAGCACACTCAGCTGCTGAACTCATTAGCGGCTGTATCCCCTGATGAATATAGCACCATGATCCAATCACCTTCCAAAAACCCCACCTCTGAGCACATAAGGCTTTGGGGGGACATTTTCTTTCTAAATTATAACAACTAATGATGCTGTGCATTTTTCATGTGCTTATCAGTCATCTTACGCTTCTTTTTCTCTAAAACTTTTCTTTACCCTTTTAAGTGTGGCTTAATTTACTCCTTTTCTAACTTCTTAAGGTAGAAAGCTACCATGGATTTAAAATGTTTTCTTTTTCTAACAGAAAACTTCAGAGCTGTACCACATTCTACAAATTTTGATATTATATTTTCACTTTTGGATTTAAGTATTTTCCTATTTACATTTGTGCCTGCTTTTTAACTCCCTCCCCAACCCCTGCCATGTGTCATTTAGAAGTGCAATGTCTAATTTCCAAATATTTATTTAGGGCTTTTCTAGATATCATATTGTTATTAATTTCCAACTTATTTATTCTGTGATCAGAGCACATCTTCTGCAAGATTTGATCATTTTAAGTGATTCTTATTTCTTGCCCCCATCATATGGTCTGTGTTGTAGAATATTCCATGTACACTCAAAACTGTGAGTTTTGCAAGGTGTTGTGTATAGATTTCAAGAACTGCCAATCAGATCAGATCTCCTTTATCCTTAGTAATTTTTTATCCACTTTTTTTGATTATCAAAGAAGAGAGCAAAAAAATACAAAAAACCTCCAACTAATTGTAAATTTTCCTTTCTCCTCTTAGTTCTCTCAATTTTTGCTCCATGTATTTTGAAACTATGATAACAGATACACACACACACACACACACACACTTATAAGTATTATGTCTACTCAATGAACTATTTTATCATTTTGAAAAGTTCTTTTTATTTTGAGTAGTATACCTGGTCTTGAAGTCTAATTGTATGATATTAATATAGCCATGTCATCTTTACAATGCTTACTATTTACTTGATATATTTTTTTCTATCTACTTGTTTTCAATCTGTATCTTTTAAAAAATTAGCTGAGGGCTGGAGATTTAGCTCAGTGGTTCTGCCACCTGCCTCGCAAGCACAAGGTCCCAAGTTAGATCCCTGGTACAAAAAAAAAAAATCACACACACACACAAAGTAACTGAAATTTTAACTGATGGCTAAAAACAAAATTTATATATATTAATGGATTTTTGTGTCTTTAAAATTTAAAAGTTTCTTGGGGCTGGGGTATATCTCAGTGGTAGAGTCCTTACCTAGAATATGTGAGTCCTTGAAGTAGACAGAGTTAGATAGATAGATAGATAGATAGATAGATAGATAGATAGATGATAGATAGATAGTCGAGGGAGGAGAAAATAAGTTCCTTAGTTGAAGTGATTAATTTCTTCCCTCCTTCCCATTTTGTTCCTATGCAGCTGCAGTGGCAGGAAGTGTGCCATTCTTCTGCAGCAACTCAGCATGGTCAGTATTCTGAAGAGCACTGGGAAACAAAAGGAGAGCGAAAAGATGTCACTGCCATGCTAAAAACTTGGCTCCTGCTAAGAATACAGTTATCAAACTAAACTGGCAATTTTCAAACTACAGTGTGCAAACCTGAATACATATTAGAGTCAACTAATGAGCTTTAAAAAAAAAACAAAACAAATGTCCAGGCTTCATGAAGTCTCATTAAACAAATATGGCAAGCCTTGGCAGGGGTTTATAAATAGAACTTCTTCAGTACAGAGTCTTAGTTAAACTTTTCTCCTTGCTGAGACAAAATATCCAAAGTTAAAGAAGAAAAGGGTTATGTCAGGACATTTTCAGCAGTTTCAGTCCATAGTCAACTGGCTCAAGGCAGGGCAGCATGGCAGAGGGGCACCACAGAGGAGAAACAGTCCAGAGCAGAGCAGACAGGAGGCATCAAAGCAGCAGCAGCAGCAAGCCTTCCTTTCCCTTTTATCCCATTCAGGCTGTTGATGGTACCACCCACACCCAGGGAGGGCCTTCCCCTTATCCACACCCAGAATTATGCTAAACCAATCAGTTGACTAATTTAGTTATCACACACCCTTAATCCCATATTCACACACTCTAGATCCAGCCACCTCTGAAAAGCCCAACCTATGAGCAGATGAGTCTTTGGGGGGACATCTATGTACAAACCATAACACAGAGGTTCCCAAGTTTTAGCATGTTCTCAAAGGGTAATATGTATCAGTCTGATGTAGTAAGTCTTGGGTGGGGTCCAAGAAATTCTGTTTCTAACAACTTCTCAGGCAATGGTATGCTGCAGGTTCTGGAACCACACTTTGAGAATGGCTGATCTGGATCTTTGCATTGCAAAATGTGGTCCATGGACAAGCAGCATCAGCATCACTCAAGAATTTATTAGAAATGAAGACTCAGGCCCCACCCCAGACATGCTGCATCCAGCCTTGCAGTTTAACAAGATCCCTAGGTGATTCAGATGAACATTAGCATTTGAGAAGCATTTTACAGGAAGTGATACAAGGAGCTGCTAAAATACAATTTCCTTTACAAAGTCTAATTTAGTAAATTTTGGATAAAGATCTGTAGTCTATACTTTTGAACAAGCTTCCTTGGAAGTTCACAGGCAGGCATCTGAGGACAACATTTTTGAGAATCTCCACCTTAGGCATATTTTTAAATGTGTCTAAGTCTCAAATCCTTCACCTATAAACAAGACAATGAATTTTGTATTTGTTTAAAGTGAATGGAGTTAAATTTTTTTGTGTTCTTTCATCACAAAGATCTATGGCTTGTACCAAACAAAGAATGGTTTTCTATTTTTTTAATAAATAGTGTAAAAAGAAAGCTTACAAAATTATGTTAGTCTTTCCCAGTACAAATTTATATACCAGAAAAGAGAAGTTACGCTTTTTAGAAAAATACTTCAGCATCTTGCAATAATAGTTTGTGCTTAAAGATTAACTTTAAACTTTTCAAAGTTTATGGTTATAGCTACTGAACTCAATAAATATACTTCAAACTGTTTAATTGTACATTTAAACTTTAGGGCATGGTGTGTAATTATATCTTGATAAAAATGTTTAAAAGAAAATAAAGTCTGACTCCTCATGTCGCATTACAATCACTCTCTTTTTCCTGAGATCAGCCCTATCTGTAATTTCCATCCCAAGGTTGCTGTTTGTTTGTTTTTTTTTGTACCAGGGATCTAACTCCGGTCCTTGTGCTTTTGAGGCAAGAATCGGAACCACTGAGCTAAATCCCTGGCCCCCCAGGTTGCTGTTTCTGTGTCTTCATCTTTCCAAGCAACCAAAGAGCTAAGATCTTAGTACCCTTTAATTCTAATATCTGCATGGTAGGAGTTCTCTACCCTGGCTATGCATCAGAATAGCTAGCCAGAGTCACATTTTAGATCTCCTAATTGGAGCTGGGGTTACAGGATGTGCAACGGGGCAGCTCATCCATCCATGGCCAGGGGCTAAAACGGGAGCGTTGCCTAGCTCCATGAGCCCCTCCCAGCATGTGTTCTAGGGGACCTGATCCGCTTCCTGACCTATCCCATAACAGTAGTCGCTGAGTCATGATGAAGAAAAACAATAGACCAGAGGAAAGAAGTTAAATGAAAGAGACTGACCGATTTGGAGATGTCTGTGCAGAGGATCCCTGACCAAGTGGAAGAGGAGAATAAAGAGCTCCCTGGGACAAGCAGGTATGCCCACCAAGACACACCTGATAGAGTCAAAGTGACAATGAAAGTTTTTAAGACTTTGGAGAAACCAATTCCAATTAAGCCAGAAATTTTAGAGACTACAGTGAAGCCAGACATGCCAGTCACTTGGTAAGCAGAGGAAGAAGGATCACAAGTTTGAGGTCTGGATAAGTTAGTGAGACCTTGTTTCAAAATTAAAAAAAAAAAAAAGCTGGGGATGTAGCTCAGCAATAGAGTGCTTGCCTGACATAGACAAGGCTTTAGGTTTAAAACCCAGCACTGCAAAAAGAAAAGAAAGGAAGAAAGAGTAAGAGATACTGGAGTGAAAGGAAAAGTCTGGTGAAAAGATTGAGCCACTTCCAGCTGAGTGTGACACAGTGGAGCATGACATCTGCCAGGAATCCAGGACTGCAGTCCATCAACTTAGTCCTGGCTAAGTGAGGCCAGAAAGAGTGGCTGCATTTCTGGGAACACCACCACTAGGCCTGCCATTTCTGGAACAGAAGTTACTTAATTTCTCCATTCAGCTGCCAGTTTTGCTTGTCCACCTGCTGTCTATAAAGAAGTGTTTATCTTTGCAAATGTAAGAGCTCTGTTTTCTCTTTGTGCCTGTTTTTCCAGTCAACCCAGGGTTCTTTTGCTCAGTTTGAAATAGAAATCACAAAGAGGCAAATAGCTTCCTAATGAGGCTTTATGGGCTTGTGCTCAAGCATAAGGCAAACAGCATGCAAGAAAGAGATACCCATCTGGCTCCTCGAGGAAACAGAGGAAAGCTTTTATAGTCTGAGGCACTATTGCCACTCCAGGAGCAATCACAGCAGGAAAATCTATGCACACAAAGGCTGCAAGATTTAAAGAAAACAGGTGGCATAAATAGGGCCATCCTAGGATGCTTATTTTCAAAAACCTGCTTCTTGTAAATGACAGACAACATAGTTGGGGATTTAGGCCTTTCTGTCTCACCTTTTTGAAGCTGTTCAGCACTCATTCTCCTTGACCAGAGGGGGCTAAATATTTCCAATTCTTTCCACCCATGAGTGCTCTTTTTGAGCTGGTAAGAGCTCTTATTTGTCTTGGGACAGTTTTGAGCTTATAGGCTACCCATGTCTTCAAACACATCAGAGCCCTTGTGTTTCTGAAGTCCTGTAATTGTAAAACTAGAATAACTAGGAGGTGAGCCCAGATAGAAGAGTTGGGAATGGCTCAGAACACGTGTTTGGCACACATGTAATTCAAGCATTCTTCATGGTGCCACATTTTCTGAACAGCTGTTTAGCATGTTGGCTCATATCCCATCCTTACCCCTTCCCCACAAGCTCTGTCCAACTACAGACCAGAAGACTTCAAGAACATCTCAGGTCAGCCCTACAATTGATGCATAAACTTGTCCTTTGTGAAGCTCCTTAGGATCAGAACGCAGTGTTGAGTGGGTCTCCATTTGAAAGTAGGTCAGAACCACCGCTTGGGAAAGGAACAAAGTAGAGAGCCTCAATACAGGTGGAGTCAACCATAATACACTTCTCAGGAATGACCTGTGCTTCATCCAAGGATGTTTCTATTATGTGTACCTACATTTGTTTCAAGATTGGTCCTGTCCATCACTTTTTCATTGATAATAAAAACAAGTTCTGAGCGTGAAATAGCAAGCAGAAGACTATTTAAAATTTCTTTGTTTGTTTGGCTCTTTTTTTTTTGGTTGATGAGATATGAGAAAAAGAATTCCTCTGTGGTTTTAGTCATAATTTACTTTAACAAAATTCTGAGCAGCCTGGGGTAGCTGAAATGTTTCTCAAACAGGCAGTGGTGTCATCCCACTCTTCCACACAGTGCCTAATGGACAGGCTTTTTGAGGGCACTCTGAGGCAGGCTGGGTTTTCATCACAGTCCCAGGAAGTTAGGACTGGTATTGTGAGAGTCAGAAAAAGGTAGTGGAGAGGGTGGCGCTTGTTCAGAAAAATGTTTCTATTGAATTCCACTTTACAGTTTATTAGAATAATAGCTTCTAATACTTGAAACAGGTTTAGAAATCGCTGAATTGGCCTAAAGTCCTTGTTAAAAGGACTTCTTTTGCAATTCCACTAACATTTTTTCCCAATGCCTAGAAATCTTGTGACTTTCTACAAGCATTTTTAGAAATTTGCACCTTTCCTTTTTTGATATGAATTTTCATTTTAGGTTATGTTATATTCTGGATACAGCCTTTTACTCACCCCCCTCCTGCATTGCTCTGATAATTCTGTATCGTATAATTGAAACTTGTTGTGTAGTATTTAAAGCAATAAATGAATATATTGTGATTTACTGAGAAAGATAGATATTTGTAATTTTACTCCCCAGTTTAAAGAGTAATAAATATACTAATGCTATAAAAGTTGTTAAACAAGTCTACATGATACAGCCCTTTAACAAACAAACTTATTTCCAAGTGTCTGAGTCATGGTTGGTTGTACTTTTCTGCAAAGCCTAACAAGATCTAATTACAGGCAGTAAATGTAAAGCCAACTTTATAATCAATTAAGATTTATGAGGACGCTGAAAGCCAGTCCACCCAGGAGGATCTTCACAAAGAGCAGAAAGATGACTACTTCTAATTCCCAAAGGGAATTGATAGTTGGCCTCAATCTGAGCAAATCTAGGATAAAATGTACATTCCTAATTCCTATTTCTGCTATCAGAACCTTTCTCACCTCAGTATCTTTCTCCATCCCTTCTCTTTCCCTCCCCATCCTTTGCAACTAGAACTACTAGAGGTATTTGTAGTCCCAAGGATAATGAACACAGTGTTCCTTAGCCTTTGAAAGCCCACATCTCCAGCTTTCAAAAGGAAGGAAATTCTGGCTTGTGCTACAACATGAGATGAACCTTGAAGATGGTATGTTCTGTGAGATAAGCCAGTCTCACAACGACTAACACTGTCTGCTTCCATTTACATGAGGTATCTACAGTAATCAGATTCATAGATACAGAAAGAAGAAGGGTGGTTTCCAGAGGTGGGGTGGGGGGAATTGTATAATGGATATAGTTTCAGTTTTGCAAAATGAAAAAGTTCTGGAGATTGACTGCACAACAATGTGAGTATACTTAACACCACTGGGCTATATACACTTAGAAATGCTTCAGATGGTAAATTTATGTTATGTGCTTTTTTTTTTTTACAATTTAAAATAACAGTGTATCTTCTTAAAAAGACAGATAAGTGTTGGAGAGGATGTGGAAAAACTAGGCCCTCATCAGTAGGGAATACAAAAGAGCACAACTATATTGATAGTTTGTTAAAAGAGCATAACCTTTGGTAGTTTGTTAAAAAGTTCAACATAGGGCTGGGGATTTAGCTCAGTGGTTCTGCCACCTGCCTCATAAGTGCAAGGTCCTGAGTTTGATCCCTATGCCAAAAAAGAAAGTTCAACGTAAACATAACCCTATAATTTAGCAATTTCCACACTTATGAATCTATCCAGGAGAAATGTGATATGTATCCAAATGGAGACATATACATAAATATACATAGAAGCATTATTCATAATAGATAATATTTGTACACAATCCAATGTTCATCAACTGGTGAATAAACTGAATGTGTTATAACCATATAATGGAATATTATTAAGCAACAAAAAGGAACAAACTACCAACACAAGCTACAATATGAAGGAACATCAAAACATTTTACTAAATGGAAAAAAAAAATCAAAGTCCTATGTGTCATTTTGTTTTATTTTATTTATATGAAATGTCCAACAAAGCCAACTTTATAAAGATCAAAATATAGCAGATCAATATTTGCCTAGGGTTGGCAACACAAATGAGAGTTAACTGCAAAGGGACATAAAGGAACTTTCTGTGGCAGAAACTGAAAGGATGCTGATTGTTGTGCTAGATAAATTAAGTTAAAAAATCAGGGAAGTGCATATTTTAATTTGGTGAATTTTACAGTATGTAAATTATACCTCAGTACAGTACAGTAAGTACTAAAATTTTTTTAAATTTCAAAACATCAAGTACATGGTCACATGGATGACCCATCTTAGAAGCAGGTCCTCCAGGTCTATTCCAGCTTCCCAGGCTGTGGCCTTCCAGTGTGAGGGTGAGCTCTCTCCACTGAGCTTTGTGCAAGTTGAAGACTTGTGAGCAAAATACACACACACACACACACACACACACCCATATCCCACTAATATTTATAAAATCTCATATCCCACAGATTCTAGCATGCTTTTCTATCTTCTTGAAGAGAAAATGTGTATCACTGGAGAACACCTGTCTGCGAAGTGCATTTGTTTTTTGGTTTTTTTGGTACCAGGGATCGAACTTGGGTCCTTAAGCTTGTGCAGCAGGCGATGAAACCACTGAGCTAAATCCCCAGGCCTGAAGTGCGTTTGATAGGCACTTTCACCTCTGAGCCTCACAACAATGCTCCAAGGTAGTCAGTCACTGGCACAATAAGTCAAACAGCATGGGTGGTAAGAAATCCCACTGTCATAAACAGTGAAATACAAACATATATGCTTTTCAATGAAAGAAAACACTTTATTAGCCCCTCTTTACATGTAGAAACTGAAGTTTTAAAAAGAAAAAATAATGTTATGCGATCATATAGTGTATAAGTGACTGAGCCTAATGACCACGCTATAAACCATGGTACTGAAATGACTTCCACTACACTATCTTATATGACTTTTCAAAATAATATGTTCTTCCCTTGTGAATTTCCCCACCTCTTGAAAATAGTTGACCTGTGAGAGAGTGGAATTTGGCATTCATTGAGTGTACTCTGGTTGAGTCTGGACTGTCAGGCCAAGATGGGTTCTTCATCCCTTCTATTGCAGGGGAGCAGATGAGTGACTCCCAGCCATGGAGCCAGTCCCTTCTGCAAGCCTGCCTCTTCTGAGAAGCTTGTGTTTTCAGAGGGCTCCACCCATTGCTGTCCCGGGAAAATAGACACACTCTGCCATTAGGTGATCAGGAAATGGAAGAAATGAGAGGAGATTGAAAGGAAGGGTGGTCAACCCACTGTGTGAAACTTGAAAGTGAAAAAGAGAACAGCTGTCTGGAATCAGTGAAGAGAAAGCACATTTGACCAGTAAAAAATTAAAGACTTGGGCAGAGGCTTTTGAGAGGGGATAATGGTGCTGTTTTGATGCTTGCCTGTTGGGAATGGGGAAAGAGTAACTGAATAGAAAGGGGAAGGAGAGTCACAGCTTTTGGATTTTGAGAATAACACTCCATAGAGGGTTCACTTACATAAGTGACTGCTGTGTTGTTAATTTCTGAACTGTCCCCAGCCCTTCAATGATGTCAGGAGATAGGAAATCACTGAATCACATCTTAATGTTATCATCCCACCCACCTGAAAAACAAAGCAAACTTTTGGTGTCTAGATTGCAGTTTTCCTTGCCTTTGCAGGAAAAGGAGGTGAAATTAGTGTGAATGTAGGTGTCTTTGCTCCACAGCTGCCGATGTCACACCTTAAAAAGGAAAGATCACCTTATTCTGCTGGTGTTAAAAAAGTCTCAGGCAACTGACAGGTTTAAGAACATTAAGCTTCTTAGAATAATTTTCAGATATTTCTAACAATAAACTCTGAAGAAGGGAAATGCAGAGGGGGAGAAAGAGTAAGAGAAAGAGAGAATTCAGATAAGGAACTGTAGAACAGCAAATTCAATATCTGAGGCTGAGAAGCTGCAAGGTCATCCTTCAATATGTCATTTAGTGCTGGATTTCACAATCCTCTGAATTACTGTGGTTTTGCATTTGGGGAGCTCTAATGTGCAAAGAGAATGTTTGGATCTGTGCCTTGGGTTTAGAGGCCAAAGAGGTATAATTTAATAACAACTATATTATGCAAAATTACAGATACTGTGGTGTGCTAAGGTAGGGGTATGGGTGCTCTTCGCCCTGGAGCAGACTATAGAGGACTCATTATAGAAAATTTTAAAACTATGTAAACTTGCAGCAATTCTAAGCATTGCCAGTGATGAGAGAGATCTCCTAATTTAGTTTAGGACTGAAATTCCTCTTGGGTTTTTTTTTCTTTTTAAAATCTTTGTTTAGGCATACTTCATATAACATAAAATTCACCTATTTAAAGTATTCAATTCAGGGCTGGAGATATAGTTCAGTAATGGGCACATGCTTAACATTTGTGAGGCTCTGGGTTTGATCTTCAGCACCATACCAGCAGGCACACAAGCACACACACACACACACACACACACACACACACAGAGACTAAAGTATATAGTCAATGGTTTTTAGTAAATTCACGTAGTTGTGTAGCTATCACCACAACCTAAGTTTAGAACATATTCATCACCTGTTGAATTTTAGTAATACATGTGTAAGCTGCTAATTAGCACATTTTTATTGCTAATCTTTTCATAGTTTTGCATATCACATGGAAATTAACTTGGAGAATTTCAGTTATATTGTTTGGCTTTAACCTAACTGAATTTAGCTACATACATTGGTTTTGAAAATAATTCTTAATGAGGAATTATTTGTGGTCTCTGGGCAGTTTTTGCCTCTTAACTCCTGTCACTTACCTATTTCTGCATTTAAACCATAGGTTCCAAGTAAACAGGAAGCGATATAAACAGTGTTTTGAGTTATCTTTTTTTCTGGCATAGACATTTTAGATGAAGTTAATCAGAAACAAAAATATTTGCAAACAGCTAGAATTTCAATCTTCTTAACTAATGTACAGTGAAACACAGAACTTTAAAATTGTACCTTGAGGATTTGTGCACAGATATTGTGGAGAAGGCTACACAATAATAAAATGGAAGGAAAATAGATATTTATATTTAAAAAGAATAATGGTTCAAAAAAAGAACGTCAAGAAAATATATGAAAGATGCTGGTTTTTCATTGCCAAAAGAAATCAAAAGTCAATGTTTGAATGCCAAGCATTGCACACCCATTTTAAAGCAATGGATTTAAAAATGTCAATATTTCCTGTTATTTAGTCATTTTCTCAGATTTATTTATCAGATGAAAACTTTAGGAAGCTTTCACTAAATTATAAAAAATAATTTATGACAAATATAGTTGTGGAGAAAACATTTTAATAAAAAAATTTTTGAGACTTCATTTTTTTCTTGCAATGCTGAGGACCAAACCTGGGGCCTCTTGCATGCTAAGCAAACCCTTTACCACTGAGCCACATTCCTACCCCTCTCTGACACATTTGAAAGCCTCTAGAATTAATCCTAAAGACAAGCATATAAGTCTTTTCTGAACTTTATGGAATTTCTTGTTAAATCTGATTTTTATGACTCAGCCCAACTTCATGTTTAAGTCTTTCTCTAACTCTTTTACATTTATTCATTCATGTGAAGAACTTTTCCAAGTTAAAATTATTAAATCACGCCCTTTGTTCTGAAGATAGGGCACTAAATCTTGCTACATTATTGGATATGAAGGTCAAATTTAATGAAATCATTGACAAATATTTCTAAGCTAACATTTAAAAATAGAACATGTAAGTGTTATTCATTACTGCATAGACCAATATCTAAGTATTTCCCTTCTTTAAAAAAAATTAAATATTTCAACAAAATAAAAAGTATAACACATTGGTACTTTTAGTGACATTAATTTTTTTTTTTTTTGGTGCTGGGGATCTAACTCGGGACCTTGCGCTTGCAGGGCAGGCAGTGGAACCACTGAGCTATATCCCCCGCCCCGAAATATTTAATTTTTTAACTGGGTGTGGTCATACACACCTGTAATCCCACCTATTCAGGAAACTGATGCAAGAGGATCCCAAATTCAAGTCTAACATGGGCAACTTATCAAGATTAAAAAAAAAAAAATCCCACCCTGAAATAAAAAATAAAATGGGATGAGTATGTAGCTCAATAGTAGAATGCTTGTTTAGCATAGGCAAAGCCTTGGGTTCAATACACAATACTGAAAAAAATTAATTTTTAATTCTTATTTTTACCAACACAATTCAATATTCATATATATGAATATTTAGATAAATGCTCAAAAATGTGAATATTCATTTATAAATGAATGTTATATATGATGTTAAATAAAAGATAGCATCATATTTCTTTCCTGGCTATTATTAATTATTTCTTTATATGGTATTGCTGGAAATGATTTTGTCATAATGAGTGAAGAGTATTAAATTCTGCATTCCAAGATATTCGACCACTGTATTGTTCATCTTTTGTTTGGTTTTAAAACTTTTTAAAAACCATAGTGTCATGAATAAATATATTCTAATGACTTCCTTTCTGCAGCTTACTGTGTTAGAACCTCAGTTAACATGATTCACTTCTGATGCTCCTAAGTACTGTACCAGATGCTGGGAGAGGCGGTTTTCCATGTGTTGCTTGGGTTGGTCTGTCATCTTATCACCCTCATGAAATAGGTTTTATTATATTCATTTTACAGAGGAGGCTTAGAGAGGTTTAGCAAAACAGAAAGATTACACAGAAACATGTAGTTTCTAACTAGTAATGGGTTTGAGTCAAGACCTGTCTATCAATGAGTGAAATTGCCTTGCAGGTGTGCACAGTCTAATTGGAAGTTCAATACCCATCTGTAGAGATAAAAAGATAAGATAAAATAAGCAATATATGTCAATTGTTCAGCAAGGACCTAGACCAAAATGTCTCAAGTCAGGACAAGGAGTCATCATTGGGGACTCTCACAATCAAGAAGGCTTTGTAGGGGAAGCCTTGAATAGAGCCTTACAAGATGTATTTAAATGTATAACTTTAAAAGAAAAGAAGAATAGCATGAGGAAAAGTTGGGTCTGCTCCTGGCCTGTCAGGACTCTAAGAATTGAATTAAATTGCTTTACGGAGACCTGCAGATTTAGAGAAGAAAGTTCATGTCCTTTTGGTCTACCTGCAGAAGACAGCATAATCCTACTTTTCTTTTCCTATAGCTACTATTGAGCTATTTTCTTCATAAGCTTGGCTAGTAGAAACCCAAGCATTTCCAGCCATCTTCAAGTATAGGTTTTGATTCCAAAGCTGATCTACTACATGCAGTGTTAACAAATATTTAGAGCATGGAAGCTATGAATAAAACTGCACTGATTTTTCTCAAAACTTTATGATCTTTAAATTACCACATGTGTGCCTATATACTCAAATATATACATGTAAATATATTTTTCATGTAAATGGTAGCTATAACTACAGCATACATCTCTTCTGCACCTTCTTGCATTTCTTATTTAATATACATTATAGAGCTTCATATCAGTATAAAAACTTCTGCTTCGTTTCTTTTAATGGCTGTGTTTTATTCATTGCAGTTATATGTTATGATTTATTTAATCTGAATGCTATTCTTTGACACTTAAGTTGTTTCCTTTGGTTTGCTAATACGAAGAGCTCATCATGTAAAAATCTTAAGCTTATAACATTTACTTATGTATGAATAAATCCATAGGAAAAATTCCTAGAAGTGAAATTTCTGGGTTAAATGGCATACAAATTTTTTATTTTTAAAGATAGTGCCAAAATTTCCTTCACAGAGATTGATGCTTAGTTTTTAAAAATTAACTAAAATGAAATCATTTTCTTGTACAAACGAAAGTTTGTCCATTAATGCTTTGTACTATCTGCTGGGTCCACCAAAGCAGTCAGTTCCTTGCATGCTGCTTTGCTAGCTATGTATAAAGCATAACGTAAAAGGGCAAATTAGCAAATGGACTATGGGGGGAGGAGCTAGAGACACACTGCAAGCACTGGAGAAGAAAAAACTATGCTAAACACTCACTTTCATACAGAAAAGTAGGAAGGGCTAAGAACAGAGTGAAAAGAATTTTTGAAAAAAAGAGACCTTTTCTGTCCTTCCCTAGGTCTCTCAAAGTCTTGATAAGGCAGGCATAGGCAGGGTCAGGGTCTTGGTATCTCAGTTTTCAGGTAGGCAGGAGAATCCAGCAAGAGAGATCAAACTTGGGTAAGCACTCTGAAGAAAATGAAAACAACCTAGGTGATCAGCAAAGGAAAAGTTTGGGCAGTGGAGATAGAGAAGAAAGAGAAGCCTTTGGAGGGGAACCTAAAAGGGTGAGCAAAGAGAAAAGTCTATGGGAAAAAGGAAAATTGGGGGGAGGGGTATAAGAAACAAACAGGATTGGTGAAAAAGGTTCATTACTGTCTCTTTCCTATCATTATCTTTCAGGTTTGGTCCACTGCAAGTCCCTTTAACGGGTTCCCACCACATGGATTCAAGTTGTCTCCATTTTCCTCCCACTGCAAAGGCTCTTTTTGTCCTTCTCCCATGTGACACAGGGCAAGGCATCTGGTGTCTTACCTTTTTCTCCTCACATCTTTCCTTCTCCGAATCAAATGGTTAGTAAAACCTAGGCAGAGAGTTACCTCATTTATGCACTAGAATTCTTATCCCTGCACCCCTTTTCTATCCTGTATGTAGGGTAAATGAACTAATTGAACAAAGGATAAAGTTTGCTTTGCTGAAAAAAGCTCTGAGCTCTTTTTATTTCTGATTCCTTCATCATACCCTTCAAGAAAAAAATTTCTCTTAAATGTCAAACTCAAGAAGAAACCACAGATGAGATACCTAATGAAAACAAAGCACAATGACTTCATAAAGTCATAGACTGGAAGTTAGGAAAAGATGTTAGGGGATCATATGGTCTTACACTTCAGCAAATACAGGAAGCCTCAGACCACTGATCCGTAATGACAAGAAACTCTAGTGATTGTGGGGAATAGATCAGTTCTGGGGGTAGTTAGATTATTAACACTCCTCATTATAACGAGCCCAAATTTTCTTACATGTGTCCATTAGTTCAACTGTTATATCTGGAGTTATGTGAAATAGATATAACTTCTTTTTTTTTGGTACTAGGGATTGAACTCGGGTCCTTGTGCTTGTGCAGCAGGCAGCGAAACCACTGAGCTAAATCCCCAGCCCTAGATATAACTTCTTACTCCTCTGAATGCTTATAGTATTTACTGTCATTTCTCTAGAACTTATTATGTCTTAGCTTGAGAAATTTGAAATACTAATTCATCTATCTGTGAACAATCCATAATGTGGTAGGCATTTGCAGAAGTGATAAACATATCACTCTGCAATTATATTGCATAAACTATAATGTCCATGTGGTTGACATTAATGAATCCAGTAAAGGGTCATTTTGTTAATGCCCAAATTGCAAGAAACCAAGGTGGCTGAAACCAGCCAGGGAAGAGAAATGACAGCAAGAAAATGAGATCCTCAGTCTAATAAGCCGCAAGGAACTATTTCTGCTACTACCAACCATCTGAGTTTGAAATAGATCCCGCCCTAATAAAACCTTGAGATAAAACCACAGCCTGACCAACACCTTGGTTTCAGCTTCATGAGATGCTAAAACTAAGCCACAACTGGATACCTGACACACAAGAATTGTGAGATAAAATAAATGTGTGTTATTTGAAGCTGCTAAGATTCTGGAAATGTTGCTATGCAGCAATAAATAGCTAGTGCATGCCCCTTCAAACTTGTCTCTTCCTATTCTTTTTTTCCTTCTTTTTTATCTTCTTTCCTTTGATGTATTTCCTTTCTTTATTCTGTTTTTCCTCTGCCCTCCTTTTAAAAGGGAACTAACCTGACTTTCCTGCCACTCTTCATCCAGAATGTTCTCTTTCCTCTTGAGATATAGCAGATAATAACTTTGGCATTCATCTTGGTGTAAGGTTGAGTGAAAAAAAGATTCATGTACATGATCTTGGATTTTCAGAGTCAGGGAAATTGGGTTTCAATCCTAATCCCTCTAATTAACAACTATATGACTTTGGAAAAGTTATTTAACCTCTCTAGACTCCACTCTCAGTAAAAAGGATATAAAAAGACTGTGTTCTCAATTGAATGGTAGTAGAGTCAGTGGCTAATGGCTCTCTCTAGCAATGCCTGATAGTGTTAATTCCCAGTGGAGTAAAGATAACCTAAAGAAAGGTAACCATTCATACTATTAAAATTAGCTTCCTACCAACATAGCTCTAATATACTGAAAGGATGCCTGTTCCTCTCTTGGCCTTGAATTGGATTACCAAGGCTCCTCTCTGTTTTCCCAGTTGTAGAGTATACCAGGAATCAAAAAGGAAGTACAAGAAAAAATTTGTGCCACTATGCCTTGTACTACTATGTCTTCCAAGATTAAAGAAACTATATTTGCAGTTTATACTTTCAGCATTTGCCTCTCTTTCCCTTTCCTAGCCTTTGTTTCTCCCCAGCGAACTTCAGGCACTAGCCCAAAGTGAGGACGAAGACTTATCTCAGTGAGGAATGTCAGTAGAAGCATCATGCATCATGATTTTATATATAGAAAACCCCCAAAGGCTCCACCAAAAAAAATTAGAACCAACAAACAAATATAGCAAAGTTGCCAGGTACAAAATAAGCACATAAAAATCAGTAGCAAAGCTACTGAATTATTTGAAATAAAAATCAAAGAAACAATCTCATTTACAATAGCTACAAAAAACTACATATCTAGGAATAAATTTAACCAAAGAAATAAAAATTTTTACAATGAAAACTATATAAAACACTTATGAAATAATTTGAAGAGTGTAGGGAACAGAGAAAGGGGACATTACTAGAACCTCTGCAGTAAGTCCTAGTCTCCGGAGAGCCAGGACAACACAAGGTGAATTAGTTAATTAGACAGAAAAGATAGAAAAATGAGGCTTAGAGAAGAAGCTGAGCTTTGGGCCTGATCAATGCTGCTGGGCAGCAAAGACGATCCCCCCCACCCTGCTTGCCACACCCAAGGGAGTAACAAATGTAACAGGTGGCTGAGGTGTGGTGGTGGTGGTGGTGGTGGTGGTGGTGTGAAAATCCTACAATAATGAGGAACCATGCAGATGAAGATTTTGTTCCTCCCCCGGATGGTGTAATCTTGCCCTGGAGCATCACAGCATCACCAACCATTGAGGTTTTAGCTGTGACCAGAGGCCAAAATGGAGTTATGTCTCCACATGCCATAGCTGGCCTGTAGGCAGGAGAACTAGGCCTAATCATAATTTGATTGTGAAATGATTTTTCCCCAAAAGTATGTAGAATTGTTCCCAACAGAAGAGGATATAAACAAATAGGAAGACATCTTTTGGTCAAAGGCTGAAAGAATCAATATTGTTAAAAATGATCATGCTACCCAAAGTAAACTGCAATGACATTTTTTTTTTTAGCAGTAGAAATTTATTTCTGGTTCCAATGTAGTTTTACAACAATGTCTTCACAGAACTCCATACAACCTTCCCTATCTCTCTGTCCTTTTCCAGTTATACCACTTTATACGGAAGCTGGTAAAGGCCTAACATGCGGAGTGGCATTTGTGAAGAGGCCATTAATTAAAAGCTGCAAATAAGTCATAGTCTAAAACTATAAACATTGGATACTAATCTAAAAAATGACTTCCTTCAATCACTGGTTCCTGACTGCACTTTATTTTAGGATCCATTATTATTATTTGGCTAATACATCTTACTTTCTGTAATTCTCACTTTGAACTGCTGTGGAATAAGTGTAGGCCCTGGAAAACTCATGATGTCAGAGATTTTACTTCCACTTCCCTGGAAGCCTCTCCTGTATTTCTTTTCTTTTTTTAAAATTTGTACCTGCACATGATATATTTTGATACCTAATTATTTCCCTTTCCCTTCCCTTTCCCTCAACCTCTCTTCCCCTCCTTATTTATAAAGCTTTATTTCCATTTTATCCTTCTTTTCTCATTTTTTTCTTTTCCCTTCCTTCCTTTCCCCCTTCCGCTTCCCTAGTTCCCCTTTCTTTTTGAACAGTTTCTTCCTATTTCATAGTACCTATTATACATTTTGGTTCTTATTTACACTTTCAGTTTCTTACACCAGAGAGAAAATGTGATCTTTACACGTGTGTCCCATTTATTTCACTTAGGAGTATAGTCTCAAGGTGCATCTATGTAGTTATAAATGTCTCGAGTTTATTTTTCTTTATGGCTGAGTAGTACTCCATTGAATTAAAAAACTACATCTTTTTTTTTTATCCATTTATGGATTGATGGGGATTTGGGCTGTTTCCAAGCTTTAGCTGTTACAAATTATGCTGCTGTAAACATGGGTGCTCATATATCACTGTGGTATGATGCTTTTAATTGTTTTGGGAAGATACCAAGAAGGAGGATAGCTGAGTCAAATGGAACCTCTAGTGCAACGACATTCTTAACAGAACTAGAAAAACAAGCTGATTGTGGTGGAACATGCCTGTAATCCCAGCATTCAGAGAAGCTAAAGCAGGAAGATCATAAGTTTGGGCCTAGCAACCTAGCAAATTAGCAATTTAGTAGGACCTTGTCTCGAGAGAAAAAATTTAAAAGGACTGGGAATGTAAATGAGTATGAAAGCCCTGGATTTAGTCCCTAGCATCACCAGAAACCAACCAACCAACCAACTACCACCAATAAAACCAAACCAAAATAAAATCTAGAAAAAACAATTCTGCAACTTGTAGAGAACTACAAAAAAGCCTGAATAGCCAAAGCCTGTTCTTGGGCAAAAAGAACAAAGCAGGAGGCACTGACTTCAAAACATACTACAAAGCTGTAGTACTCAAAACATCAGGGGATTGGTATAAAAACAGACATAGACCTTTTTTCCTATTTCAAATTATTAATTATTCATTTTAATCATTTTAATCCTTGTTTACACTATCAGTTTCTCACACTACAGAAACTATTTGGTATTTACACATGTGTGTCCTATTTATTTCACTTAAGAGTATGGCCTTGATATGCATCCATTTAGCTATAGATGACTCTAGTTTTTCATTCTTTATGGCTGAGTATTACTCCATTTTATATATAAAAAAAAATCTTCTTTATCCAGTTTCCAGTTGATGGGCACTTGGGCTGC
>NW_004624791.1:5271301-5294256 GCF_000247695.1 Heterocephalus glaber
AAAAAATAAGAACCAAGATATATCATGTATAGGTACAAACACCCAATGATAAATGTAAACGAATTGTATACCTAAAATGTACCAATAAAAGAACTAAAAAAAAAGTGAAAAATAAAAACAGACATCTGAGGCCGCCCGGGGATGCGCGAGCGTGCGCCTCGCTGCTCCAGAGCTGCGTGCAGCACCCGCCATCCGGGGCTCTGAGGGCCTCCAGGTCCCAGCATCGTCGGCCGTGGCGATAGGGCTGAGGGCGGCTAAGCCCGGCGGGGCCGTGGAGGGGGCCAGGCGTGCGGGGAGGGGCGGCCCAGGCACCGTGCCCACCGTGACCCCTTCCACGCGCCGGCGCCGGGACAGGGCTCTAAAACATGGAAGGGGTTCTGTAGAAGTGGACCAACTATCTGACAGGTTGGCAGCCTCCCTGGTTTGTTTTAGATAATGGAATCCCAAGATGATGTTTGCAAAGGGAGCAAAGGAAGTATAAAGATGGCAGTCTGTGAAATTAAAGTTCATTCAGCAGACAACACAAAAATGGAATTAATCATTCCAGGAGAGCAGCATTTCTACATGAAGGCAGTAAATGCAGCTGAAAGACAGAGGTCGCTGGTTGCTCTGGGGAGCTCAAAAGCATGTTTGACTGATGCTAGGACTAAAAAAGAAAAAGAAATAAGTGAAACCAGTGAATCTCTGAAAACCAAAATGTCTGAACTTCGCCTCTACTGTGACCTCCTAATGCAGCAGGTTCATACAATCTAGGAATTTGTTCACCATGATGAGGGTCATTCATCTCCCAGTGTAGAGAACATGAATGAATCCTCTTCCCTGCTCAGTGCCACATGTAACACATTCATCACGACGCTTGAGGAATGTGTGAAGATAGCAAATGCCAAGTTTAAGCCTGAGATGTTTCAACTGCCCCATCCGGATCCTTTGGTTTCTCCTGTATCACCTTCTCCTGTTCAAATGATGAAACGTTCTGTCAGTCACCATGGTTCTAGCAGTTTAGAAAGGAGCAGCTACTCTATAAGAGAACCACTTCAGTGACTCTCCCAGCAACGCCGAAAAACCTACTCAGATACAGACTCTTGTAATGATACTCCCCTTGAAGACCCAGACAGACCTGTTCACTGTTCAAGAAATACACTTGACATCAGCAACCATTCCTGAAGAAAGCAGACTTATGGCCAAAAAGAAATCTGAATTGGAAGATCCCCTTCCATCCTTCTTTTCCTGAGGAAATGGAAGTGTCCAACTTCCTCTAAGTATTGTGATGCAACAGCTGCTGTAATTAAACTTGTTATATGGGGTAGTTTTTCCCTTATACTTAGGATTTCTTGCACTTTACAGAACATTGTAAATCAGACAAACAAACAACAACCCACATACTTTTGAAGTGTATTTTATCTTTATATAGTTTATTTGCAAGAGTATTTTCTAATAACTTCACAGTACGAATGTGGATTTTTTTTTTTAAACAAATTATGGTGTAACATTTTGACATCCATAAAGACAAATGTAGATATTTTTCTAAAAAACTGTGAGGGACTGATAGCTTGGTCAGTGTGTATTATAGTTTATAAACATGAAATCTTACAAGGTTTCAGATTGACAGAAGTGTGATATATGTAACTTGTGCCATGGACCAAAAGGTCACTTTACCCCAGCTTTAAGTTAGTTATGATAGCAGCTTGATGGTGATTGTATTGTTCCTTTAAGCAAAAAAGAAAAACTTAATATTCTAAATATCTTTAGCCCAAATTGAGCATTTTTCCAAACAGATTCTGCGGTCCTTCATATATGAAGTCAACACTACTGATTTGTCGATACCAAATGTTAGGTTAAAGTTCCAGTATTTCATTATTTATTTATTTATTATCTTGTTGCATCAAAAGATGATTGTGTTCTAACTTTTGTTACCTACCAAATTTAAGATGTGTATGCACTATTATTTACATTGTTCTACAAAAGAGGTTAATCTTGTAGTGATCTTGCTCACTCAAACCAGAGAAATAAGTGACTTTCAATGGAAGAGGATTTTAGTGGTTTTATTTTCCTAAAAATAGACATTAAGCTGCTGTTGTAAGGTATCGTTTGCAGTTCTTTAGAATATCTAGAGACAATTTTTTATTTATGAATATTTCTACAAAGAAGGCATTCTGTCAAGGTAACTGTTACATATCACTTGAAAATGACATTATTTAGTTAAAGAGCAAATAACATTTTTTGGTAGTGCCTGTCCATCTCTATTGCCAGTGTTTTCCTTGTAATCTTCTTTTTAAAAAATTTACTTTGGGGTGATGGTTTTGTCTAAGGTTTTGGATGAGCAGCACTTTAAAACAAAATGGCTTGGTGTTTTTAAGTTAATCATGTTTAATAAGTATGTGGTTTTTGCATTAAAAAAATAAAGACAGACATGTCTATCAATGGAACAGAATAGAAAGCCTAGAGCTATACCCATGTACCTACTGCCAACTAACTGATTTTTTTTTTACAAAGGTGCTAAGAATACACACTGGAGAAAGGATAGTCTTTTTAATAGATGGTATTAGAAAAACTGGGTACCAAAACCAGAATAAAACTAGATACACATCTCTCACCAGTTACAAAACTCAATTCAAAATGGGTTAAGGATTTTAAAATAAGACCTGGAAATATGAAACTACCAGAAGAAAACAGGAGAAACACCTCATAATATTAGAATGGACAAGGAATTTTTGGATGAGACTCCCCCCAAAAGCACAGGAAACAATAGCAAAGAACAGGAATATGGAATTACTGCAAATTAGGAAGCTTCTGAACAGCCGATAAAATAACCATAAGAATGAAGAAACTAGCTATAGAAAGGGAAAAAATATTTGTATCAGACAAGGGGTTGATATTCAGAATATATTAAAAACTACAAAAAACTCAATAGGAAAACATTAATTTTTAATTTTTATTAGTACATATTTGTGATACACAGTGAATACATTCATTGTGGGGAATTGGTATGTGTACATATCTCATCTTTATCCTTTTTATTTCCTCTTCACCTCCCCTCCCTTCTTCTCCCTACCTAGATCTCCTTTTTACTTGCAAAAGGCGTACACCCCTGTTCCCTATAATGTATCTTTTATTGTGCTCTTTAAATTTTTTATACTTTGGGTTTCTCTTGGAAGAGAAACCAGGTGTTATTTACCTTTCTGTGTCTGATTTATTTCACTTGGCATTATAGTCTCAAGGTACATCCATTTTCCTACAAACAACTCAAGTACATCCTTCTTCATGGGAAAGCAGTACTCCATTGTGTATATATATCCAATTTCCTTTTTTTTTTTCAGTACTGGGGATAAAACTCAGAACCTTGCACTTGTGAGGCAGGCAGTGGAACCACTGAGCTAAATCCAATTTTCTTTTTCCATTCATCTCTTGATGGACATAAAGGTCACTTGCAAGATTTACCTATTATGAGTTGAGATGCTATAAACATGGGTATGCATGTAATATGATGTCTTAACTCTTTCAGGAAGATATAGTGGTACCTCAGTTCACAAACTTAACTCATTCCATGATTCTAGTCACAGAATTCATCCATGATTCTGTTTGCAACCAAATTACAAGCATATGAATATGGAATATGGAACAAATTCTGTGACCAGAACTGTGGAAAGAATTAAGTTCATGAACCGAGGTACAGTGGGAAATACCTGGAAGAAAGGGAGCATCTGAGTTGAATGGAATTTCTATTTTCAGTTTTTTTGAGGAATCTCAATATTGGTTGTACTAGTTTATATTCCCACTAAAAACATGTAAGTGTTGTGCCACACCAGCACAGGCCCAAAGCAATAGGGCCAAGGGACCATGGACTGAACCTGTGCAACAATAAGCCAAAATAAGCCTTTCTTTTATAAAAGTTGATTATCATAGATATTTTATCACAACGATGGAAAACTAACAGAATCATTATCTCAGGTACTTTATCACAGTGATTGAAAGCTGACTGATAAAGTGTCATGATCTTGTATTCAGCAACTTTGTATGAACCCAACCCCTTCTAAGGGGTTCCAACATTTTCAAACAGTCTGAAGGGTACTATGTACACTTCAAAGTTAATAATAATTATAAGGTCATGGCTAATATTGGAAATTATGATGTGATAGACTACTTAGAAGAGTGTCTACCCTTTTCAATTTTTTTGTCTCTTTTAAAAAATGTTTTTGTCTCTTCTCTACCCCATCTCTCCATATGCACACCCTCACCAGCACATTGACTAGAACTTCCAGGGACTTGTTTGTACATAGTTTTAATAGTCAAACAACACAACAATGTTCTGAAGGAAAAAAAAAAAATAGCTGTCCTTTCCCATCTACTCAGTTTTGGTAAAATCAAGAAGTTTTAAAAACCTCATTAAAAAAAAACAACTTCATGACAACACCAATAAACACATACATGATTTAATTATTTTAATCAGTTTTTCTTTTCTTGTGTGACATTTGTTTTGGAGGATTTTGTTTTGTTTTTTTCTTATGGAGCTTTCTATTTTTAATATTTGGTTAAACAAAATGCATCTTTTGTAGATGTACAAAAGGCCAACAACAACAAAAAGGAAAAAAAGCAAGAAAAACAAAGCTTAGGGTTGCTCCTTACTCGGGATTCAGGGTCAGGCCTATTCCCTTCCTTAAGGACTGGGCTTTCTGCCCTTGAGCATCAGTATGGGTCCCCATTCCTAAGCACCAGAATTGGATATGATCAGAAAAACCAGCCCTGAAATGTTGAAGCGTCTTTGCTTATTCCACTGGCCCGTGGACTTCATGTGCATGGGACTCCTCTGAAGTGCTGTTTGCACAGGCCTGTGTAGATCTGTGGAGAAGAGTTTCCTCCTCCCAGGAAATGGCTTACTATCACCGACAGTGCCAATAGACCCAGGGTCCTGCTTGTCACAATCAGCAAGGTTGACTGTAACTTCCCAGAGGTGTGGTTGGAATGTCATTGTGCAGGGGTAAAGAGCTTCTTGTGGTGCCAAGCAGATCTTGTGTAGAAAATGGTACAGAAGAGACCACAGCCAGTTGCTGAGCGGGCATAATACAGTTGCCACTTGGGGCCTGTTGTAACTCGGCATAAAAAACGGTCTTGTTGAGTTGAAGATACATGTGCAGAAAAAGTGCTGATGTAAACATGCACTCCAGTCACAGTGGGGAGCAAACCTTGGCTTCCCCAGTGAAGCTTGCTGAGGATCAACATGCAAGCCCTAGGCTGGCTCTGCTGCTGGAGAGAAGTCTGATTATGGGGGCAGCCCTCAGACCTGCCGAGAACATGGATCTGGAAGGGCTGGCTGGGTCACCCCTGCCTGCCCACCTGTCCTAAGGTAACCACATCCACTTTGGTGACATGTATGGTATGATAACTTACTTCCTCTCATCTTTTATCAAAGTTACAGGAGAAATGTGGCTTATAACTATTTCAAGGGGTAGGGAGTGGGTCAATCTGTTGATTGGTTTTTTGTTTGTTTGTTTGTTTTTTGGTATTGGGGATCGAACTCGGGACCCTGTGCTTATGAGGCAGGCGCCAGAACCACTGAGCTAAATCCCCGGCCCCAATCTAGTGATTTGTAAAGGAAACTACAGGGAGATGACAAATGCAGGTCCTATAACAATGCACATAACCACCCAGCTTGAGGGCTCTGCTGCTTGTCACTACAGTGACTCAGCCCTGGAGCCCAGGACTTCTGCCAATTCTATCTGCTCCTTAACTCTGAGAAGTGTATTTTCACATTACTTCCCTCACCTACTTCTGTCCCAAGCTAGTGGAATTTGTTATCAAAGGTAGATATCATTTTCTGATTTTGCCAAAGCAAACAAAGTACGAAAACTGCCCATTTTCCTTGACTTTTGCCTCCTAAATCAATGTCGTGAAATGGCAGGGACAAAACTGGAGTGAAGGAAAGCCACCCCACACCTGTCACAGTTTGGCTTTCACCACATTCTCTTAGCTATGTATTCGCCCCATCTTGCTAGAATTTTGTGCAATTTAGCCACCTAGCTTGGAATATTAGATAACTTTTCATTATAAAGCTCAAGGCTGGCCATAAACCACCTGTAAAAGTGGAGTGGGGTGGTGTTAAGAGCTGCAGTTGGCCCAGCATGTGGTACTGCTGAGGTCTGGGAGACATTTCCTGAGAGACCCTTATGGTCTGGGTCCTTAGAGGCAGTCACTGGGTTTTGCCGGTACTGTGTCTTCAGACCCAATGGGGCCAGAGGAAAGTGGGGGCAGCATCTCTGGTGAGACTGGAGCAGCAAGGATGACTCCAGCAGAACCTGTGTCAGGTCCTCGGACAAAGGGGCAAACAGCTGGGACCCACCTTGCCTTCTCTCTGAATGGAAGCAAAGGCTCCTTACACCAGGCTCTCAGTGCTCGGGACCCTCCCTTCCTTCCCCAGGCACAGACAACAGGTGGTTCTTGCGACAGGCCACACACCTGTCCTACTGCACTGGCAGATTGGAAGCAGAAAGCCAATGAGATGTTTGGGTAAGTGGCCAGGGCAGGGCCAGTGCAGAGGACAGAGCACATCACAGAGGCCTGGAGGGTGGGGCAAGGAGCAGCTTGGCAGAACTGCTGCACATCAGCCCTCCAGCTCTGATAGCTTTCCACCTCTTCCACCAGCAGGAGTTCACAGTTCTTTCCTCACAAACGATGTTGTGGAAATTTCCTAAGCTTGCTCTCGCCTCCAATCCACTCAAGCATCTTGAGTTTGGAGTCAAGGTTGTAGTAGGCGCCCCCTACCTCTCGGACGCAGATCCAGTGTTGCCTTTTGAGGAGCAGCTTGAGTGGTCGCCAGCATAGGTTGGAGGGCAGATTCATGATGAAGCCCATGACGTTAGTGAGAGCAGTGACACCAACATCCCTGCACTTGTCCCAGCAAACAGCTTCATAGCCTTTGGTCTGAAGTGGTGCCACAATGACGTTCACGTCAAAGTTCCCTTTTCCCAGTATGCTCTTGTGTGGCGTCACCATGGTGTTTGGAGACAACCTCTGGAAAATCTCTTCCAGCGTTACCTTCGTAAAGGCGTTGCCGTCCTGGAAGACGTTATTGAGGGTGTGAAGGGCACAAAGATCCCTGCGCTGTTTCTCTTGGTAGATTTGTGGGGGTGCCGCCTGGGGCAGCTCCAAGGATTCAGATGTGGTCTCGTCTCCTTTCCGCGGAACGCAACTCATGTTTTTTTTCTGTTTCAGGTTTCAGAGAGGGCTGAAAATAACCCATTCTTCCCTCCTGAGGAAGACGGAAGCTTCTCAGTCTTTTCAGGATTCCTGAGGTCCACCTTATTCTCTGGTGTCCATGAGTCATGCTTTGTCACTGGGAGAAAAGGTTGGAATCAAAAAAGTAAAACAAAAATCCACCTCCTCTCTTCTCAATAAAAAAACAACTTTTGGATTAGTTAACACTGCAACGACCATCAAAATGCAGGGTTTTGAAAAAACGTAAAACATAAGACCTTGTTGCTCTTTTCCCCCACCCTCCTCCAGAAAGGATTTCCTCCTCGCTGTGTCTTCCTCTCTGCATATACCAACTAGGCCTCAAGCAGGAGGACCGACCAGAATAGGTCACATTGCTCCTCGGGAGCCTCTGTGGTGCCGCCAGTCTCCCCTCCTTGGCCGCTGCCGGGACCGGCGGCGCCACCTGGGCCTGATGTCACCAGCTGTCTCCAGGAAAGCGAGGAATCCTTTGTTTTATTTGTGTCCTTTTGGTGCTGAAATTGAATTTAGGGGATCTGATGTACTAAGCACATGCTCCACCACTGACGTATATCTTCAGCCCTCCAACTTGGCACTTTTATGCACCTAATAGCTCCAAAATTCTTTTCTCTGTTGTGTGTTTGCTGTTGGTTTCCACTTAAGAGGCTTTACCTCATGGGCCTGGTGATGGCTGGCTATCAATTCACATTTAAGAGGATCGGATAGATAGTACCTTAGGGTTATTAGTTTGTGTTACAAACGCCAGCTTTTCTTGGCTATTCTATTGGATTGGAGTGGGGAAGGAGTTATAAGCAATCTACTAGGAAAAGAGGCTGCAAGTCTCACCATTTAATATATAAATTTAAATTTAGCCCATCTACAGGTATTTTTAATACAATCCACTGTCATGTTTAGAATCTTGGAGTTTAGCCTACACCACAACAAGCTCTTCCCACCATAAACCTTATGTGGTATTTCAGAGGATAAGGAGAAGAGTAGCCACATGCCAAGGTGAGCTGACAGGTTTGGTGGTGGGTGTCCAGCTCCCTACCTAGATGTTGAATGGACCTTTTCTTATAGTGCCACACTCCTCTTCATGCTTAAAGTCACACCCAATTCCTGAATTTCCATAAGGTTCTTTCTTTTTCTTTCTTTCTTTCTTTCTTTCTTTCTTTCTTTCTTTCTTTCTTTCTTTCTTTCTTTCTTTCTTTCTTTCTTCTGTAGTACTGGAGATTAAACCCAGTGCCCTTGCACTAAATTATGTCCCCAGCCCTTTCCATTTATCATTATTATATTATTACTGTTATTGGTGGTTTTTTTTGCTTTTTGTTTTTTTGGTACCAGGGATTGAACTCTGGACCTTGCACTTGTGAGGCAGGCAGCGGAACCACTGAGCTAAATCCCTGGCCCTATTATTATTAATTTTTGAGACAAGGTCTCACTATGTAGTTCAGGCTCCCTTGGATTGGTGATATAGCCCAAGTTGGCCTCAAACTCAATAGAACCCTCCTGAGTGCTGGGATGACAGGTCATACCTGGCCTCATTTTTTTTTTTTGAGACAAGGATTTGCTAAGTTGCCTTGGTGAGACTCAAACTTGCAGTGCTCCTGCCTCAGCCTCCCAAGTGCCTGGATCACAGGTGTGCACCATTACAGCTGGCTGTTTTTCTTAATCTTGTTATTCTTAAAAATAAAAGTTGTTATCAATACCAGTGTGTTGGAAAATAAGATTGTCTATGTTGGTGATACTAGCAACAACACACACATTAGCCCTGACCCAGTTTCTTGTTCATGTTTTGACGTTGTTTATTTTGTGTTTGTCATGCAAACTTTGTTTTTTAAAATGAAGTTTTCACAAGTTATAAATTCTTTCACTAAGGGTTAAAAAATATTCTTCTGTCTTCTGTAACTTTATAGTTTCTCTCTGTTTTTATATTTTTTTGGGAGAGGGATAAATTTGGAATTTGTTTTGTTGTCAGATGTCAAGCAATGGTAGATACCTAACATTTTATTTTTCAGCCAACTGGAAAAGTGTTTCAGTATAATACTTTGAATTCTTTATCCATTTATTGATGATTTGAAATACCATTCTATGTTAAATTCTGATTTGAATTAAGGTTCTAAGTTTCTCTCTCATAGGTTTTAAAAAAATTTATGCTCTACTTATCACACCATTTAGATTATTTTTATAGTTTAACAATAGGTTTAACTATCTGGTTTGCTAATTTGGGTTTAATAATAGGTTTGCTATCATCTTACAGTGATTTGGAAAACATCCCAGTAAGTGCTCAGGTCAAAAGCCTTACAGTAATTCTTTCTCTTTCTCTCACAGACTACATCCAATTCATAGCAAATCTGTTGATTTACTACATTATGCTTTAAAATATATCCTGTATCTGACCAGTTCTCTACCACTCCATCCAAGGAGCCACTGTCATTTGCTTCATTTGGATCACTGCAAGTCTCCTAATGATTTCCTTGCTTCTGTGTTTCGTGTTTCTACTGATTTAGTCTCTGCTCAGAGGCCTAGTTTGCATGGAAATCAGAGTTCAGGCTCCCGCTCAAACACCTGAGGAGTGTTTCATCTCACAGACCATGGTCAACACTGCCCTAATGGCCATTTTGATCCCATCCTCTTCTACTTCCTTCATCACCCTGCTTCTGCCCCAGTGGCCTCCTTGCTCTTCCTCAAACACATAAGCAAACTAAGCATAAGCCACTGCAGCCCTTTCAACTTTCCATACCTGCTGCATGGAACTTGCTTCTCTCAGATATCCCTTTAGGTTGGTGGCAGAGATGAAAGACCAGGATAAGAAAGTGAAAATATCTCATGTCATAATTTCTTAATATATAGTAGCCAGATATTATCTAAACATGGAAGAGTATAGTTCATAGTAAAGGTAACTAAAGCAAAACTATAAACTTTTTGAATAGTTAGAAACACACACAGCAACACAAACCTAGCATAGAACATATAACAAACTATTACTTTTAAAAAGAAGCCAAAATGATATTGGCATAAAACAGGCATATATACCAATGGAGCAGAGGACCCAGAAATAAACCTATGAATCTATGGCCAACCAATTCTCAAGAAAGGAGCCAAAAACAAATTGAAGAAAAGATAGCATACAAATGATGGTGGGAAAACAGGCCACATACAAAAGATTGAAACTAGATCCCTATCTCTCTCCCAACTCAAAAAGCAACTAAAAATTGATGAAAGATCTTAACTTAAGACCTGAAAATTTGAAATGGCTAGAAGAAAACATAGGTGAAACACTTCAATATATTGTCACAGATAATGATTTCCTGAATCAGACTCCAATAGCTTAGGAAACAAAAGCAAAAGTTGACAGATGAGATATCATATTAAAAAGCTTGGCCACAACAAAGGAAAGAAGCAACAGAGTGAAGAGACAACCTAAGGAATGGGAGCAAATCTTTGCTAGCTATTCATCTAACAAAAGATTAATATCCAGGACATATAAGAAATTTTAAAAACCTTAACATCAAAGAACTAGTAATCCAATCAGAAATAGGCAAGTGATCTGAACATACATTTCTTAAAAGAAAAATAAATATAGCCAGGAATGGTGGTGCATGCCTGTAATCCCAGCTATTAAGAATCTGAGGCAGGAGGATCCTAACTTTGAAGCCAGCTGGGGCAACTTAGTAGGCTTGTCTCTAAATAAAAAGCAAAAGGGGCTGGGATATAGCTCAGTGTTATATAGCATTTGCTTAGCATGTGTGATGCCCTGAGTTACATCTGCAGGACTGTGGGGTGGGTTAGGGGAAAGGACAACAAGACTATCATGTGACAAATGCAAATGTATCTTTGTCTTTGGAGATTTTGCTGTGGATTGTTTAGGACTCAAACTTCGTAGGTCCAGATGCCTAAGAGCCTTTCTCTCTGAGCTCAATTTACCTCAGAGGTCATCTTGTCTAATATAGGACTAGACATTACAGTGAATATTTAATCACTGTTATTGCCATTCTGATTATTGATTGATGCTTTGATAGGAAGTGAGATAGAGGTTCCATCTTGAGAGAGATAGATAGTACTTGAAAAATACTGGATGGAGGGTAGAAAGATTGTATAGTGAAGAAACTGAGAAGTGAGCATTGGGAAGAACAGCAATTGAGAGAAATAATAATCATCATAATAATGATAATACATAGCTTCGGGCCAGGAATTTAGCTTAGTGGTTTTGCCGCCTGCTGTGCAAGTGCAAGGACCGGAGTTCGATCCCCGGTACCAAAACAATAATAATAATAATAATAATAATAATACATAGCTTCTTGGCACATTATGTACCAGACATCTGTGTGGAGTGCATTAGATATATTATCTGGTTTGTTCCTCATAGCAACACTTTGAAGTAGCTGTTATCTTCCCTATTTTACACACACAGAGCTTGAGGTTCATAGGGCTTAACTAATTTGCCAAGGGTCATGCAAGTTACATAAGAAAGATAGGACGCAGATCTGTAGCCAGCTTTGTCAATAGTTACCTCATACAGGAAGAGGAAAAGTAGTAGAAAAAGAAGCAAAAGAAATGTACTATCATGAGGCATGGCTGAAAAATATGGTAAATATTTCAATTTAAAAATTGTATTACAATAAAAGACACATTGCCATTAGTCCTCCTCAGAATACTCCCTTTTGCTTCAAACATTTATCCCATCACTCTGGCCATTTTCTGAAGCAGTTCTGAAAATCTTTCATGAGTGTTTTTATTTGTGCTGTTGTGGCTGCCTTGATGTCCCAACTAGATTCAAAACATTTACCTTTCACGGTCATTTTGACTTTGGGGACGAGCCAGAAGTTACATGGTGCCAGATGGGGAAAAGGTGGGTGAGAATGTACTACAGTGTTTTTAGGAGCCTCCCTTTCTTTTGGATAGCACTCAGCAGTAGGATTCACTTTATCTTTGATAAAGACACTCATAAAAGAATGTGTGTCTTGTATATGTACCAAATCCCCATGATGATTATAATCATTATGTAAATCAAATGTGTACTAATAAAAAAAATCTAAAAAAGAAGTGAAAAAAAGGGGGGCATTTTCAGAAATGCTTCTGGGGATGAGGGGAGACAGGAGTGCAGGGAGAGGAAGTGGAAGTAAAAAGTAAAGTGATTAAAGTGTGGATATGTATATGTGCCAATTCCCTGGAGGAATGTAATTATTATGTATCACAGACACATTCTAATAAAAAAGAAACTTAAAAAAAGAAAGTGGCAAGAACAGTGCATAGGTGTGCTTGAAGCGAGGGGGGAGTATTTTGAGGGGGAATAATGGCAATGTGGCTTTTACTGTAATAATTTCTTAAAAATTTTAAACACTCACCATATATTTTGACCATATCGTGTATCTACCTTCTTCCTGCAACAAATAAAGTTGGACAGGAAAAAGCAGGGAGAGAAATTTCACTGTAATTCAAGGAGGCTGAAAGGCCAAAGGGAATTCTGACACTGTTGAGAGATTTGCTTATTCTCTAAGGTCACTGGAATAAGAAAGGGAAGGTCAGAAATGTCGGGGGGGGGGGGGCGAGGGGCGGGGGGCTGGAACTCTTCCAAAGATTATCTGAGTCTAGGATTAGTTTCCAAGTCAGCTGGTCCTCAGGGACTATATAGGTGAAACTTTGATGTGAAATCCCATTTTGCCTAGCTTTAAACAGACTACAATGAAAGAGAGTGGTGTCAGGCTTATGGTTTACACGTGAAGGATCTGAGGGATAATGAAATCCGAAGAACAGCTATCATAGGAAATAGCACTAAGGAGAAGGCCAAAGATTGCTCACATATGTTATTGTTTAGGAAAGAAATTGTTGTTGGAGGTAATATGATTAGGTTGAAGACATAGTATAGAAAATCAACATAATTTAATCCAGGGCAGATATTTGATATGCAACCTGGGAATATGAAGGCTTGTGGCACTGTGACAAGATAGTCCTAAAATAAACCCTCTGAAATCTTATATCCTGTTAGAGACTATTTTAGGTGTTGTGGACTCTGAGATATGTATCATAAATAGAAGTTCAAGGCGACTGTCAGTTTGGATCCATCAAAAGATAAAAGTATCACAATTTAAAGTTATTAATTGGCCTTGTTTTCAGTCCTAGAATGGAGCAACATCTCATTCCATAAAATAGAGTAAGTATTCTAATGGGTTGAGCAGAGGACGTTGACTTTATAGATGGAGAAATGCTGAAGAAAGCAGAAACAATGATAGGTAATTTCTAAGTTCCTTTTGTTGAAAGGTGGGAGCAGAAAAATGGAACATAACTGGTTAGCATTACATTACTTTGGGTTACCTTTTTTTTTAAAGGGGTGCTGGAAGAACGAACTTCATTATCATGCCAATCAAAGGAGCTTCTTTGGGAAATTTGGTTGTTATCACTCTCTCCTGTTTTCTTGGGAGATCAGATAACAACTTACACTTGTTTCCTTTGGTGATGTGGAACTTTAGCATAGGTCACTCCATTTTGACTTTTAGTCTGGGTTATTGAGGGCCAGGTAGGAGTCTAATCCAAAACAATGGCCTTCTATAATTTTTATTTAATACATCTCATGCTTAAGTGCTTTAGACAAGAAAGAAATGAACCAACCAGCACATGAAAGCTCTGCCAAATGGCCTGTTATCTCTAGAGTCACAACAAAACAATAATAATGACAAAATAACAGAAGGAAAATAGACATGATCCAGATGCTGAAGGTTCAGAGACATACAAAAGATAGATGAATAAATCAATTTATAAACTTTTTTTTTTTTTGGTACCGGAGATCGAACTCAGGTCCTTGCGCTTGTGCAGCAGGTGGCAAAACCACTGAGCTAAATCCCTGGCCCTAAATCTATAAATTTAAGGAGGAAAAAATAGAAGAAAGAACTTTAAAAGGGAAGAATAGAGATACAGGAAGATACAGAAGAAGAAAAAAATTTAAAATTAGGCGCCACAATCTGTGGATGCTGAAGACCTTTATACAAAATGTGTTACAGTTGCTTTTTTGTACCAGGGATCAAACTCCGGTCCTTGTTCTTTTGAGGCAGGTGGCGGAACCACTGAACTAAATCCCCAGCCCCAGTTGCTTTTAACTTATGAACACTCTACCACAGCCTTTCAATCCAGATTACTTATATTACCTAATTCAATATAAATGCTAGGTAAATATCGATATTGCATTGTTTAGGGAATAATGACAAGGAAAAAAGTGTGTATGTTTAGTATAGATATATTTTTTCCCTATTTTTTTTTCCTTTCTTTTTTGAGGGGATGGGTTGGGGGATTGAACTCAGGGGATGGTGTATTCTTTGAACATTTTTAATCCATGCTTGGTTGTATCTGAGGATAGGGAACACAGATATGGAGGGAAGACTGTATTTACACGCTTATGTATTATGTAAGAGGTGATCAGAGAAGCTGAGGCAGGAGGATCAGAAATTTAAGACTCCCCTGGGCAACTTAATGAGAACTTGTCTAACAGTAAAAAAAATAATAATAAATTTAAAAATAAAAGAAAAAGGCTGGGGATGTAGCTCAGAATTAGAATGCCCCTGGGTTGCACCCTCAAAATTGGAAAGAAAAAAAGAGAGATGATCTTTTGCTACAGAAAATACCAAGGGCTTCAAGTCAGTGTGTACCTGGTTTTGGCTCTTACTCCTTGTTAATGGTGTGACTTTTCTACTTTTTTTTTTTTTGTACCAGGGATCGAACTCAGGACCTTGCGCTTGTGAGGCAGGCACAGTGCCACTGAGCTAAATCCCCAGCCCAATGGTGTGACTTTTGCAAGGTGCTTAACATTTTAGGCTGTCTATAAAATGAAGAGCAAGATATGTTGCCTACTTCATAAGGTTGCCATGAAGATCACCTGAGATGATATTTGGGAAGTATTTTGTAATCTCTGAAAATCCCCATGCTGATGTGATAGTGTTCATTATCATTAGTACATAGGCTCTCGTAAAAGGCTCTGATAAGTGAAGTGACTAAGTGAGATTAAAGAAAATTTAATGGCATTTGCATTATTAGGAAAGTTGTCTTGAAATTCCATTTCATACTGAGTTTTTTGATTGCTTGACCAGTGTTCACACATTATTGTGGGTGAGGCTATTTATTTACACTAGTGCTATTGAACACAGAACTCAAGTCTTTTCTTTCCTTTGCTGTATACTTGGTATTTCAAGCCCTAGCTCATGTTTGACTTTCTCCTTGCATTGTTTTCCAACTATTGGAACTCAAAAGAGCTCCTTCGTCTGGGTCCTTCTGGAGTTTCTGCTTGTACAGCACCTTCCAGGGCAGATTATAATCCCCCAAGGTATATTCCCTCCTCCCCTTCCGCCTCCTTCTTTTGTACTGCTGGGGCTCAAATGAAGGGCCTCCCACATACTAAGCACACACTACCACCAAAGTAAGCAAGCATTGCCATGTTTGTCTTTTTTTCTATCTCATCATTTATGCCTTGACTTGTATCTGTAAAGTAACTTTTTTGACTTGTAATACATCATAAATACTACACACACAGAAAGAGAAAAAGATATACACCTGGATAATTGACTCTTTGTTTTACTCTAGTCAAGAATTATAAATGTTTATAGTCCTTTTTATAAATCAGGAAAAATCAGGGCCAGGGATTTAGCTCAGCGGCATCCTGCCTGCCTGGCAAGAGCAAGGTCCTGAGTTCGATCCCCGGTACCAAAAAACAAAAAACAACCCCCAAAACACAGGAAAAATCAAACTCATTACTCTTTGGAAAATTAGAAGGTTCTTTTTTTTTGGTACCGGGGATTGAACTAGGGTCCTTGCACTTTCGAGGCAGGCGGCAGAACCACTGGAAAATTAAAAGGTTAAGGCTACTTTAATACAAAAAAAAAAAAAAAAAGGTTAAGGCTACAGAAACACGTTCTACCCAGGAATTGAGTTATTTTAAACATTTCCTATGGTTTAAGATATATTTGAAGGCAGCACAAGATTAGACATTTTATTTTACTTTACATGTGGAGTTCTTTAAAGTTCTTACCTGTGAGTATGCATTTTTCTGTGCCCACAGACAAAAGAACAGTCTGAGATCCATTTCCTTTGATCAGCTTACCATCTGGTCTTTGATTTGGCCTTTAGGGTTTACACTCTCTTTTCTTAGGACACTAATTAAAATCTTTGGTTGAAACTGCTTCTTTGAAATACAAATGGCACAATCTCTTTAGTCAACAGTACTTCTCTCTTTCTAATCTTGATGAAATGGATAATGAGAAACTTGGAAAAAAACATGAATAAAACCAAAAAACAACTCTGACCCACGGTGCTTGGTTATAGACATATCTCCCTCTAGCTAGGACTCCCTCTGGTGGGCATGGGGATCTCCACTATTTTGCATTTCTCAATATGCTTTTCTCCTACGAAGCTGAAGGAAATGGAAGAACCTGTTGATTGGAGAGGCTAAAGGACAGTGGGGGAACAAGCACATGTAGGAATGTTTCAGCTGCTTCTCTCAGTTCAAAATTTTCAATCTTATCACTTTTGCATGGTGTGTTTACTGCTTTCATCCTTCTCCAGTTTCTCCTTCTGAGTCTTTAGACAGTGTTGATGAAAGGGTGTAATGAACAAAAACCCTTACATCCCAAATCAATTATAGTTGGCTCATTATAGCTATGACTAAAATTTAGTTTATAATCAAGAAAACAGCTTCTTTGAAATGGAAACAGTCATTACTACCCAGTTAGTAATGAGTCCTGTAGCACTCTGATAGGCTGTTAAACGGCAGGAAATCGGTGGATAACAATGAATAATGGAACACACTTACCATGTGTTGGGCACAGTGTAAAGTATGCTCAATAAAAATTATGGGAAGCCACTGTCTTGGGCTGAGCTCCTGCACTAGGCTCTAAAAGACCAAAACCAAGTTAAAATGAAGTTATTCATGCTAAATGCTACCTTATCAAACTTTAAGGAATAGACAGATTTCCAAACAGACCATCTTTTTTCTGAAAAAAGATTCCAGTCTACCTAAATCAGCATAATAAGGAAATCTCTTCTCCTTTAATCCTTACCAAAAAAGTAATCTGGGGTTGGTGATGTAGCTCAGTGGTAGAGTGTTTGTCTGCCATGTGTGAAGCCCTGGGTTTGACCCTCAGCACTGGAAAACAAACAGACAGACAAACAAACAAACAACTGATGTAACTAGTAGAATGAGGCTGCCTCAGTTTCATGAATTGTTGATAAAAGCAAATTAGTTCTATAACTAAATTTGTTGTAATTTTGTCTTTTGATAAATGCTTCATATCCATTTTATTTTCAAGATAGCTCTATGAGATAGTCCTATTATACCTGTTTTATAGTGGGTCAGATAGTTTAAATAACCTGACCAAGAACTTTTAGGTCTTTGTTAAGAATCCCTCAGGGTGTTCATTAATAGGTAGTGAATACTGAGCATAGTCATGGTATAACTATTAAAATAAACTTTTCCAAAATTGCATTTTGGTATAGCTTAATTTACAACAGACAGCTGCACTCCCATGTTTATTTCAGCACTATTCACAATAGCCAAAAAATGGAAATAATCTAAGTGTCCCTCAACTGATGAATGGAGAAAGAAAATATGATATATATATATATATATATATATATATAATGGAATATTATTCAATCATAAAAAGAAAAAAATCCTGCCATTGGTGATAACATGAATGGAACTAAAGATCATTATATTAAGTAAAAGAAGCCAGTAAAAGAAGTACTGAAAGACAAGTACTTTACCATCTTATGGGATCTAAAAAAGTTGATCTTATATTAAGTTGACAATAGAATAGTGGTTACCAGAGGCTGGAATGAGTAGGGGCAGGGAAAGAGGGTAAAAATTGACCAATGGAAACTGTTATAGTTGGATTAAAGATGTTCTGGTGTTCTTTTGTGCAATAGGGTGACTATAGAGAAGCTTAATGTATTGTATATCTCAAAAAGCTAGAAGAAAGGATTTTATTACCATAAAGAAATGATAAATGTTTGAGATGTATGTTTAATCCTACTTCAACATTGCACAATATTAAACCATCACACGACATTCCATAAGTGTATATAATTTTATGGTGCTACGTATCAGCTTAAAAAGTAATTATTAAATAATTCCAGCACTATTTGTACTGAGGTCATGAAACATTTTTATCTAGATCAGGTATTTCTTCATTAGGCAATGACAGTACTTAATCACCACTAATTTAACTTCTTAGCCTCTCTGGGGAGGGGATGTAGTTGAATATAGGTCTTTTCAAGTTTTGCCTCAGGCAGTGAGGGCTGCTTCTACTTTCATTTAATCCTTTGTCTTGGTTTCCTGTGATGAATCGGGAATAACAACTAGATTTCAAATAGCACAAGTGTGGAGGGGTATTATTGATATTAATCCACAGCATGGGGCCTGCAGATGTAACCAGTAGTGGAACCAACTGGAGCTATCTTGGTGGATAGGGAAAGATGGATTGTTCAGAACTGATCTCCCAGTCTTGAAACTTGCTCACCTCTCTTGCCCATCAAAAAGTTATCCATGGTGCTGAAGATGTAGCTCAATAACAGAGTCTGTGCTTAGCATGCGTGAAGCCAATGGTTCAATCCCCCACACCCAAACAAACAAACTAGAAAAAAACCACAAAAATGTTTACTCATTCTTTTGCTTTGAGCTCTGGTTCTGGATTTGGATCTCTTATAGCTTTTGTACTTATCTCTCCCATTTCATGTCTCTGATTATCAGGTTGGATTATTTGCCTCTAACACTTTTCCTTCTAAGAGTTGGAGGGGCCTCTTGTGTTGCTAAGTTGATAAACGTCAATGTGCAGGAATTGTTTCAGTCTTGTTATTTCCATCCTAGCCAACAGTAGATGCTCAATTATCATTTGTAGAAATCACTGCAGAAAGATCCTTAAAATTAAAAAATAGATTTTTTTCTCTCATGAAGAAAAATAGGATATCTTGTTAGAAAAGGAAATGTTAGTTAAAATTTACCAATAGTCAATCACTTCTCTGTAATATGTGGGAAAAAATTCTGAATTTTTTAGCAAGTGACATGTTTTAGGGTAAGGAAGTCAAGCAAGTATTATATGTGAGATATCATGCTAGATGCTTAAGTTCTGTAACACTCAAAGGATAGATACAATCTCTCTTTTACATGCTTAAAAAAAGAAGAAAAAAGGACCAGAGATTTAGCTCAGTGGTTCCGCCGCCTGCCTTGAAAGTGCAAGGTCCAGAGTTCGATCCCTGGTACCAAAAAACCAAAAAAAAAAAAAAAAAAAAAGAAGAAGAAAAGAGCCTGTATTAGGATTTTCAAGAGAAACAGAACCAATAGGAAGGAGATAGGGAGTGAGGTAGAACAGACCAGAGATACCTGATTATGGAGACTGACCAGACCAGACAGATCTGCAAGGAGAGCCAGCAGGGTGAAGCCCCAGGAGAGCAAACGGTATGTATGGTTTCAGTCTGAAGGCCAGCAAGCTGCATGCCCAGGAATAAACACTGTTTGTTCAAAGGCAGCAGTCAGACAGGAAGAATCTCTTTCTGGAAGGTCAGGCTTTTTGGTCTCTTCAGGCCTTTAGAGCATTGGATGAGGCCACCTATATGGTGATAGCAATTAGCTCTTCTCAGTCTATCAATTTGAATGTTAATCTTCCTCAGGCACATACACAAAAACACTCATAAGAATGTTCAACCAAATATCTGGGCACTCTGTGATCCTATCAAATTGACACATAAAATTAACCATCAAATAATTTCTTCAAGATCTCAACTCATTAAGGGTAAAAAAGGGATTTGAATTTAAATCTGATTTTTTTTTTTCCTGGTACCAGGGATCGAACTGAGGACCTTGCACTTGCAAGGCAAGCGCTGTGCCATTGAGCTAAATCCCTGACCCTTAAGTCTGATTTAGGAGCCCACGTTTGTTGTACTCATACATACTGCCCTTAAGGAGGTCATAAATGCAATTAGAAGCTGTCTGACTTGCCAAACACTAGAAACTTTTGTCTTTTTCATAGCGCCTGTAGGGGACCTAGGGCAGATGTGTCAAGGTCTAGGCCTCTGAGGGCACTTGAAGACACCTGAGGACACAATTCTGTCATTTAGTGCAGGTGCACAATAGATTTTGTTATAATAATAATGAATCACCATGGACAACCACACAGCTATGCAAGGTCACATGCAGCTGTTTTGCTTATTGTGTCACAAAAAGGCTGATAAAGACATGAAGCTCTTGAGCTCCAGAGCTGCAGCTCCAGCTCTGCTCTGCTGCTGGAAATTAAAGTTTAGTTCCTGCTTTTTTATCTACTCTACGCATGTTCTTTTCTTTGAGAACCTAGCCTGACGGGGCCTCCCTTCAGCCCCCTGGCCCAGACACAGCCACACCCAATTAATACATATTGTCTTTTCTGCCAAACCCTGAACCAATTACTTTTCCCAGACTGCCTAGGGATGATACAGGAAAACAAACAAACAAGGCAGATAGGAGAGTGGACCATGGGAGATGAAGATGGCTCCTTCCCTTGGCAAAGATGAAGCAGGCCACCTTCAGGCAAAAGATCCCTATGGCCTCTGAGAGGGCAAAGCCTAGAATAGTGTAGAGGAGCTGTTGCTTCAGAAAAAGGCTTCCGGCCTAACTAGTGGTGAGGGTCCCAACAGCCTCAATTCCAGCCCCAGAGCCTGGCATTCTGTGGCAGCTGCTACTGTATCAGTGTCCCTTGAAATGACACTGTTTGGAAGCTGTGGGTAAGGAGACTGCCAAGTGGCTGAGGCCATCATCTGCAGTATTCCTGGCTGTTTCAGCACCCTGCAATCATTGGTCAGCTCAGCAGCTGACAGGTGTGCCTGACCAAGGAAGGAACGGAGACAAACTCAGAGCAGAAGTACATTGCGGGGGGCGGTGAGGGACTGCAGCAAGAAGGTTGTTCCTGGGGTGGGAGGAGCCACACCTGCCTCATAAGAGCAAGGTCCTAAATTTGATTTCTGATACTGGAAAAAACAAGTTGCTCCTGGCATTGAGAGACTCGTAGCCCCTCCCTCCCTCCCTCCCTCCCTGCCTCCCTCCCTCTCTCTCTCTCTTTCTCTCTTTCTCTTTCTTTCTTTCTTTTCCTTTCCAGAGACTGAACTCAGGACCTTGCTAGCAGATGCCATACTGCTGAGCTAAATCCCCAGCCCCATCTTTTTCTTACAGAGTGATGTCCCCTCACTGGTTTGAAAAAATCCAAGTGCAGGAGACTGCAATATTGATAATGCTCAAAGCAGGCTGTAAGTTGTGCAGGATGTAAAGAGTTAGCCCCTCAATTGGCTTGTTTATAGAAGTGAGTGTGACTGAAGCCTACATGCCAAGGTCAGAGTAACTCAAACCCAAATTCTGTTCCCACAACTAAAGCTTTCTTAACCAAAAGAACAGTGTTCTAATTACAGCTATATATTTTGTCTATTCTGTTCCCAGTTTGAGAATGCTTTGTCTTGTCCTTTACAAGCCTTGCTTACATTAATTTCCATAGGAACCACACAACTGTACATTTTCTCACATGGTACTGCCCTTGCACATAGTGCACCTTTACCCCAATTGATTACCAATAAAATCAGTGGCTTGAACTGGCCAGTGCCTTTGCAGGTTGCACTGGCATTGGTCGTCCTAGTGACTCACTTTCTGTTTTAGTTCTTTCAGTTTTTTCTCAGGCTTGTATTGTACACTGAGCAGCAGACTGACCCCACTGCAGAGATCTCTGGTAACGTTTCAGGGGTTCACAGTACCCAAGTACCATACTTCTCCTTCATTATGAGGCACCATGTACATACTGGCTTAAAACAAGGTGACTGGGGTAGTTTTTGTTGTTATTGGTTTTTGTTCTTGTGGTACTGATATGGAAAAGTTTTAGATAACTTAATAGATTGACTATTAAGGTAGTTGTAGAAGCCAAATAAGTAATGTGTTCTTTTAAGATTTGCCTTTCCCTTAACTCCTTGTTTAAGGTGAGGATTATCTGATTCTAACCCGTAACTTCATTAACCTAACAAAGTTACCATGCTAGGTGAATTTTCAATGTATATGGCCTGTCTTGTGTCTGTGACCTGTAAACAGCAACTGGAATTGTATTTACATATCAAAAACCACTAGGGATGAGATAATGGCTAAAAAGGATATAAAAAGGGAAATGCTGAACAAAGGGGACACGGATACTGACCAGACTGGTTTCTGGCATTCTCTCCCGCTCGCGGGAAATTTTATTATTTTATCTGAATTCTGTGTCTCTGTGTATTTCTTTCCGAGATTTCTGCAACAGTACCAGGGATCAAATACTGGCAACTAGGCAAACTAGAGGACCACTACCACTGACCTATACTTCCTAGTCCTGGACAGCAGTTTTTGTTGTTTGATGGTGTTTTATTTTTTAATTTTTTTTCCCCCATTAAGTTTACTGGTACATTTTCGGTATAAAATAGTTACATTCATCATTGGGATCTTGTACCTTTACATGAGTATCTTGGTTCTTTTTTTTCCCCAATTCCCTTGTGCTCCCTTCCCTACTTGCAAAGACCTTGTTTCCATTTTTTTTTTCTTTTCATATTTTTTCCTTTCCCTTTTTTCCCTTCCCCTACCCCTCCCAATTCCCTTGGTCTTTTAGACCTTTTCTTCTTGTTACACAATATCAGTTATACATTTTTTAAATTACAATATTAAGATCTAGGAGACATTACCACAGATTTTACAGAATTTAAAAGGATATAGAAAGCATATTACAAAAATCTTTTTT
>NW_004624791.1:5312899-5369633 GCF_000247695.1 Heterocephalus glaber
TTTTTTTTTTTTTTTGGTACTGGGGATCGAACTCGGGTCCTTGTGCTTGCGAAGCAGGCGGTGGAACCACTGAGCTGAATCCCCGGCCCAAGAGGATATATTAAACCTGGAAACCTGGGAGAGGAGGCATGGCGTATGTTAACAAGGGCCAATTATATATTACTAAGAGCTCTGATTCATGAGGTAGGTATGAGTGACTACACCTTAAGCATGAATTAGAAGCTGGGCTTGATGGCTCATGCCCATAATCCCAGCTACTTAGAGGCTGAAACAGGAGGATCCTCAAATTTGAGGCTAGTTTGGGCAACTTAGTGAGGCTCTTGTCTCAAAAATTCAAAACAGGTCCAGGGATGTAGCCATTGGTAAAGTGCTAATGTATCATTTGCAAGGCCCTGGGTTCAATTCTCAGTACCATTAAAAACAAACAAACAAAAAAAGAGATTTGGAAGTGAACAAAGTTTATACCACATTTTTTTTGCTTGGTGAAAAAATATTTAGATTTTGTTATAAACATGTACAATTGGTCTGAACGACCTGAAAGTAACTGAACATAACCCAAATAGATCATTTCGCCAAAAATATTAATTATATGTCCTTTATGAATTGGCAAGTAAGTGTGTGAGTTGGCATCTTTGTGATAACCTTAAGAACCTCAGGAATGTGGGGAGTTTCCAAAGGTGTCTGAAGAATAAGAACAGTCATTCACTTGAGTAACAGTCCAAGTCAACCCATAACTGATCCATTAAGGTAGAGGAAGTGCCCAAGATTCAGTGAAAACTCGGAACTGCCAAATCCTAGATGAAAAGATGATCACTAAATGATGTAAAAGATCTTCCAACACCAAAAAAGAGAAAAATGAAAATAAAATAATTGGCTTGACATTTCTTAAGTCTACTTGTAGAAATGGCAGTCCCTAGTCTAACCATCTGGACATTCTAAACTGTAAAATTAAAGAACAATCCTGGAATGTTTCATTGAATTATAGCATCTAATAAATATCTAAACAACTAACTTCTGTCCATTCGTGATTTTTTTCCTTAAATACTTGAGATCTTAGTTTAACAAAGCCCATATTTACTTTATTGGACATTTCATCCTCTGGGAAAACTCAATCGAAGGAAACATGCTTTACTTGCTCTCAAAGCCGTGCTTTACAGTTCACTGAAGCAGTTACCTTATCATTTCCTTTCCATTTACTATATTTACTGAAGTTTTGCATTTCTTTATTAGTAATTCACATTATAACCTACTTTGATGCAGCTTTAATACTAAATTTTCTGTTGAAATGACACCAAAAAGTCAACTGCTTACTTGCTTAGTCCAACAGTCTACCTGGTTTTCTTTGCACAGGTGGTTCAGTAGCAAATCTTTGAAAATTTTTCCTTTCCCACCTTGAGCCCATATTTTTAGCTTCAGTCTAACGCCTTTGGCCCACTCCACTGCCTTGATCCTTGCAATTCTTTCCCAAATGTAGAAAACTCTCCAAGATTTCATACTTAGCCCTTGATTTTTATTGTATTAGAGATCAGTTGGATTCCTACACTTGACTCATCACTTTTGCTGATTTCTATCTGCAACCAAGGCTTCCGCTTTACTCCCACATTTTGGCTCATCTGCTACACATCTCCATTCAACTGTCACCTCAAATTCATTCTTTGCTACTAACTTATCACTGTCCTGGAAAATTGGCTTTTCATCCTGAATTCCTTAGTTCTGTTAAGGGCACAATCCTTTTCTTATCCATATGCCTGGACCCTTCAATTTTTCTTAGTTTTCCATTTGGCTGATTCTTTCTTAAAATTTTTCATGTATTTGTTTTTCATTTTTCAGAGCTGGCACCCTGGTATACAATCAGAACTTTTTGCCTGATATTCCTCCAAGGACCCTCTCTCCCCCATGTCTGGAAGTATAAATTCTTACACTGGCACTCAAGACTCTCCTCAATTTAGATGTATTCTTGGAGAAAGAGGGGCTGATGCAAGGAGCAGACTACAGTCTTCACCTATCGTACTTTGCCTCATATCAGTTTTCTTGTTTCTGAGAAAGGTCCTTAATATAGCTTATTCAGATGCCACCAATGTTTTCAAGGGGCAATTTAACTCTCAAATATTATTACTAAGCCTTCCCAGAAAATTCCAGTCCTTGGTATAAGCTCTTCCTTTTATCTAAAACACTTGTACTATGCTTAGTATATAACTAAGACATCTATTATTACTATTTAACTTTTATCATGTATAGTATATATACACAGTGGTACCTCGGCTCACAAACTTAATTTGTTGTACATTTTTGGAAAAGGTGGGCATGTTTGTGTTTGTGTGGGAAATATGGCCATGGTTGTGTTTGTCACCTGATGCAGTTTGTAAACAAAAATTTTGCCAAACACTTCTGTTTGTGAACCAAACTGTTTACAAACAAAAGTGTTTGTGAACCGAGGTACCACTGTATAAAGTAGTAAATGAACTATTTGATACTCCAGCACAAATTCTACACTTTTTACATACATTACTTTGTTTTAGTGAGCAACAAGAGAATAGAGCTTACTATAGGAACCCTTTTTTCTTTTTCTTTTTTTTGAGACAGGGGTCTTGGTATGTAGTTTAGGCTGGCCTTGAACTCACTATGTAGCCCAGGGTGGCCTTGAACTAGAGGTTATCCTCCTGCCTCAGCCTCCCAAGTGCTAGGATTGTAGGCATGTGCCACCATGCCCAGCTGTAGGGTAACTTAAAAAAAACAAAACAAAGTTTAGTCTATGGGATGTTATTAAGTGATTATTTTCTAGTGATTCCATGAGTACATATAATAACAATCTCACATTCCAAATAAACAATGCTCTTCTTAAGGTACAATTTGTTGCCTACAATTTTGGTTCATATTCCATATACTCATCAAGCAGTTCTGGGACATAATCTAAGTTCTATATCACTAGAGTAGACATTAACACCTAATATATAGCTTCTTCTATATATGTGATACGTGATTCATGAAAACAGGTCTCTACTGTGGGAAGGGGATATTTTCAGAAATCGACTTTTTTTTTTTCAGAGCTGGGGATTGAACCCTTGACCTCAGGCATGCTAGGCAAGCATTCCACCACTGAGCTAAACCCTAGCCCAGATACAGCACTTGTTTTTTTTTTTTTACACATTTTAGTATCATTTCTTGGTGAAATCCATTTTATCTGAATGTTATTAACGGCTGTACACACAGTCTTTACAAAGCATTTCTCAGTACACCAGTCATTCTGAACTCAGTGTGTAAGTTCTTTCAAGTTGATCCTTGGGGGAGGATTCTGCCATTTTAGATCATCAGCCTCCTAATGTCTAAAGGATCATAGGTGATACATCCATAATAAACTTCGTAAAATATAATACTCATAAGAAAATAAGAACTATTTATGTATAGGAGCTGTAGATGAAAGGTGGCTTAGGATGTTTGCCAATAAGAAATCTAAGGGTGATTTTCACAGTTTCTTTTGAAATTTCTAAAAACTGTCCTGATACCGAGTTTGAAAAAAAAACACAAAAGACTTGACATCGTTTGTTTATCTTTGGGTACAGTCACTCCCATTTCCTAGGATAGCAGAAGCTAAAATTCACTCAAGGAGGAAATCCTAAGAATAAATTAGACATTCTTCTGTCTCCTTTCGACAGGAGCATGGTTAAATTTACCTAAACTCAATGGACGGCATGATGTAATTTTACTAAATAGTGGTTTTAGTAAATGTATTCTTAAGGGAATAGGATGATAATAAAAAGGGATATCTCAACAACATCTGAAAATACAAATTTGATAAAATGGTGTAGAAAGAAATATTAAAAATGGCATTGCTGAAAGATTTCTTTTCCTCACCTTTTTGGACCTCCAACAACGGCAGTACACAGCTTTTTCTCCCAAATCCTCCATGTCAAAGGCATGTACTACTTTGGGGTTGTCTTTCTGGATGTGAAGGTTCACCATAGACTTACTGAGATGATCTTTAACACAGAATCTTTTGTAAGCTAGGTATCCAATTGCAGCTGTCCCAGCTGCGATGGTAACTGCTGCAATCCATTCAACTATGGTAGGGAAGGAAAAGAACAGTAATTATCAAAACCAAAATACAGAAAAAAGAATTTTTAAAAAAGCAAAAGAAAAAAAAAAGGGAAAAAAACCCCTCAAAATACATACTAACAATCTAACACAAATGTTCAGGAAATCCAGTTTTTGAATATTAAGCAGTCTAACAGTCAAAGATTTTTAATGTTAACAAAATGACCAGAACACACTGGAGTAATAACAGGCCTTTGTTAAGACTTTCCCTGTCCCTTATGGTAGTTGTATAATTTTTATTGAGTGATGACAGCTAAAGGAGGAAATGACAGCTAGAGGAGAGAAACAAAGGTTATTTGCTGTTCTCTAAGAGAAGGAAAAACAAGGCTTAATAATCTTTAAAAAGTGTTCAATGAGACTGCAATTATTTATTGGTTAACAGAAAAAGCAAAATCACTAAAAAATAAAAATTTGTGTTACAAATGATACAAAAAAAATCAGGTGATTATGTTAACAAAATGACATCAAAGTTCATTTAAATAGTAAGGTCTGTTAGTGATTTTAAAATATTTTAAGTTACCAAAACTCAATTTTAACAACGCATAAAGTGCAACTAAAAACAGTACCTGAAGGAAAAAAAGGGATACATAAAACAAAATAACTCTTTTTCCCATTTTTTTTGTTGCATTGCTGGGGATAAAATCACTAAATGCTAAACATTCAAATGGTAAACATTGCAGGAGTCTAGATTTCAAAATCATTCAAAAGTGGTTTTTAAAATTTTAAAGTGCTAGTTAAAATGAAAATCAGAATATATTAATTTCATATAAAACATTAATACATATATTGTCACTATTCTCTTAATAAATTCTAAACTTCCATTATCCACAAGTGGATGACTACTTAATTCCCTACAAACTCCACTTTAAATTTAATGGTATTATTCTACTTTCTCATAATAATAACAATAACAGTGGTAAGTTTGTTTGACCAACAGGCCATTTGTTTATTCTTTTGGTGTAGCTTCTCAAGGAATCTTTAGAAACTCAAGTGTTTAACAACTACACCAGGTCCAGGCAATGATGGAGAAAAGAAAGTTGCCTCAGCCTCAGAGGACAGCTGTCTATCCCCAGCATGGAGTGGGCTGCAGGCAGAAGTTGAACAGGGGTCAGGACAAACATACTGGACTTCTGCCCAGCACTTCCTAAGTCAGATCTTCACAGCATTTGAAATAAGTTCCCAGGCTATCAAATAAAGCCCCAGAGAGAGATAAGTACAAAAAACACATTCCAAGGCCAAATAAAAATTCATAATGAATATTTACCCATATGGCTTATTGGCACCATTGAGTCAAAGTTCTTATTTTTCTACTGTGATTGATCACCATACCAAATAATGACTTACATAAAACTGGAGCTCAATCGAAAAAATTCTAATAGAGAAAAAATCATTATTCTCAAACTTAATTCCTTTTATCTCGGTCTTCTAGTTTACTTAATAATTTAATTTTTATCAACTGTTTCTAATTAGCATGCTCTGTGGGTTTTATTTTCAACTACAGTATCTTTCTTTAAAAAGTAATTTAGAGTGCTTCCCTTCTCATACATTTTCATTTCTTTTTGCTGTAACCTAAAAAAAGCATTAACACTTGACCTTCCCAGGTACTACATAACTGAGAAAATAAGTCACTTGACAGGAGCTTCAAACCTTTAGCCTCATATAAGGTTTTTTTTTTTTTTTTCCCCAGAGACAGGGTTTCTCTGTGCAGTACAGCCTGGCTTTCACCTCGCTTTGTAGTTTAGGTTGTCCTCAAACTTGTGATCCTCCTGCCTCAGCCTCCAGGGTGCTGGGATTACAGGGGCATACCACCATGCCCTTCAAGGATGTTTTTATTATTTATTTATGTATTTTTGGTTTGAGATAAGGTCTCTCTGCATAGTGCAGGCTGCCCTTGAATGTATGGCAATCCTCCTGCCTCAGCCTACTGAGTGCTGGGAATATGGGGATGCATCACCATGCCTGGCTTGTGCTATCACGCGTGGCTGGATGTTTTTTAAATACGCATTTTGTGTAGATTTTTCTTGAATTTTAGTGCAGCTTAGTTGTGGCAAGGAGGGCTGCAACTTTGCTGTGATTTTCAGCTTGATTTGTGATATTCTTTTTTGATGGATTATTTGCCATGGGACTTTGAGAAAATATTCTCTATGTAAGCAGCTACAGCAATTTACTTCTTAGCTAACAGCCACTTTAAATAATGCACCCATTACAAAATGAACTAAAACATTGCTTTGCATAGTACATACTCAGTAATGTTCGCCGAATGTCTTTAGTAAAAACTTAAATGAACCAGTATCTCAAAAGACTAATACAATTCTCTATGCTGATCATAGTTACACCGTACTTTGTTTCATAATAAGAACCTTTCAGAATTTCTATGTGAAACTCATAATAGTCAAAAGAAACTTTCCTAGTTGTTAAAACATTCTTTTATTTTTTTTCTCATATTACCAACTGAGTGCTTATGGTGACTTAAAAAAAAAAAAACCAACAAAATTTTACTTTCTCTGGATTTTTTTAATGGTGGAAAAAATGACAGAACTGACACAGAAAAGAGGCAACACTACAGGAATGATTTAAAGAAATGGAAATGGAGTAGACCCTTAGAGTAGCTGCCCCCCAGGGACTCAAAACAGATACCTTGAGACCCTAAGAAAAGGTCATAATACCATTATTTGTGCTAAAAATTAACTTTGTTGCTCCCAATGAGTATTTTAGAATCACAGAGCTAGATAGGGTCCTAAGAAAAGAATTTCCATTTTTTTCTCTTTCCAAATTCTAATTCTCTAATCTCATTAGGGACAAATGTAACAGTTCCCAGAAGTAAGAAAAATGTTGCTATTTTATCATTTCATTACAGTGGCCTGAATCAGTCTTTTCTGGCAAAAAGCTACAGATGCCACTGGCAACTCTAGGGAAAAGGAGGAAAAAGAAACTTAGATAGACAAAAATGATGACAATCAAAAATCAACAACTGGGACAGAGAAAGAACTGAAAACCTGAGAAAGTAAGGAAAATACACAACCCAAACAACATCTAATCATTGGTAGCTATATGCCTATTAGGAATAGTGATTCTTAGAGAATTTTACTAAAAAGAGATTTCACTAAGATTAATTTTTTTAAGTTGGAATCTTTCAGGTATGGGATCAGAACTGGGACCCTTCAAAATCGCATTATTTCTGCTTCATTTTTCTTTTCTATAGACCTTTCTCAAGACAGTTTTTCCTTTAATTACATCAAACTCCACCCCATCTAAGCCTGTTTAACAGTGCTACTTATACAAATACCATTAAAGATCAGAAATATAAAGAAAAGTTAACTCCCTCTTTTATTCATCCCTTGGCCTACTATTATATAATCTGTAGTTTTCTCTCTTGAAATTGTTCAGAGATAGAGAAAACAGATGTGGTCCCAAACTCCATACCCTCTTATATATCCCACTCCTCAAACTTTCTTTACTCTGAAGATTATTTTGCTTTAACTAGAAATCTTAACCTTTTCCTTTAGCCCCTTTACTGCCCCAAACTGCCATGTCTTACTCATTATCAACTGCCACAGAATCAGAATGTTTCTCTGAAAGGGGGGGTTGGGGAGCCTCCTAGGGATTTTGTACAACTAGTACAGTGTCTGATATTTTCAAGGGTTGGTTTACAGATGGCATTAACTGTTAGTTGAATAAAACGAAATAATGGATGACAAATTTGCACTTGGAATTCCATCTGTCTACCCTACCACTGCACTGCTCTTAAACCAAATGTTTTTGCCCTCTTCTTAAAAATAAACACATAAAACAAAACAAAAACAAGCCTTTAATATGGACCATTTCACACACACACACACACATGCACACTGGCAATATGAAAAGAAACCCTTATTCACCCTCACCTAATTCTAACAATTACCTCCTGATGGCCAATTTTCTTTCACCTATAGCTCCAAATCCCACCCTACAAGGGAGCTATTGCTTTTTCCTCAGTATGATCTATACATTCCTTCTCAGAAAATAGTCCCTTAAATGGTGACTTTTGATGATCAATGAATTTACTGAATCAGTATGTTGAGGTTAAATGAACTCAAAAATTATCCCTTAGTTTCAATAAAATACACAAGGATATAAAAGTCAGAATACAAATTTGTGACATGAAGTTTGGGTTACATGTATTGTAATGGTCAGAGTTTTGGATAGATAACAAAATATAAAGTGGACAGATAAATCCGTTTTGTAACTTGTGGGTAAAACCAACTATGGAAAAAGTGATTCGAGGAAAAGGCAGGTTAAGAAATCTTTTTCAAATATGTAGTTTGGGCACATTCCTGTAATCAGGAGGCTGATGTGGCAAGGCTACTTGAACCCAGGAGTTTGAGAGCAGTTCAACCTGTGTAACATGCGTAACATAAGAGGACCCATCTTCCCTACCTCTCAAAAACAGAGAAAAAAATAAACAACCACTACCACCACCACCACCACCACAAAAAACCAGTAAAGATGAGAAGAAAAAAGAAAAAAGTCCAGCATGGCAGCACATGCCTGTAATCCGCAGCACTCTGGGAAGCTGAGGCAAAAGGATCCTAAATTCAATCTTAGCCTGAGCAATTTACCAATTTAGCAAGATCCCATCTTTCAAAAAACAAAACAAAACTTAAAAATAAAATGGCCGAGGATGTAGCTCAGTGCAAAGATCTTGAGTTTAATTCCTAGCACCAATTTTAAGAAAGGAAACTAATTTATTTTAAAGATGAGGGTAACATATTAGTGACTTTTAGGGTGAAGAGAACCTGTACCAGGGTCTAGAGACTTAAAAGTAACAAGTATCAGTGAGGCAAGAGTTAAAGGAAGCAGAAGAAAATGCTATCTGGAGGATATGGAGTGAAAAAGCCTCAGAGTTCATCTCTTTCTTGCAAACAGCAAAGAAGGGGTTAAGGATGAGAATAGACTCAGGGGGTGCATAGGCACTAAGGAGCACAATGAATTCAGAAAGGTCACCTACTGGGCCTGAGGAAGAATCACGAGACTGGGAAAGTGGGTATTGAAGGCCATTTAGTGCTGGAAATTACAATGAACTAATGGTCTCTTTAACTAAATCAGTGTCCAGAGCTACTACAGGGACACGGATCTTTGACAGGATTTCAATACTAATCATTCATTCTCATTGCCTTTCCTGATGTCCAGTCCTGATCTGTTTATTTTTATTTATAACTCATCCATTATATTTTCCTTCCACAAAGAATTCCGCATGCACGTGATTTTTTACTTTTTATTGAACACAGATAGTACTTAACATTGTCACAAACCATTCTATGCCCTTTATAACTATGAATTCATTTAACTGAGCAGAGACATGATAATCTTCCCCTAATTAAAAGGTCTAAATTGATTTTCAACCACTAGGATTAAGAGGTTTTAAAAATTAAGAACAGAATCAAACTTTTGGTTCTTTCGAAAAATGTTTTATTCTTCCAACTAAATTCCATTAACAAACAAATTTTTATAAGGCCCAAACATTAAAAGGTAGATTGTACAGACATTTTCTATTCCTACCTTGCCTATTGCTCTATTAGAGAAGGACAGTGCTCACGTAGACTTATGAAACCTTTGGGCCTCTCCCCGTGGTCCTCACAACAACCTTTATGCTTTTCAGTGAAATAAAAAATAGTTTACTCCACATAACAAAGTTGAGCACTTAGTTAATAACATGCTTCATGGATATCCTACCCCATGGAAAATCATAAACTAACAGGAAAGTCACCTTTGAACTGCCCTATTGTGGAATTTAAAAAACCAAACCAAAAAACCTTGTCTCAAGTGCAGGAAAGATTACCCTGCAAACAGCAATAAGAAGGTCTAGGGTTCACCTCCTTCATATTTTGACAGTGTGCTACCTGAGTTCAGCGACCATTTACAAAATAATACCGTATTTTAATCAAAAACATATTCTGAAGTCTTTTGGCACAATTAATACATGTGTGAACAGTCTTCCTGTAAAATTTAAAATATCAGTGGCACAACTGACATGACCATTTTATTTTACTCCATAATCTTATTTCCCCCAAAAGTTTAAATAACACAAACATCACTTCCTATTTTAACCCCCCCCCCCATTACTGGGGATTGAACTCAGGACCTTTGTAAGGCAGGTGCAGTGCAACTGAGCTAAATCCTTAGCCCTCACTTCCTATTTTAAATGCATCATGTGGCTCTATTTAAAGAATTCTCAAGATGATTATCAGTTTAAATAATTTTTGCAAATAATCATCTTTTTATCATTGCTAACTTGGAAAGGTCATTGTTCTCGGTCAACTAAATTTTGTTAACAGAAGCAGACCTCTCCAGATTATGGAATTTCTCTTACAAAATTAAGGCTCAAATTAACAGTAACTTCTCATCGAACCTGGCGCTACAGATGTTCAACACTACTTACTGAATCAGCTGGGGCTAACTTTAATGAACTTGTGGACAATCTCTTTACCTCTACTCAACTACAGTTACAGGTAACCAAACCTGGGGGAGTGGCGTTTTATACCTAGGCAGAGAGAGCACAAATATCACATAGCTTGTAGACGGTATTGTATTATGAATTACAACATTACTAAGAATTGCGATAAACTGAAACTTCACACTAAACACATTTTCTAGATTCTTTTAATTGAACCTTCTGCTAAATACTGCTTCTTTTCAAATGGTAGGTACTAACACAAGGGAAGATTGAGAAAGCTTAAGGATCAAGAAACTTGATTTTTAACTGTCTTAAGATTACTGCCATCAAATGCCAGATATCAGTAAGATAATAATAATAATAATAATAATAATAATAATAATAAAAACTAGGAAAACTGAAGACCTCGGATTGGGTTTTTTCACCTTAAAAAGAAAAAAAAATCCAAAACCCTTAAGATGTGATTAGTCACGCACTGTTCAGGAATGCAGAAAACTGACTTTCTGGTTCCACGCTGATTTCAACATGAGGGAGAATTTTTTTTTTTTTTTTAGTTTCATCTTTCATTTTTTCCCCAGGTCCTGAGACTTAAGGACGCCGAAGCGTTTTGGGGGAGAACGAGAAACAGCAGCAGGATCATTATTAGGTCTTTGGGTCTGGCTAGTCGGGGAAACCGCGGACCAGAGCTGGACTGCACGGTCTCACGCCACTAGCCGGTGACACCCTTCATCCACTCCCTGACCTCGCCCCCTTTCCCGTCCAGCCTGGGGCTGGCAAGCGCGCCCTTGGGCACCTCAAGGTTACAGGACCCGAGGCGCAGCGTAGGACAGCAGTTAACAGCCTAGAGGGATCTGCGGACGTTGTAACCGGTGCGCAGGCCGCAAGCCTCGAGAGCTTCCAGGCTCCCCCTCACCTCGCAAGCTGGAATTGGAAGTCAGACCCATGGCGCCGACGCTCGCAAGGCGTGTGCACAGGTCACCGAGCACAAACGGCCTTGCGCAGACGGCGGGAGTCAAGGTACGAAAAGCGTCCTAGGGGCACCGACTCCGGGTTGCTACTGCGCAAGCGCCGCGACGGGCTGGAAGCACGTGGCTGCAATCCACCCCCGTGAACGCTGAGCATGCGCGAAGCTGTGTCGCCGGCCTGAAGGAAGCTAAGAGTCCGGATTTTGACAGCCGCAGGAGACGGGGGAGCAGGAAGACTTAGAGGCAGCGACTGAGCCTGCGCAATTCCGAGGGGCGGGTCTCTGGGAACTAGGCATGTAGACCGGGTTTTCCATTTCTTCCAGGTGTGTGGCTTTCGGCTCGTAAAAGGCGGATGTCAGTAGGGCACTTTGCTTAACCAGATATCTAAGACAGCGCCTAAAATCTTCTTGCTCATTCTTGTCTAATTCTACCCAAGGCCAGATTCAGTTTTCACATGTTACTGGCAAAGCACACAGGAGTCAACCAGAGTCTCATCCCCAAACCTCCGCAGACCTCGGTGTGCACCCATCCGTTTGGAGTCGGCGCTTGAGGATGGGGCTAACTTGAAGCGTGCTTTGGAGCCTGCTGTTTCTGTGCCGGGGAGGGTGCTGACGGCAGAGAAGGGGCGGCCTCCGAGCTCCCCTCTGCTCCTTCGCCCACTCCAAGCTTTCCCAGTACCTGCGTGCGCCTCACACCCGGGAGCCCTAGGCGTCTGCGAGAGCGCCCTCGGGAAGCTCGGAGGCGCGCGTGGAATGACCCATGGCAGGTCGGTCAGGCCAGCCCCGGGGTGGCGGCGACGAGGACCCTCGCCGCCTCCTGGAGGCCAGTGGTCCCCCGGGCTGGGCCGCGCCGCGGGCTCCCCGCCGCGGGGGTCCCGTCGGGCTGCTTCTGGGCATGCTCAGTGCGGGCGGCGCGGGTCGCGCAGTCGGAAGCTCGCGGCGGGGCGGGCGGTGCTGACGCGCGGCGGCCGCGAGGACTGGAGGACGGCGGGAGGGGGAGGGGCGGGGGAGGGGGCGGGGGCGCGGGAGGTGGGGCTGCCGTCGCCGTCCGGGCCCCTGGGAGCGCGGGGCGCTGCTGCCGGCTGGGCTTGGTCTTCTGGGCTGCGCCGAGCGGGAGCTGGGAGCCGTGCTCCGCCGAGAGTTGGGCAGGGAGCGCCCGCGCCTCCGCGGCGTCATGGGCCCCCTTCCCGAGCCCCAGCGGGCACCGGCCGCGGGAACCCCCGGGCCTCCTCGCCGCCGAGCCTGAGAGACCCCCGGCTTCCCCTCCCTCTGCCCTATTTTTTCCTGCTGTCGCCACCTCTGCTACCCCTTTGCTCTCCGTTATGGCCACGGAGCCGCCATCCCCGCTCCGGCTCGAGGCGCCCGGCACCCCAGAAATGCGGACCCCACTGGCGAGCGATGCCGCCCCCGAAGGCACCCCGCAGTCGGCGGGCGGCGGGCTGCGTTTTCTTAACGGCTGCGTGCCCCTCTCGCATCAGGTGGCCGGGCACATGTACGGAAAGGACAAAGTGGGTGAGTGAGGCTGGCGCGGGGCTCGGCCCCCTTTCCGCCTCCGCGAGCTCCCTGGCCGGCCGAGGGAGCCCTGCGCCTGCGGTCCTTGCCGGGCAACCCGGGTCTGCACGCCATACCCCGGCCTCTTCCGCGCTCCCCGGGGGCCTCGCCACCCGTGCTCAGAAGGGGTCTGAAAGTGGGGAGACTTCTAGGGTGTGGGGGGATCTGGCTTTTCCACTGGTGGTGGAGAGAGGCGTGCCTCGTCTCCCCAGGGAGGGTGGGTGTTGATTAGAGCCGGCGTTCTTCGTAAAAATTAGGAACTTCGTTTTCACTGGACCGGGAAGTAAATTCTCCGTCGAGCACCAGATCTGTTTATTATAGGCGGGTAGCTATTGCAAAAGAAAGGAATGAAATGCAGATGATGCTAAATTAGGGTTTCTTTGTGGGGTGCAGCTGCATAGCTGGAGGGAAAGAAAAAATAAGCAGGGCTGGGTGGGGGGGGGGTTGTCTTACTTTATCCGGATCTCTCCCTGCCCCTAAGGAGGATTTTTGATGTCTCCTGGATTTCTCTGGGAGGCGTGGTGTTCTAGTAGTGTGGAACCTCGGATCCTTGATAGGAAATAGACCCTGCTATTGTACTTAATGTTACAGAGCTAAAACACTCATTTTCCCCTGTTTATAAGACGTTTTCATGGTCTTTGTAATACGTTCTGTGAGTTCTCAACTTTTAAGGGACAATACAAGGCCTCAGTTTAGGAGGTGTAATTCTCCTAGCGTGTTCAGTGGTTCCTTGGCCACGATTACGTGGAGAATCTGATGGATGAGTATTGTAGATCTTTGACCTGGAACAACCACTACGGACGATTTGGTTTTTGCTGGTAAAATAATTCAGGATTAGCCTGGTAAGGAAGCACTGACATTTTTAGATTCGGTAACTATGGCCAAGCCTAGTTAAGTGACAAGCCTAGAGCCACAGCAGCTACTATGGGTGACTTGAATTTTCCTTGAATTGCTGTTTTTTTCCACCATGTATTGTGCTTGCTGAAAGTACACAGACTGAGACTCGGAACAGTCAGGAAATGTTGAAAGAGTGAAAATTGACAGTCTTTTAGTACACTGACTTAGGAAACAACGTAGCCAAGGTATTTCTCATAGACGTTTCCTTTTATGTGTCATACCTGGGAATGAGTTTGAAAATACTCGTGGAGTCACTGTTAGTAAAGATATGCTTATTGATGTATATAATCAGTTGTAATGATAATGTTCCTAATACTGTAGAGATTGACTTATGTGCAAAGGAGAATAAACCAAAATAAATAAAAGCGATGTCTGTGGTAATTGTCACTTGTGAGTATAACCATTGCTTATCAAAGTATGTAACAATGATCCTATCAGAGTTAGCTCTGATTAATTACAGCTATACTCTGAATGTGACTTAAAAATACAGTACAAATAGCGGTGGGTTAGTTACCCAAATTGCCTAAAGGTGTAATTTAGATTTCAGAGAAACTAGTCCTTAATTTTATTATTACATTTAATATAAAAAAAACTTTTTTAATTTCATAAGGTTTTTTTGACAAAGGACTGTTTTACATCACCACAATACAATGCTTCGATCTACGTGTTCATATAGATTCATTCTCAAGATACTTACACAACTATGCCTATATCGTTAGTACTGTAAAAGGACACCTGAATGCTGATAATCTTCCCTATTCATAAAATGGATAGCAAGATGGTTAGCAGTTCAAAGTTCAGCTATTTATGCCTCTCAGCTGTCATAAACATTTATAGTTGAAAATGCGTTGTTTAGCTCATACTTTGCTTTGTCAACTGAAGTGATTCTCAGTACACTTTGTTGAAGACATCGTGTGGATATTCCTTTTTCATTTTCATTACTATTAAGTAAGCAGTGTCTTTCATTTTAGATTTGATATCTTACCCGGCTCCATAAAAGGTTTGTTAGTTTTGTTATTCCCCAAACTGGGAGGCTGAGGCAGGAAGATCACAAGTTCAAGCCCAGCCTGGGCATCTTAGTGACTTAATGCTCTGTAGAAAGGGCCCGGGTTTAATCTCCAATACTACAAAAAAAAAAGAAAGAAGAAAGACTTGACACTTGATAAACAAAGGTGCTTGATATAGCTAAGTAATAAGGGTATATTAACATTTCTGATATCAGATATTTCATGTTGTCCAGCGAAATCATAATTCATCAAAATACATTTAAGTCTTAGCTATAAGAATACAGTTTTTGGTTTTGAAAATACTACATGGCTTTTCAGGAAAGTAATTCAATTTAAATAATGCCTTTCCCTTGCTCTCATTCTTCCAGGGTCAATCACTGGTAACAGTTTCCTCTTAGGCTTTTGTTTCTGGGCACATACATAAACACATTAAAACAATTCTGTTTTTTGGGATTTTTTTGGTACCGGGGATCAAACTCGGGACCTTCCCCCTGTGAGGCATTCTGATTTTTCATACAGAGAGATATACCAGCAACTTTTTCAGTACATTTTATCATACAGTATAGTATCTAGCCTTTTCTTGGTAGGATTTATCGGTGCCCCTTGACTTAAGATACATTTACATTGTGATAATACTATTTGTAAATTGAACATGCATTTAATACTCCTAACCTAAAAAAACCAAACCGAAACAAAACAAAACTCCTAACCTACCAAACAGCACAGCAACATTAATATACTGTTGTCAGCCTGTGATCCTAGCGGCCTTCTGGGAGCTGGGTGTGCCTCCACTGCTCAGCATGGCAAGAGGGTTAAGACTAAGGATCTTGGAAAAGTTGAAAAATTCAAAATTTGTAGTGTGATTTCTACTGAATGCCTGTTGCTTTTGCACCGTCTTAAGATCAGACCGTTGTTAAGTAGAGCCATTGAAGTTGGAAACTACAAAATTCTTTTTAAAACGTGTTATGTCTATAGAGTGGATGTATCAAAAATTTGCTTAACTGTTCCTCTAGTGGTAGATTTTTAGATTTTCACCATTATTTTTCTGTTATAGTGTGTTAAACATTCTTGTATGTTGCAGCATACCTTCCACAATGCTCAATTATTTCTGTAGGAAAGTTTCACAAAAGTGTAATAATAAGTATCAATTTAAGCTCCCAAAGCTAAAATTAGCATAAAACATTTCAAATGTTTTAATATTTAATACATGCCCTTTGTGGGGTTTTTTTGTGGATTTTTTTGTTTTTTGTTTTTTTGGTACCGGGTATGGAACTCGGGACCTTGCACTTGCAAGGCCGGTGGTGGAACCACTGAGCTAAATCCCCGGCCCAGTACATGCCATTGGTTTCTTTTGAAAGACTTTAAAGTTTTAAACTAGAGGTTTGAATCTGGAATTTGTATCTTGACAGAATTTAGGAGGTAGAAATGAAGTAGAATGTGGGGAAAGGAAATGTTTTCTGTTATAAATAATGTGTTAACATTTGTGTATGTTACCGCATACCTTCCTCAATGTTCAGTTATTTCTGTTGGAAGGTTTCACGAAACCTTAAATCGATAACTATCAATTCAAGCTCTCAAAGCTAACTAAAATCAACATAAACTGAAAGTGTTATATGGAGAAGACACAATTATTTTGTCTACTGGGTTATCATTATTGAAATTAATTGACTTACAGAAAAGTTGTGAGAACAGCAGTGAGAACTTAACATTTGCCCAATTTGTTTTATTATTTGTGCAGATTTATTCTGAAATATGTAAGTTGCATACATCCTGCCACATATACAATAATACTTAAGTGTATATTTACTAAAAACAAAGGCATTCTCTTCTGTAGCCATACTATATTTATTAAACATGAGAGGTGTAACAGTGATACAGAACTTTAACCTGTAGCCCACATTCTCATTGAGCTGTTCACATGCTGTCTTTTACTGCATTTGTTTTTCTCAGAACAGGATCCAGTTCAGCATCACCTATGGAATTTAGTTACCTTGTCTCCTAAAGTCCTTTAATTTGTAACATACCTTCAGCGTTTTTGAAGAATACAGGCTGCTTACCTTATGAAATGTTCTTCACTTTGACTTTCTGATGGGTCCTTATGAAATTCAGGTGATACATTTCTGGCTGGGACACTATATAAAGGTGTCTTTTAGAAGATACATTGAGGAGCCCACTGTCCATCTGACTCTTATTAGTGGTTAATTTTGATCAACTTATCCAAATTGGTTTATTATTTATTTATTCAGTACATAGGTTGTTATTCAGGACATAGTTATTCAGTACATAGTTAATATTTTATTTAGTATTTAGTACATAGTTTAATATCAGTTTATTCAGTACATAGTTAATATTTTTTCCCTTGCAACTAATAAGCTATCTGTGGGGAGATACTTGAGGATCATGCAGATACTCAGATTTTCATCAAACCTCACCTCACCCCTAGATTTGGCATCTGTTGATGATTCTTGCTACAAGAAATAGCCCTTCTTTTATTCCTGTGCTTGTATGTCCTTATTTATGATCAGTTTGGATTCATGGATTCCTATTTCTTCTATACAGGTGTAGTATAATTTTTTTTTTTTTTTGGTACCAGGGATCGAACTTGGGACCTTGCGCTTGCGAGGCAGGTGCCGGAACCACTGAGCTAAATCCCGGGCCATGGATTCCTATTTTATAACATGTGTCAGAACCTGTTACGAAACTTTGTCACTGCTCAGTGTCCTAAGTTGGCCTTGGGTAGCACTTCTTTTCCATCACAAGAAGTTTTTTTTTTTTCCAGGCATAAATGTTTATTAAAAATTTTATAGTAAACAGTACTTAAAAGTGAAGATTTCCCCTTATTTCCAAATAAGATAATGTTGAATAGACCTTATAGTGAATGAATATATTCGATCACTTAAAAAAAATGTGTGTATATATATATGTATATATATATATATACTTGTTGTTTTAAACTTGTATCTTCCACTTCCCAGCTGTTGAGTCAGCCATTTCTCTGGTTCCTTTTTTAGTGGGAAATGGTATTTTTTTAGAAACTAAGATCTTGGTGCCACATGTGGTCATAGCTACTAGGGTGTCAGTGCTTCCAGGTGTTTTTGATGGATATAATTAAATGTATATATAAATACTTTAGAAATCACACTTTCATACTTCCAGTTTCATTCCTACTGGAGTCTCTCCTTTTCTTACTTGATTCTTGGTTTATATTTCCCCTCCTCCACAGACTCCTAGTGTTATCAGTGTGTTTATTCATTTGCTTAATCCGATAATTTCAGAATTTCTGCAGTCATAATTCTACAGAAAACAAACCTAGAATAAAGAATTCAAGATATTTCCTTATACTGAGGAAATGTGCTTGGAAACTATTCAAAAGTTCTTTGGATTATACCAACACCCTCCACAGTAATATTTTTCTTTTGAAGTAGTTACACTCGTTTATTTCGATTTCAGTTCCCTCTTTTCCATTTTTGTTTAATTATGTATTTGAATGCTTGTAAATTAACAGGCTTTCAAATGTTAAAACTTTACAGAAAAATACAATCACAAGTATCAGTTTCTTATCAGTGCACCCCCATTCCTCAGAACCCCTTGTAGGTAACCAGTTTTATTGTTTGAGATTCATCCTTTTTTTCCCCCTTTTCACAAATAGGCCAATACAGTGGACCCTCGAGTGGACCCTCGACTGGTCTGACATACGAACAACTTGGGTATGACCAGAATTTTAGTTTTAACCTATGACCAAAGTCTGAGTTACGGCCCAAATTCCGGTGGCCACTTGTGCTTCCAGATGTCTCAGATACAGACACAACCCTTAAAGAGTTCTGGAAGGAACATTACAACATCCTTTCCTATGTGGGGTTAACAGAGAAATCCTGGTCCAATTAGGATACTGAGATCTGCCTGTATATAGGAGAAAGACTTTAAAGGCTGTGTAGAGGAGCCTGAGCCTTAAATTGACCAACTTGAGTTACAACCAGCCCTTGTGAACAAATTGAGTTAAAGGTCCACTGTATATAGAAGTTTTGTTTCCTCTTCTGACACAAGAGGAAGTATGCTATGTATAGTTTTCCAGTTTGTTTGTAAAACTTAACAGTTTATCCTAGAAATCAATGTGTATCAGTTTGTAGCATTCTTGCATATTCTTTCTTTATGGCTCAGCTGTGCTTTATTGTGCATATGTACCACTGTTTATTCAGACAGTTTCCTGGATTTGCTTTTGGCCTTTTTATTTATTGTCATTTGTTTATTTACCCTAGTGATAATACCTCGTTTTCTTCATTTGAGTTGTTATATAATAAGTCTTGATCAACAGAAGAGTAAGCATCCTACTTTTCTTTTTCAAGACTGTCTTTTTCTGGCCCTTTGCGTTTCCATACAAATTTTTAAAGCAACTTGTCACATTTCCCAAGAAACCTGATGAGATTTTGTTCGGCATTGCTGTGAACATATAGATTATTTTGGTGAGAATTGATTCCTTTGAAATCTTGAGCCTTCTAGTACTTAAACATCTTACAGCTCTCCATTTTAGTCTTTCTTTAATTTCTCCTATTGGGGTTTTCAATGTAGAGGTACCAGAATTTGCCAGATTTCCTTTAAGTATCTAATGATTCTGTAAATTGTACTGCCTTTTAAAAGAATTTTTTGGAAAAAAATTACAAAAAATGTTGCCAGAATAGTATAATGAACTAATACATAACATTCATCCGGATTTACCAATTACCAGCATTTTGCCATTTGCTCTTTCATTCTTAGTAGATGATGATGATTTTGTAGAACTGTTTAAGAATAAACTACAGACATCACGACCCCTGTCCTGTACATAATTGTGTGTCCTAAAAATAGAACTATTTTCTATGATAAAATGATTAAATTCAGAATATAATATTTGGTTTTTACCATGTTCCAGTAATATTGAAACAAGTATAACCTGATCTTAGCTATAAGGCCAAGAAACAATCTACTAATAATCTTTATAGCAGGGTATTTCCCCTTCTAGCTTCAGACATTCCACTTAGCTGTTATGAATATTTGGCTTTTGGAGCAGTTATTTTTTCTTTATCTTTTTTAACCATGAAAATTAAAGAGTTTCAGGCATATGACATTTTAGAATATCCTTTACATTTTGTCTAATTGTTTCATTATGGTTAGATTCAGATAATGCAATTTTGATCATACTATACTATATGAGTTATGGAATGTCCTCAAAGCATCCTGTCACAAGGCATAGTTGCATTATTGTTGATATAACTTTGATCACAGTGGTCAAATGATGCCTGACAACTTTTTTTTACTTTAAATTAATCACTTTCATTATTGTAATTAAGTAACTTGGGAGGACTATTTTGAGACTGGTACCCTTGTTCCTCATCATATTTTATGCCCAGTGGGTTAAGCATTCATTTATGATATAGTATTTGACAAATTCAGTACTGTGATAGTTGGAAAACAGAAATATACTCTAAGTCTGTTTTAGTTAGTTGACATTCTATATTAAGACTAGATTTCACTTCTCATTCATTCCTTTTTTTTTTTTTTGGTAGCAGGGATCGAACTCGGGTCCTTGTGCCTGCGCAGCAGGAGGCAAAACCACTAAGCTAAATCCCCAGCCTTCTCATTCATTCTTTAGTGGGATATATTAGTTGATTTTTCAAACTTAAATGAATAGCCATTTTATTATTTTTTATTATCCATTATTATTGCTTCTGCTTTCAATGCTGATGTTGTCTGAATCAAGACAGTGACAGCTTCAGGCCAGCACTTGTGTCTTTTTGACATTTCCCTTTTTTTTTCTAAAGCGTTTTCTTACTTTCATTGCATTAGGGGATGTTTCATGGTGATTTTATGCTTTCTCTGTTTCTGCCTTGGAGTGAGCCATTTTTCTTCAATGAAACTAGTTCCTGAGGGTGAATAGTGTTTTCAGATCATGATCTGGATACCAGGTGTGCACGTTGCTCCTTGGATGTGATTCTGTTTGTTATTTCAGTGACTAGATTAAGAAATACATAATTTCATATTCTTAACAATTTGAGTTCATCCTCATGCTGGTAATTTAGCAGGGTGTGTGTGTGTGCATGTATATTGGAGGTTGAACTCAGAGCTTCCCACATGCCCTTTTAGCACTGAGCTATACCCACAGCCCCATATCTATTATTTATTTATTTGCAAAGCTAGGGATTGAACCCAGGGCCTTGCACATGCTAGACAAGCTCTCTACCACTGAGCTACATGCCTAGCTCTCCGTATCTAACACCATGTGGTTCTTTGTTTTTCCTCATTTTCTGCTTGTGTCTCCCTTCTTCCTCATTGAGAACCCTTGTCTCCTCAAAATATTAGTACCGTATTTATTCACTTTGAATTATTTAAAGCAATTTGCATTCCTGGAATAGAATTCACATGGCCATGATAAATTATCCTGTAGGTACTGTTGGATTAGATTTATTAGTGTATAAAGATTGTTTCATTCATGGTCTGTAATTTTTTTAGTCTTTGGAGTTTTAAAAATATCAGAATTATATTGGCTTCATGAAAGGAGTTGGGAACTGATTGATACTTTACTATTTTCTGGTGAGTCTGGTAAGATTGTTTATTTTTTGTTTGTTTAGTATTGTTTAGCTTGATAACATTTACAAATAAAGCCATTTGGATCTACATTTGTCTTAGGGAGTTTTTAGTTATAATTAGCTAGTTTTAGCAGACATAGCAGTTCAGATTTATTGTGTCACTTTAAATAATTGTGGCTAAAGATTCTTCATTTCTTCTGAGTTGTTGCATTTATTAATAGGAAGTTCATTAATTCTCTTATCCTTTTAATGTTTGTAGGATTTGTCTTTTATTTTTTTCTAATTGTTTTCTTTTTTCTTTGATTTATCTAACTAGAGGTTTATAAGTTTTATTGCTCTTAATAAATTCCTTTTGAGATCATTGAGTTTTGTTCATTGTCTTATTTCCTCATTGAAGTTAGTAGATTCTTTTTCTTGCGTCTGAAGTTGAAACCTTTTTTCTTTTTCAGTACAAATACTTAAAACTATACATTTATTTAAGTATGAAGCAGTGTTTGAGCTGCATTCCACAAATTTTGATGTGTTGGGTTTTCAGCATTTAATTGAAAGTACTTTCTAATTTCCTTGTGAACTTTGAGCCATGGGTAATTAGAAGTATGTTGTATACTTTGCGATTATTTAGTATTTCCCCCAATGCTGTTACTTCCGTTGCAATCAGAATATTCTTTGTATGATTCCATTTCTTCTAGATTTTTGACTTGTTTTATGCTCCAGCGTATAGTCTTGGTAAATGCTCCATTTATACTTAAAGAAAATATATAGTCTGTTGAATGTAGCTTTTATTTTTAATTTTTTAAATTTATTTTTGGAGATGAAGGCTTGCTGTGTTGTCAGGATGGCCTCAAACACAAGGGCTCGAGTAATCCTCCTTCCTCAGCCTGCTGAGTAGATGGGATTACTACAGGTGCAGGCCACTATCCCCAGCTGGATGTAGTATTTTATGGATATAATATTTTAAGTGTTACAGAGGTCAAGTTGTTTGACACTATTGTTCAAGTTTTATATATCTTCACTAATGATATGTCTACTTGTTTTATTAAATGTTAAGAAAGTCATTGTGGTCTTTTCCTTTGTGGAGTTGTTTATCATTTCAATTCTGTCAGTTTTTGCTTCATGTATTTTGAAATTCTGTTACCAGAGGCATATATATTTAGGGTTTTCTGCCTTCTTAATGACCTGACCTATTATAAAATGTTTCTTTTTCTATGTGATAAGATTCCTTTTTTTGAAGAGCTGGGTTACAGGCGTATACCAACTTGCCTGGCTTTCACAATTTTATTTCTGATAAAAGTAGTATATGTTTGTCATAATATTTCTGGAAGAAAATTTTTTAAAAAGAGGGACGGAAATAAAAATAACCTAGACTATTCCTTTCACAGATAAGAATTTTAACAAGCATTTATTTTATATGATTTTAATTTTACTGAATACACAACTTTACTTTTCTTCTTTTTTCCCTTCTTTGGCTGTACTGGGGATTGACCCTAGGGCCTTCACACTGAGCTACATCCTCAGCTTTTTAATTTTTTATTTTATTTTATTTTTTTAAATTTTGAAACAGTGTCTCACTAAGTTGCCCATGCTACCATCCTGTCTTAGCCTCCCAGAATTCTGGAGTTACAATCAAGTGCCACCATGCCTGGCTTAACCACTTTGTGTGTGTGTGTGTGTGTGTGTGTGTGTGTGTGTGTGGTTAAAAAAACACAATATAAAATTTATCATTTAAATCATTTTTAAGTTTACAGTAGCAACAGATCTTTAGAACTTCATCCTTTAACTACAACTGTATGTGTACGGACAACTCCCTGTTCCTCCTCCCTAGCCCCTGTCAACCACCATGCTTTCTATTTCCAGGAGTTTAACTACTTTACTTCATAAATAGGAAACATATAGTATTTATCTTTTTTATTTCACTTAACAGTGAAATAACAGTGGACACTTTAAGGTTTATTTATCTTGTAGCATAAGAATTTCCTTCTTTATAAAGGCTGATAGTATTCCTTTGTATGTGTATACCAGATTTTTTAAATCCAATCATCTGTCCAGGGACCTTTAGGTTGCTACTACCTCTTGGCTATTGTGAATAATGCTACAGTCAACATGACTGTGTACTTCACTTTCTTTTGGGATTCTAATGATATGCATAGTTATCTTAGACAATTTGATACTGTCCCACAGACCTTTACTGCTCTCTTCTCACTTTTTCACCCTTTTCACACCTCCCCTGTCATCACATTCTCTGATTCTTTCCTTAATGTGTTGTGTGGAGCCTACTGATGAGACCCTGGAAAGCATTGTTTTGTTTTTGATCTTTTGAGTCCAGATCTCAATATGTAGTTCAGGCTGGCCTTGAACTCACTGTGTAGTACAGGCTGGCCTCAAACTCATGGCAGTCCTCCTGTCTCCCAAGTGCTGGGATTACAGGTGTGCACCACCATGCCTGGACTGGAAAGCATTCTTTGTGCTATTACTATGTATTTTTATTTCTGCTATTTCCGTTTGACTCTTGAAGCTTCTGTTTGCTAAAATTCCTAATCTTTAAAAAAAGTTTAATTTTATTTGTACATGTTTGTAATCATGTAGTTTATAATCGTATTGGGTTACGTGGACATACTATAGCATGTTTCTTTCCTTTTTTCTTTCTTTCTTTTTTTTTTTTTTTTGGTACCAGGGATCAAACTCAGGACCTTGCACTTGTGAGGCAGGTGTGGTGCCACTGAGCTAAATCCCCTTCCCCTTCCTTCCCTCTTCCAGTTCCCCTATCCCATTTTTCATTCTTGTTGATGTTATTTGTCTTAGTTCATGTTACCTCTTTAGATTAATTGGGGTTATTAGATTCCTGTACATGGCGTGTCTCTGTTATTATTTCCCCTTCCCCTCCTCCTTACCCCTTGCTTTGTTCCCTTGGACCACTTCCCTATTGCAAGAGATCTTTCCCCTTGTCCCTTTTTATCTATCCTTCATTTTGTTTTGTACTTTGCTTCACTCAAATGAGAGATACCGTATGGTATTTAAGCTTGTATGTCTGGTTTATTTCTTTGAACATTATATTTTCCAGGTGCATCCATTTTCCTACAGATATCTCAAATTTGTCATTCTTTATAACCGAGTAGTATTCCATTATATATAGATATCACATTTTCTTTATCCAGTTGTCTGTTGATGGGTATATAGGCTTCTTCCAGGATTTAGCTATTACGAATTGTGCTGCTGTAAACATTGCATGTATCATTGTAGGATGATGACCTAAGCTCTTTGGGGAAGATACCTAGCAGGGGGATAGCTGGGTCACGTGGAATTTCTAACTTCAGTTCTTTGAGAAATCTCCATACTAATTTCCATAATGGTTGTACTAGTTTGCATTCTCACCAAGAGTGAAGGTGGGTTCCTTTTTCACCAGCATTTGTTACTGTTTAATTTCTTAATGATTGCCATTCTTTCTGGAGTAAGATGAAATCTTAGAGTTGTTTTAATTTACATTTTTCTAATGGCCAGAGATGTTGAACAGCAAAAGAATCCATCAGTAGCATGAAGAGACAGCCTACAGAATGGGAAAATTTTTTGCTAGCTAATCCTCAGAGGACTAACATCTACAATATACAAAGAATGAAAAAAATTAAACCACCTAAAATTAAAGACCCAGTAAAGAAATAGGCAAGAGAAGTAAACAGACACTTCACAGAGGAATACAAATGCTCAACGAATAAATGAAAAATTCTTAATCTTTTCATGCATGTTGCCTACTTTTTCTCCTCTAGCCTTTAGCATGTGGTTATTTTAAGTTCCCTTGTCTGAGAATTCTAACATCAGTGTCATTTCTGAAACTGGTATCTATACTGCTTTATCTCTAGACAGTGTTCTTTCTTACTCATATGTCTTGTAAATTTTGTTAAATTCTGGTGGTTATCCTGTGCTACAATAAAATTGCAGCAACTGAGGCAAACAGTATTTATTCCTGAAATGAATACTTCATTTGCCTTACTATTATTTTGATGATTTAAACCAATTTAGTTAGGAGTAGATTCAAACTTGAGCTTTGTTATTGTTGAATTTACTTTCTGTTATGGACTGTTTGTGTCCCTGTAAATTCATATGTTGAAATGTTGAAGCCCCTCTGTCCTTCCCATAGATTTTTTTTTAAATGGTACTAGGTACTGAACTCAGGGCCTTTGAATTGAGCTACATCCCCAGCCCTTTTTATTTTTATTTATTAAGTCACTAAGTTGCCCAGATGGGCTCCAATTTGTAATCTTCCTGCACCATCTTCCCAGATTGCAGGGTTTACAGGCTGCACCACCATGCCTAACTGAAAATAGGGCTTTCATGGAGGTAATAAGGTTAAAAGAGGTCATTAAAGATAGAGTCCTGATCTCATAGGACTGTCATCAGAGGAGACACTGGAGAGCTGCTCTCTCTTTCAGCATTATTAGAATACAGTGCGAAGGTGACCTACAAGCTAAGAAGAGTCCTCACCAGGAACTGATCTGGCAGCACCTTGATCTGAGTCTTCTACCCTTCAGAACTGTTGGAAATAAATTTCTGCTATTGAAATTGACCACTTTGTGGCATTTTGTTAGGGCAACCCAAAGTGACTCATACACCTCCAGTGCACCATGGATTTAAAATTCCTCTGGTTTCACCTCATGGTTAAGGTGGAGCTGACATGCCAGAGGATTTTTCTCAATACTTCTGTTTAACTCACTGCTTTATGTCTTTTCATACACACATGCCTTGGTGATAGTTTTCTCCTTGTTTGTACCCCTCCCCCTAGTGGGTGTAGATTACTATTGGTTTTTACCTGGTGATTGCCAGCTTAATGCTAGGTGGTAGGGTTTTTCTCTGTTGCTCTAGTCCAGCTTCGGTGTAAGGCAGGCCTGTGATCCTGAGTCTTGGAGAAAGGGGCTTATTCAGGATCCTTCCCTTCCTGTGGGAGTCAATTTTTGTTTTGTGTCTTTTATCAGGTCTTTTTTAATGAGAGTTTTAGGAGACCTTTGAAGTCAGGATCTAGTATAGTTTTATATTTCACTTCTACCCCTGAACCTCAGCCTCCTAGAGTTAGAGGATATTTTGTTTTTTAAACTGTTTTGCAATCACAGTGGATCTTCACCTGTACCTCAGGGATCACATGGTTTGCTGTCTTTACTTACCCCATTTGTTTCACAAGGGGAAACGGTCTTTTTTTCTTGGAAGTGGTATTTTCATTCCTCTTAGTACCTTTGAGGGTAACTTTCTGGATTTCTGTCTTGTCCCAGTGTTTTTCTTTAAAGCCTAGAAGAGAGGCCCCTAGAGAAGATGGTGCAAGTGTTTACAACACCTAGCTAGGAGTTGGTGCCCTCAGCCTGTCCTACACTTGACTTGTATTCATTTCTGTAAAATTTTAGCTGAATTGTTAACCTCCTTGTAAGGTGGTCCCATCTTTCCATGCTTTTCCACAGGTGAGCCAGTATTCCCATCTGCTTTTTCAGTAGTGTATATCTTTTCTTAGATTTTTTGCTTGTTGTCAAATTAATTTTTAATGAAATCAAGAAAAGATGTTGTGGATTATCTGGATTTTTTTTATCTTTTAGGTGGGAGCAGTACTCTTTGTAATTTTCTGTATCCTAGGTCCAAAGTGGAAGCCTGAAAAATTGTTTCTGATGCATTCTCTTTCTACCTTTAGATACTGCAACTACGTATTTGTTAAAATGCTTGATATTATGAAAAAAAAGTGCTGATACTACCCAGGGATTTCTAATGCTCTGTTCGGTTTTTCTTTTTAGAAACTCTTTGCTTCAATTTACATATTTGGTATTCACCTTAATATTCATTGCTGTTTAATGTTTGTCACTCTTTTGTGATTGCTTGTTTGTTGGCTTTGTCCTACAATTAAAGTTTCAGATATTCTTTTCAGTTCTAGAATTTCCCTTTTTAGTCTCTATTTCTCTCCTAAAATGCCTCATGCCTTCAGCATTTTCTTTTTTTTTCTCGTAATTTCCTTAGTATATTCAGGATTTTCATTTCAATATCCTTGTTTCATTTGGTCACCTGTGTCTTACCTTTTAATTATTACATTTTCTCTTGATTATGCATCACATTTTCTTGATATTTTTAATATATCATAATTTTGTATTTAAGGCATTTTATTTAAAGAACATTGGTAAGTGAGGACTACTATATTTTTTGTTTTTTGTTTTTGGTACCAGGGATTGAACTTGGGTCCTTGCACTTGTGCAGCAGGCTGTGAAACCACTGAGCTACGTCCCTGGCCCTTGGACTACTATTTTTTTTTTTTCTTTCTTCATAGAGTACCTGCCTGTTTTAGTTACTTTCTCCTTGCTGGGACAAAATACCCAACACCTACAAGTTAAAGGAGGAAAGGTTTATTTTGGCTCAGTTTGTAGAGGTTTCAGTCTACTCAGCTGACTCCCAAGTGACGGCAGCACGGCAGAGGAGCAGTTCATAGCTTGACAGGTAGGAGGCAGCAAGACTTCCTTCTTTCCCTTATACTATCCAGACTACAAGCCTATTGGTTGGTACCAGCCATATCTGGGATGGGTCTTCCCTCTTCAGAAATCCTGTCCTCTGCAGCTGTGCTCAACCAATCAGTAGGCTAAGCCAGTATCACACACCCAGGATCCAGTATCACACATCCATGATCCAGTCACTCCCTAAAGCCCCACTTATGAGTGCATAAGGCTTTGTGGGGGACATCTAGATAAAAGCCATAACAATATACTTCCTCTGTTGTATAAGGGGCTGATAAGTATTTCCTCCCAGGGTTTAGCTGAACTGGTGCTGCACTGCAGTCTTAAGATTTAGTTCATCTGTTACTTGTTCAACTTTCTAAAATGCTTCCTTTTTAATCTTGACAGGTTTTGTTTGTTTGTTTGTTTTGTTTTTTGCCATACTGGGATTGAACTCAGGACCTTTGAGCTGGGTGTGGGTGAGGATTTAGCTTCAGTTTCAGATACTATTGTTTTACTTTGGATCTTGGAATTTGCTCACTCTAGAATGCCTGGGATTACCTTCCTCTGTCTCACAAACCTTAAAGGGTTATGTAGTAGAGTGAATAGTGTGGAAGACTTGCTGAACGAAACAGCTTATTTTTGTGTTGGGACTGTTAAAATCCCTAATTCATCCTTCCACACTGTTATCTACAGCTTGAGGAGCTTCTACTTGCCTGATAAAATCTATTTTTCTAATGGGAAACTCACCTCTATCTAGAACAGGTACTGGCCTCAATGTGGGGAAGTAGCTGTGGTTCTCTAAGAATACCCCATAATTTCACTGTGGAATTCAAATTGTTCATCTGTCATTCTTTGTTAGTCCTATAGGAAATGTCCTAACCACAGGAATACAGGCTTTGTTCTGAATCCCAATCTTCAGAAACAAAATCTCTCTTCTGTAATCTTTAGTTGCATTATATAATATTCTTGACATCCCCAAATGTTTTGACTGTTTACCAACTAATCTTATTCATGAGTATTAATATTTACCTTTCTTCTATTCTATGTTTAGGTCTTAAACTTTTTTTTTTTTGGTACTGGGGATCGAACTCAGGTCCTTGTGCTTGCGCAGCAGGCGGTGATAGGTCTTAAACTTGATGCTCTCTTTCTTAAATTGAGACATTTTGCTTTGCTTTTGTTGATTAAATTCTACATTGTTGCCATAATTAAAAATCCCTGACATGTGTACAAAGAAATAGAAACTCAAATGGAATATTTTATCAAAATTCTAAATAAATTTATTTGAGCTGTATTCAGTTTTAGCTAGCATGATTTTTGTGAAATCTGGTTACATGAAAATTTAAGATTTAAATTTGGAAATGAGAATTTAGGGTTACAGGGCTAAAGCTTGTTAGTATTGGTATATACAAGATGAAGTTTGAAAAGATTCCCCCTGAATGGAGGCTTTATAAAAATGTACCTCCTTTCTACTACATGTTTGGTGTCTGATTTCAGCCCTCACTTTTCCTGGTGGCTGGATAATTCATGTACTTTTTATACAGCTGCACACATGATTCATCTGAATCAGGAAATTTTTTTAGTTGTTTTCTTATAACAGATAAGAGAGACTTAACATTACCTAGTAGAAAATTCATACGTAGCCACTGTTAGCACATATTTGTTTTCTGGTTATGAAAGTGGGATCCATTTGTGCTATAGCTTTAACTTGTTTCTTTTTTAACCAGAACTTAGCATCTCACAGAAAGTCTGTTACTGAGGAATTTCTACAAAAATTGGCACATATGTTGTATTTATTAGAAAGTCTGAGGGGGCCATCAGGGAGTAGTGGTCGGAGACAATAAAGCTGTGTGATTTACAGTTTGTGTTCTGATGCTTTGCATATATTAAGTACTAAAACATGTTGGTTGAATGTTAAAATTTCTGAAATAAAAACCCTTAAATTATGAAACTACTTCATATGGTCCTTCAGGAGCAAATCTATCTTGTGAAACAAAGTTCATTGTAATTAAAGCATTAAATGTCTAATTTCTGTCCCATAGGAATACTGCAACATCCAGATGGCACAGTGTTGAAACAGTTACAGCCACCTCCGAGGGGCCCCAGAGAGCTGGAATTTTATAATATGGTAAGTAAGGTAAGATTTGTTTTGTTGTATTCAGGGTGTTTTTCAGAGTTCTCTGGTGGTGACTCACAGTAAGAAATATATTTGACAGCATGTCCTAGTTCACGGTGTATAATGGAAACAAAAGCTTCATGACAGTGTTTATCTTTTACTATATGTGATGTAGCCTAGTATTTTCTGTTCTACTCATTTCTTAAAGAGTCTTATTCTGAGTCACCAAATTGATTTCAATCAATGGGTTGTGACCCACAATTTGAAAAACACTTAGCTGACAGTGTTTGTAATTCTCAGAAATGCTAAATTAAATAAGTGTTTTTACTGCAGAATTCCTTGGTATTAAATGTGCTAACTTGCATGGTGAATCTCCACAGGGGAAGGCATACTTAATATCTAATTAACCATGTGAGTGGGAATATTTTTATTTTAGTGTATTCACAATGTTGTGTGACTACCACCTGTATCTAATTCCAAAACATTTTCATTACTCAAAAGAAAATCTTTGGGCAAGAGATGTTTGGCGGTAAAGCCCTTGAGTTGCATGTTAGAGGCCTTGGATTCTGTCCGCAGCATTGTAGCACCAGGTTGAGAGGGGTGGGTGACAAAAACAAATTTATAGCCAGATGTAGTGGTACACACTTACAGTTCCAGCTCCTTGAGAGGCTGAAGCAGGAGGAAGGAATGCAAGTTTGAAGCTAGCCTTGGCAATTTAACAAGACCCTTTTTCAAAATAAAAATTAGAAAAAGGGCTGGGGATGTAGCTCAGTGAGAGAGTGCTTGTCCAGTATACATGAGGCCTTGGGTTCAATTCCCAGTATGGGAGGTGGTGGGAGAAGAAAACGTCTACCTTTTATCTGTAAGCCACGAAGCTGCCTTACTCTTCCTCAGCTGCTGTCAGTCACTGATCTGCACTCTTTGGACTGGCCTATTCACAGCAGTGTTACCGGGTTCTGAGGTTCTGGGGTCTTCTGCTCATTTTTGGTTGTTGTTGTTTTTGTACGGGGGATTGAACTTAGGTTCTTGCAGGGCAGGCGGCAGAACCACTGAGCTAAATCCCCGGGCCTTCTGCTCATTTTTTAATAGAGCTGTATTTTAAAAATTTAGGGCCAGGGATTTAGCTCAGTGGTTCCACTGCCACCTGCCTCCCAAGTGCAAGGTCCCAAGTTTAATCCCCGGTACCAAAAAAAATAAATATTTTTTAAAAATTTACATAACATTATTTACATATTCTAGGTACAACTCCTTATCAGATTATGATTTGCAAATATTTTCTGCCATTTTGCAGGTTGTCTTTTCACTTTCTGGATAGTGATCTTTGAAGTACAAACTTGAATTTTGATAAAGTCCAAATTATTTTTTCTTCTGTTGCTGTGCTTTTGATGTAATATCTAAGAAAGTAGTGTCTAATTCAAGTTCATTAATGTTTATACTTATTTTTTCTTTCAAGTGTTTTACAGCTTTAGCTGTTACTTTTTGATCTTTTATCTATTTTTGTGAAGGGACGAGGAAGGTATCCAGTGTCATCCTTTTGCATATTGATGGATATCCAGTCACCACAACACTTATTTGTTGAAGTGACTGTACTTTCTGCATTGAATTGTTTTAGTGGATTTGTCAAAAGTCTATACATGTAAGAGAAATGTTTAAAGGAACTGTTCAGCATTGCAAGTTAGGAAGGGTGAATTTGAAATTGAGAGGCAGTAAATTGATTACTGGTTCAGAATGGCTTAAAGGCTGTGAATTTCATTGATCAAAATGTCTGCCCATACTTTATTTATTTTTTCTTTTTTGGCACTGGGGATCGAACTCGGGACCTTGCACTTTCGAGGCAGGCGCCAGAACCACTGAGCTGAATCCCTGGCCCTGTCCATACTTTATTGATTACTGTAACTATGTAATAAATCTTGGGGAATATGAATCCACCAGCTTTGTTCTTTGTGAAAATTGTCTTAGCTATTTTGGTTTTTTTTTTGTATTTCAGTTTGCATTTTAGGATCAGCTTGTCAGTTTCTACCAAAAGCCTGTTGGAATTTTTTTTAATGAACTCCTGTAGATCAGGGTGAAAAGTTTTGACATTATGTTTTTATCCTTTATTCTTTTAATATTATGTATTATGCTGACTGATTTTATGAGATGCACCAGCTTTTTATCCTGGAAATAAATTATACTTGGTCAAGGTGTATCCATTTTTCTAGAACAGTGGATTTGGTTTGTTAGTATTTTGTTAAGGCATTCATAAGGGATATTGATCTGCACTTTTCTTAAGGTGTTGTATGTGATTTTTTTAAAGCTTATATCTAACTTGTAAACTGAGTTTGAAACAGCAGATAATACTAGAGTAACGTGAAAACTCTTTATTGGTATGGTGGTACACTATAAACCACTCTGCTAGTTACCAATTTATTGCCCTTTAGTTCCAAATTCTCGGCTTGTTAACTCTGACAGTAAGCTTAATTTCTTTAAACATTTCTCCTTTATTGTGAGGATAATGTTAAACATTCTTGGTACAGAGCATTGGAGAGACATTGTAAGAGGAAGGGGCTTTCTGCTGTCTCATTGGTCAGCAGTGCAGGTGACTGGTTCCTTGCCACAGGCATATGTCTGGAAATACAGATCCTCAGAAACCTCAGAGCCCTATCCTAGCCTGGTGATCATCATCTTATGGCCTTTCCAACATGAAGCGCCTCCTCTATAAACTGGTACCCTGACTCCTTCACATTCATTTCCTGTTTATGTTTGTCTCCTGTTGCCACTGTAAGATGGGTATTAGGCCTCCTGCCTACTGTGATACCCCAACTCCCCATGTGTGCCCACATGCCGAGCCATTGGCTATCCTACTTGTACAGTTGCTTTGTGCATGTTCAATTGTGACCAGCTCTGGGTTGGATAACCAAGTGAACTTTTCTGCCAGCCAGTAGGCTTCAATTATGCCTTCTCCATTGAGGTCTGCTGAGGAAACAGGCTCACTCCCCAGATTTGTCCTTCCCAAGATACTCTCTCATCCACTGTAGGTACCTTAGGGAATTAATTCTCTTTACATCTTCTAATTACTCTTTTATTAGTGCTTAATAATTCTTTATATTAAATGTCCATTGCTTAAATCATTGTGTGGTTTCTTGCCCGTTATGGCCCTTGGACTGATGCATATTCTCCTAAGAGAAAAGTTATCTCTTCATATGCAGTTGTACAATTTATGGATTGCCTCTTATGCATTCCAGAACACTTTATAATTTTTCAGTACTCTATAATTTAAACTTGTCGTGGTGTATAAAAATGTACTTAAGTAGAAAACTCAAATACTTTTTAAAGTGTTGTGCTTAAACTACATTTATGCTATAAAGGTGATATTTATTAATAAATGTTTAGGCATTGCATTAATCTAAGATGTAATCTTCCAAGCTAATACTTATGGTTCCTGAACACATAATCAATGAAATTTATTACTGTCTATGTGTTAGTTTGTCCCAGTTTCTGTGGGGTATATTGTATGGCTTTAAAATTAGTTGGTATGTTTGATTTCTCCTGTGTATTATTTTAGTTTGTGAGTCTATAATTAAATTATACTCATTCACTGTTTCCTTTTGGATTATAGATTTTGTTTTTGTATTGTACTTGGACTGAGTACTATATATGTGAAAGCATGGTGATAATTTTTTCCATTGGAAGTTCTTTCATCATTCCTATATTAAATATCTTGCCAGTGTCTTTTACCTCATGGAAGTGCCACCTAACAGAAAAAGACATCATAAATTTAATCAATTGTACTGAAAGGGATGGGTTGGGTATATTCATTTGCCAGGGCTCCCAAAACAAAGTAGCACACATTGGTTGGCTTAACCACTGAAATTTATTTTTTCACAGTTCTAGTGGTTAGAATATGTCAGGATGTTGTTAGGGTTGGTTTCTTTTTTTTTTTGGTACTGGGGATTGAACTCGGGTCCTTGCGCTTGCGCAGCAGTTGGTGAAACCACTGAGCTAAATCCCCGGCAAGGGTTGGTTTCTTTTGAGAGCATCTCTCCTTGGCTTGTAGATAGCTATTTTCTCTCTTCTCATGGTCTTCTCTCTATTTGTACTTATGTCCTAATCTCTTACTCTTTTTTTTTTCCTTCTTTTTTTTTTTTTGGTACTGGGGATTGAACTCAGGACCTTGTGCTTGGGAGGCAGGCAGCGGGACCACTGAACTAAATCCCAGGCCCCTAATCTCTTATTCTTAAAGATCATCAGCATATCAGATTATGGCTCTGATAAACTCATTTAATCTTCATTACCTCTTTAAAGACTTATCTCCAGCTAGGTGTGGTGGCATACTCTTGGAAGCCAAGGCCGGAAGATGGCAAGTTTGAGCCTAACTTGGGCAATTTAATAATTTAGAGAAAGCCTGTCTCAAAAAAAAAAAAAAAAAATTAAAGGGCTAGGGATGTAGTTCAAGGGAAAGGCCCTGGGTTCAGTCCCCAATTCTAGAAAACAACTACAAAACGCAGCTATCTCCAAATATATAATTCAGCCCTTAACAGTGGGTTGTATTCCTAAAAAGTGAAGGTTTGTTTTCTTTCTTGTTGTGGTTAGTGTTGGTTGTGATGCTGGAACATAGCCTTACACAGATTCATGTGGAAAGTGCCATGATACTAGATCATAGGCTTTATGTAGAATTATACAGACTGATGTTCTAATTTTAATTCCACCATTTAGATGTCTGATTGTGGACCATGAGTGATTTTCTCCAAGGTTTATAATCCCATGGAAATGTTTATAAGTTCTAGTGAGATTTAGATGGCATGTTGTGATCCTTAGATAATGATGCTACATTCTCATTTTGCTTAGTACACAGCATTTTTCAGGGCTGTTTTTGTGTAGAGACTTTTTTTCCTTGACTTTTCCTTTCATATTTGAAACTTAGTTTCTGAGAAAATAAAATTTTAACTATAGTATAGATGTCCTAGGATGATTGTTGTAATGAGATTTTTACCTGTTTAGGAATGCTTATGAGTAATTTTGCAGTTTAGACTTGTTAAAGCCCAGAACTCACTTCGCTCCATTAAATAGTTTAAGAATAATCTATTTACTTGTCAGCCCAGAATATATTAGCAAACTTAATAACCGTTAAATTTTATATGGAATTAGAATTTTGAAGATACATAGGATGTAGACCAGTAGGTTAGAAATTGTATTATGTCTGGGATATGATGTCATGTGCTTGGGTACTGGGTGTTTTTTCCTAGTGTTAGACCTTTGTGTAATGAGAGTAGGTGGGTTTATGTATGTTTGGGCAGCCATACATTGGATATTCTTTTGAACAGACCTGATTTAAAGTGTTCTGTGCTTTTCTTTTGTTAAGTGTACTCGCACATGTTGTACTAAATGTACATGTTGTCATTTGTAAAATGTAATTACATTCTATATAAAGTATATTCTATATCCAGGCATTTAGAGAAGCTAATATGTTACCAGATGTGTTAGCTTTCTATTACTATTACCTGAGATAGTCTATTAGTAAAGAGAAGAAAATTTACTTTGGCTTACAGTTTTAGAGGATCCAATCCATGTTTAGTTGGTTCTGTTTCTTTGGCCCTGTGGTAAACTAGCATATTAATGGTGGAAGCAGGTGGTAGAATGAAATTGCTCAGCCTTGGCCAAAAAGCAAAACTAAAGAAAGAGACCAGGGTAAACAGCCCTTTTGAAGGGTAGGCCTTCCGGCCTCCAGCCAGGTCCCACCTCCCAAAGGTTTTACCAGCTCCCAGTGTTGGCAAATGAGAGACCAAACCTCTAACTATGGGCCTTTGGGGTCACATTCAAGATCCAAACTGTAGCATCAGGTATCCCCAGTTTCCTCACATGTTAGAAAGGCAGTATAGAGCGTATAATGGGTTAGAGTTCAGACAGTTGAGTCTCTGTGTTCCAGTTAGTTTCATCACTTAATCTTTCTGTGACTTTTAGGGATTTACTGTTAGAACCTTAGTTTCTTCATAGTACCAGATAATAACATTTACTGAATATGCCAAGGCCTGTTCTAATCATTACTTCATAACCAGTGATTTTTGAACTTTTGTGATCTTACTGCTTCATCATTAAAAAAACTAAATAAGTGATAATTAGAATAAAAATTACAAGTTTTTTCAAATATTTCCTTTCTCAACATCTTTTTCATGAAAATAAATATTTTTAACAGTTTAGAAGGTAGGTTTTCAGATATTTGGGGGGGATGTTTCTATCAAAAATATATATATATTTTACCATCACAAATTATATATAAGATCTTACAGGTTGCTTTTTTTCCTTTAATAACATACCACGTCTGTACTTAGAGTTGTGCTTCATTTACTTTAATAGTTCATAATATTGCAGTGGATGAATTAACTGTATAAATGGATGTTAAAATTTTTTCAGAATTATTGTCATTAAAACAATGTAGCAGTGATAGTAAGCATTTTTATGTATATATAAGTTTTATAGGTTGGATTAGCATGTGAAATTGAACATTCTAAATGTTGGTAGGTACTCCTGAATTGCTCTTTAGTTTATATTACAATAGGTTCTAAGTGTATTATAGAGTACAGTTAATACTGAATATCATCTTTTCCCATTTTTATTAAATCTAATAGGTAAAAATACTATCTCATCTGTAATTATGAATTTTCTTTTATCCTTTTTCTCTTGAATTTTTTTTTTTCTTTTTTTTTTGAATTTTCTTTTTCTTGTTCAGATAAACAAACTATTAATGTAAGGAGAATTGATGTTTTTTACTGTATTGAGTGTTTTTTTCCATAGCATTTATCTCTATTCTGTATTTTATTTAACACTTTTGTAACACTGTGCCAGGTACTGGTGTAAATTCTTCACCAATATTAATTATTTAATCCTCACAACAGTCTATGGGCTCAATTTTGTTGTTAGCCCATTGTTATGGTTTGGGTCTAGATGTCCTTTCAAAGCCTCATGTGGTCATAGGTGGCTTTTTCAGAAGTGGCTGCATCTGGAGTGTGTGATGCTGGGATTAGGGTCGTGTGATTACTAAATAGTGCACGGATTGGTTTGGCACCACCCTAATCCTGGTAGTCTGGATAAGATAAAAGGGGCAGAAAGACACTGTTATGGTTCCCTTATTGCTTTTTCTACCTTGTGGCTTCCATAAACTATTCTCCTCTGTGAAGCCCCTATGCCAAGCCATGCTGTTGTGGAGCCAACTGATTATAAAGTGAAACCTCCACAAACTGTGAGATAAATAAACCTTTTAACTTTTAACTTTGGGTGTTGGGTATTTTATCTCAGCAATGAGAGAAAGTTAACTAAGACTTCCATTTTACAGATGTGCTCATTAAGGCATAATTAGTTCAAATAATTGTAGCAAAATCATATAAACAGTGAATGGTAACTCTAGGATTTGAAAGATAGGCTGACATTAGAATTGCTGGGTTTTTTTTTTTGTTTTTTTTTTTCCGGTACGGGGGATCGAACTCGGGTCCTTGTGCTTGTGAAGCAGGGACCAGAACCACTGAGCTAAATCCCTGGCCCTAGAATTGCTGGTTTTTACTGTTACATACTGCTTTCTTTCCCATTGTGCTCAGGATTGGACCCAGGGCCTTGCACATGCAAAGCAAGTACTGTCCACTAACCTACATCCTCTGCCTATAATGTCTCCTTTTTGAAAAAAGTGTTTTATATTTACTTTTAAAGGTCATATACATAATTTTTTGGATTTGTCCTTATTGCCTTATTTTTTGTTTTCATAGTTTACAATATTTTTAAATTACTCTTTATAATGATTTCTAATATATAAAAATAAAATAGATATTTGTGTATTCCTGAATTTGTATTAAATTGTATGTATCTGAAAGACTTTAGGCCTTTCTTTTTTTTGGTGCCAGGGATCAAACTCTGGACCTTGCGCTTTTGAGGCAGGCGGCAGAACCACTGAGCTAAATCCCCAGCCCCTTTAGGCCTTTATAGACAGTTAATATCTTTTGTGATTCTAAATTTTTGGCTATTTTGAGTCCATATTCTTTTATTAAGAATCTCTTAATTTAATGCTGAATAGAAGCAATCGTGGTGTCACTTAACTCATTTCCTGTAATTCTTTATAACATTTCTCTATTAAAATATGACCAGCAGGGCTAGGGATTTGGCTCAGTGGTTCCCCTGCCTGCTTCTGCAAGCGCAAGGACCTGAGTTCGATCCCTGGTACCAAAAAAAAAAAATATGACCAGCAGAGTGTGGTGGGGCACACCTGTAATCCCAGCACTTGGAAGGCTGAGGTAGGAAGATTGCCATGAGTTTGAGGCTAGCCTGGGCCACATAGTGAATTGAAGGCCAGCCTAAAGTGCATGGTGAGACCCTGTCTCAAAAAGAAAAACTAATTTTGTGGTAGATATTTTTTCTCAGTTTAAGGAAATTGTCCTCTCTATGAGTCAAGATTCTGTTAAGAAACAAATATTGCACTCTGGCAATTTAATAAAGAGATTGTTTACAAAAGTATGGTCAGGCCTTGAGACAACATGCAAGAGATAGTTATACCATCAGTTTTAGTTTTCTGTTACTGTAACATACTTGAGTTAATTGGCTTATAAAGAGAAGAGGTTCATGTTGGCTAACAGTTTCAGAGGGTGCAGCCCACAGGCAGTTGGCCCCATTAATTTTGGGCAGTGTGATGAGGCAGTAGTAGCTCATGGGAGTTTGTGATGAAGGGTACAGAAAAAGAAAGTGAGAAAAAGACCAGCCTCCTATAATCCCTTTTAGGAGACCCACAATGAGCTAAGACCTCCCACTAGGCTCTAACTCTTCCCAATTGTGCCAAGCTAGAGACCAAGCCTTTAACACATGGGCCCTTCAGTGACACTTAAGATTCAAACTGTAGCATTCTGCCTTTAGCCTCCAAAGGTTCATGTTCATCTTAGAGTGCAAAGTGCATTCAATTCATCTCTAAGAGTCTGCGAAGTCTTTTAACTGTTTCAGCACTGCTTGAAAGTCCATGTTCAAATCTCCTCTGAGACTCACAAGAAACTATTAACTGTGAGACACTGTAAAAATAAAAACCTACAAACTTCTAAGATACAATAGCACAGGATAAATAATCATATTCCAAAAGAGATGAATAGGAAAACAGACAAAAGGATCAGATCAAAGCAAGACTAAAACCTAGTAGGGCAAACATGAAATCCTACTGCTTCTTGTCCTGGGGCACACTGTGGCAGGGAGTGGGCACCCAATCTAGACAGCCTTGCCTTTGTGGCCTCACTTACTACAAATCTGACCAAAAATGGCCACTAATACCCATGCTGCCGCCTGAGCGCTTTGCCTTGAAATATCCGCTGCAAGATAAATGGGTTTATTACCATTAGTATTAGTCTCCAACAAAGTCCAAGGGCGTTAATATAACGCAGTCTTCTTCTGCTTCTTTTTTTTTTTCTTCCTTTGGGCAATGATGTAACAAGGGTGACCTCTAGTCCAATTCCCAAGAGAGTCTTCATTACTCTCTGTAACCTCATCAGCAAAGCCTTTACTATTCGCATTTCTGTCAGCATTCTGGTCTTCTGAGCTTCTGCCAGAACCTCCTATTAAGTCCTGTTAAAACATTCTTGTTTAGTTTTTCTAGTTGCTCCTTCAGTCTTTTCCATACTCCTTCCATTAACCAATTCCAAAGATGCTTCCATATTGCTTCAGTTATGATCATAACAACAACTCCACTTCTCACTACCAAGTTTCTGTGTTAGTCAGCTTTCCATTACTATAACAGTACTTGAGAGAATTTAAAAGGAAAGGTTTATTTTAGCTTGTAATTGGAGGTTTCAGTCCATGGTCAGTTGAGTGTTAATTTTGGGCCTATGATGAAGCACCATGTCATAGCAGGAGTATGTGGCAGAGAAGACCTGTTCACCTCATGACCAGGTACAGAAAATGAAAGAAAGGGAGACCCCTCTACCAAACTCCCCTCCCAAGGCATACCCCCAAGGATGTGGGACTTCTCACTTAGTCCTGCCTAAGGGTTCTGCCACCTCCCAACAGCACCAGCCTGGAGCCCAAGCTTTTAACACATGGGCCTAGGAATGCATTGGAGATCTAAACTATTAACAGCATCTGTAGGCCTGAAGGGCCAAGGAGTACATAGTTACTGGGACCCCTCAGGGAAGGCAAGTTTATGACAAGATAAAACCTGGTAAGGAGGTCACTAGAGAAGTGAATGGCTAACCTCAACTCTTCTCCTGCTCTTTGTTCTCTTTCTGGTGCCTCCCAGCTGCAAAAGGGCATGGGGCCCTGGATGCAGTTGATTCAGGCCAATCTCATTGGAGGTGTGTGGCCATGGCTGGGGGGCAGGGGCAGGAAAATACACAGAATCTTTTTTATTTTTCTTTTAAGAAACAATTTAAAACACAAATGGGTATTTAATGTTTTTTAGCTATCTTTTCTGTATTTATTGAAATGATTGTGTGAGTTTTCATTAATTTGTTAATGTGGAAACTTATAATTTCTATACTGTTATCATCTTTTATTTCCAAAATAAAAACTATTTGAACATATGTTTGTGTTTTTAGATTTTGCTTACTCAGTGCTTAAAATTTTTTTCCATCTGTGAGCATAAATGAGGTTGAACTATTGTTTTCTTCATATAGTATCCATATCTAGTTTTGATATAAAGTGTCTTTGGGTTCATAAAATGAGTTAAAGAGCTTATCCTTATTTATTTTGTTGAATAATTTGTATCAGATAAGAGTACTGGTCCTTGAAGGCTCAATAGGACCTAAGCTATTAGAACTTAAGAGGAAAATTGAAGAAGCACAAATTGCATGAAATAAAAAGAGGTTGAGATGAATTTAAACGTGGACAGTAAGTTCCCTCTCTCTGTGGGTTGTGGCAGGAAGTTAATTGAACCTCCTTCGGTCAGAATTTATTTTTATGTTTGTGGACAAGAATTATTTTACATTTGGCATCAGTTATCTCCAGCTTACATGGTTATAAAATAATTCAAGGATAGTGAAAGAATAGAATTAGATACTAAGAAGAATAGGCTCTAAGTAATATGTAGTTTTCATTGGAGATACATAGCAATCTTTTTTGCTTATTCCACATTTACTTCCAGTTGGAATGCCTACCAGATAAATTATGATTCATTATTATTGTGCTTTATTTGAGAAATGTGTAGGGCAGTTTTAAAGCATTATAAAACATTAACAAGTGTTATATTTCTCTTTGATTCAGGTTTATGCTGCTGATTGTAGTGATGGTGTTCTTCTAGAGCTACGAAAATATTTGCCAAAATATTATGGTATCTGGTCACCTCCCACTGCACCAAATGGTAATATTTTCTTAAAAATACATCTTGTGGTTTTAATTCATGATATTGGCTTTCTAAAAGGCATTATTAAAAAGTAAACTCAACATATAATATGAGAACATGGGATATATATTTTTCTTTCTAATCCCTCTCTAATAACTAAACTTATTAATAATTTCTTTTTTAATCATTTTATTAAATGGCATATATGAGTGACTGATCTCATTATTGAATAAAAGTATATCTAGTACTTAGTGTATGCATTTAATGTTCTTTCCTAGTTTATTGCATTTTCTTTTCCTATTATGAGTAATAATAAAGATACTAAAACTATTTTCTGTAAATAATTTCTGTGTGTCTCCTATTCTACTTCTTTATCCCCTACCTCCGGTCTTTAAATTGTAATCTTTTGAAAAACACTGGGAAGTTTCATAGATGACAAAATGATGTAATTTATTTTCTTTTTTTTCTTTTTTTTGTATTGGGGATCGAACTCAGGACCTTGAGCTTGCAAGGCAGGTGGTGGAACCACTGAGCTAAATCCCTGGCCCAAAATAATGTATTTTAAAGGAAATTTTTTTCCTTTAACATTGGTTAATACTTGAAGTAGTATATGCCTCTTGAAAGCTTTTTGCCAGAGTGGTCAGAACTTAAATGAGCAGCCTGCCTACCTATTGACAAAAGGTGAATGGTGAAGGAAGGGTTTTCAAACTTGAATGGGTTTATGAGTAAGCTATAGTGTTATTAAAGCACAAATTTTTGCAGAGCTGTGTTAGAGTTTAGTGATGTTACGTTAAATAAAAGCCTCATGTTTTTCTGATGTAGACTAAATCTCATTTTGAGAGTAGAACGAGAGTGGACTCCAGTTTGTGCCAATTTCATTAATAGGGAATCATGATATCTCTCTGTGCGAACCTTTGTAGTAAGTTGATGGTTGCTTTGGGTATTTAGGATTCTGTATTTTCTCTAGAAAAAAAGAAAGCTAAGACTCTGTTAACTTCAGATTTAGTATCTCTTATCCAAAATTCTGGGGACCAGAAGTGTTTCAGGTTCAGGATTTTTTTCAGATGTTGGAATATTTGCTCTACATAATAAGATATTGTACTCATAGAAGTCAGATGTAATCATAAAATTCATTTATGTTTTATATGCACGTTATAGCATGAAGGTAATTTTTTACAGTATTTTTAATGCCCCTGGGTTTGACTCTGATCTGACCCATGAGGTCAGGTGTGGGATTTTCCACTTATAGTGTGTCATGTGGGTGCTCAAAAAGTTTCAGATTTTGGAGCATTTTGGATTTCAGATTTTTGGACTAAGCATGCTTAATCTATATTACTTCCTTTCATTTAAACGTCTTTCAGTTTCAAATGTGTGCATATATCTATGATTCAGAGCAGCATATTGCTTTGAAATTAACTTCACAAGTGAAATACTTAGCTTTTACCTTTAGTATTTACATGTTTTGCTAACCTCACTAACTCAGTCATCTTTTTGAGCTTAATACTGTATAAATTTGCATATGTTCTACATTCTGTATGTTATGAAAATATCTTGTGAACTGTCTTTTGGTTGAATATATCTAGAAATACTGGTGATGAGCCGAGGAAAAGAGAGAAAGGAGGAAAAAATTTAAGCAAGAGGCAAATAAAGGACAGGGGTCTAGTAATACCAACAGTTGTCTCAGGATTTTCTGTTCTTTTTTTTTTTTTTGTACCAGGGATCGAACTTGGGACCTTGTGCTTGCGAGGCAGGCAGTGGAGCTCCTGAGCTAAATCCTTGCCCCATTTTCTGACCTTTCTTTATTTTCTCTGGAAGAAGAGGGACAAAATTGTACCAGATTGTTTAGGTTTGATTTTGCTAGAGGTATCACAGGATCATCTTTTTGTTCTTACCCTTTTGATTGTAAATGAAATAAATATAAGATGGCAAACCTATACACATGTTTAGGTCACAGGACCATGAAACCTAATTTTTTATTAAATTTTAGTAGAATTCTGTGGTTTGCTTTACTATATTTTACACAGTGTGAAATACATTATTTCCTTTTTTCTTTTTTTAGCCATCTTAGGTTCTCAAGAGTTTTACAAAACTATAAACCAAAATAGTAAAATGTTGAAAGTAGTACAATAAAGCCAACTTGCTCAATGAAGTTATTATGTAACAATTTGAAGCATAAGAATGTGTTTACCAATAGTGATTTTTCTTTTTTTATGACAGCTTAATTGAGATATAATTTACATACCATAAAACACACCTATTATAAAGCATGCAGCTCAGTGGTTTTTAGTATATTCAGAGTTGTACAGTAGTCACCATTATCTAATTTTTGAATATGACCAGTAGGTTTAATATTAACATTTTTAGCACTTATCTTTGAAAATGTATATAATAAATCTTGTTTATATGCATGTATAAACATATTTGAGCCCAGTACACATAATGTCAGGAACCTTTAGAGACTGTTATTTGGAAGCATAGAAAAGTATAACATCAAGTAGATTTGAACAAGTTGAGAGGTATCAAATACAGTATAATCTGTGCCCTTGTGGGTAGGTTTCTGGATCTTGCTACTAGTCAAGTTTTAAGAAGCAGGTACTGGAACAAACTGGCACTTACGTCTCTTCCTACTCTTTCCCTTTACCCATTTAGTGGGCTCACATCTCGACTTCAACTTTTTTTCTCAGAAATGGCTGGTAGGTACAAAAAACAAGATTTTCTCTCTTTTGCATTTAGCTTCATTAATAGGGCATTTGCTGCCCATCTGGCCTTTCCAGTTTTGTTAGGAGGTTTAGAAATGAAGACAGTAGCAAATACTACTAGTAGATTTTACAGACAGAGAGGTCAAAAAAACTTACTGAAACTTGAAAGCTACATTTTCATAATTTATAGAATCATTAATATTCATTAGGATCTAAATAAGTTATCTTGCAATTTTTTAAATGCCCTCCCCCTTGTCTTACTTTGAAAAGGATGACTAGTTATTTCATCTTTACTCTGTCTGTTCATTGTTTTTGTTTTCCTTCTGTAGTCTGAGTATTTCTATTTTTCTACCTTTGATTCTGGGGAATTTTCTGTCTTTCATTAAGTATCCAAGACTATTCTAAACATAGAAAATTTGCTGTAGAAATATTTTTGTACCTTATATATTAGGAAACAAATATAAGCCTTATATTTAATTTAAGATAACCATATATAATTATATAGAAAAGTTTTCTTCATTCAGAGTAACCTTGTATAGTTTTATACTATTACCAACATCATGAAAGTATATAAACATTTTGAGCATGTTAACAATGTTGTTGGTAAAGTCAATGAGAAATCTTACTTGATAGTCTTATAACAGCATAAGGTGTTGTATTTTGGAATATAGTATCTGGTAGTTATTTTTGTGATCTTTATCTCAAAAAAATCTTTTTAAAAAATCATAGAAATTATATGCATAGTTTTAAAATGAATTAATGGATAAGTGTTAGAATATTGACCATAACCTCTTTAACTACACTTTTAATTATGACTTCTTGAAATACCAATTATTTATGAAGAGCTAATGTCCTTTTTATTATGCAAATACCGACCAGCACTAAGCTTTAGGGACTACCTGGATATGGGCTTTACAAATGCCAGGCCTTGGGTTTCTGAAAGACTGGCTTTGTAAGTTGTTTTAAGGAGAGTTTCCATAGTTTAAAAAAGTAAATCTAGTTAGTTGTGCTATCTTTATTATTTATACACACATGCTTATATATGTAAAAATAGCCCTTTTTAATATTCACACTGCTGTATTTGTAAACTACATTTTTGGGGGTTTTTGGGGGGTTTTTTTGATACTGGGGATCAAACTCGGGACCTTGCGCTTGTGAGGCAGGCGCGGGAACCACTGAGCTAAATCCCCAGCCCTGTAAACTACATCTTAAGACATAATCATTGATAGGTCTCCCACCACCTCAGCAGTTATTATGTATAGTAGCTGCCCTCTTTTTATCATGTCTTGCCCCCTCCCCTGTGTGACTTCATGCCAAGATGATTGCTCCCACCAAAGAATAAACCCTTCTTCCCAGTATGCCCCTGTTCCCCCCCTAGAGAGTAGCCTAATACTCGCTCACCTCCTGCCACCTAGTGACATCATGGGCTCCTCCATTCCCTAGTCACTACCTCACTCAACCCCCCCTCAGCCCCTACAAACCCCACCCCAGTCTCTATAAAAGACTCTCCCTGCCCCACCCATATTGCTTTTGTCTCTCCTTTGTTCAGAGACAGCCTGGCAGATCTATTCCCCTAATAAAGGCTTGTTGTGGCCTGGTCTGATCTTGGTCTTCGGCCCTTTTACCTGACAATCATATTGTATTTTTCAAGTATCATAGTAATGTAGTCTTAATTTATATTCTTGACCTTAGTCACAGTGAACCTAAACTATTAGAAGTGGAACATATTTATCTTTTTAATCCATCAGGTTTCTTTTGAATGTACTTTAGAACACATTTTCTTTTTGTCATTGTCATTTTTCATTATTAATATAGCTTTTAAAACTCATTTATTGCAATAATCCGTACCATCTATTATCTAATCTTTCAGAATTAAAAAATAGAGAAACAGCTGAAACTTTGAGGAAGTATGAAATAGTAATCTTGGGATAGAAAGATGAGTTGACTTGGAAAATACAGTATGATAGTTGAGCAATTATAAGGCCTGCCTGAGATTGGTAATCAGATTGAGTATGTTTTGTAGTCAGGATACATATTTTTTGATTTGAGATAAAAAAATATCTAATTAATAGATATTTTTGTTAATGTTTAACTGCAGACTAAGGCTTGCTATTAGCCTTAGAATTGGAGAATATCCATTATCAAATGCCTGAGTTGTGACTGTCTTTTTATTTTGTGGTTATTAAGTTATCTTACCTGAGGGCTAGGGATTTAGCTCAGTGGTACTGTACTTTCCTGGCAAGTGCAAGGTCCTAAGTTTGATTTCCAGAGCTGGGGGGAAAAAAGTTATCTTACTTGGAAAAGTAGACTCTAGAGAATCATCTTACAGTCACATTTTAGTATTTACCAATGGTGTGTGTGTTCAGCATTCATGTATACTTAACGGATAATAAATGTTCATTGAGTACCAGATTCATGCCAGGGATTATACTAAATAAAATGCTATTTCTACTCTTAAAAAGCAACTCTATGAAGGCACGGTTTTTATCTGTTTTGTTTACCTATATATTTCAGAGGAGTGTCTTATATAGTAATGTACTGAATGTATACAATTTTATTTTGGAAGGAGTAGATTGTTTTAACCTTCATTTATGAAACTAGTGCTGACACTATATTAAGCACTTTGCAATGCAGTGTCTCATTTAGTCTTCATGTTAACCCTACAGCAGATTCTGTAATTATCTCTATTTTACATATAACTGAGGCATATAGAAATGCTTCTGAGGTTGCTAGCTAACAAATGATAGAGCTGACATCTGAACTTTTTTTCTGTTTCCAAATCAGTTGCTTTAAACTTATCATTTTGGTTCAGATTCTTTGGGTGTAAGTTATAGTAAAAGACTTGTGCTTGATTAAACAAAAAGGAAGACTTTATTACTCTAAGGATACAGGAGTGTCTTATGAAAGCCAAGGGCTATGCACTTGAGCCCAACCAAGATGGGACCAGAACTAGAAACCAGAACCTGCCAGAGACCAGGGATATAGCTTTCTGCATATTTTATTAACCTTTCCTCTTCTCTGCCTTCCTGTGCTAGCCCCACCAAAGGAATCTTACTTTTCATGAAGGGCTTTACATGTTAGGGCATATGTTAGTGACCCAGACCCAGGTCACCATCATGTTATCTTTGAGTCTCAGTTCCAAATTGGTAAGACTGGCTAAGTTTGTATTGGATTCCAGCTTCAGTGACTATGACCAAGGCGGGTTGGATTTCAAAATACAGTGGACCCTTGACTTATGAACTCAGTTCATTCCTGAGGGCTGGATGTAACTCAAGTTGGTCAAGGCTTAGACTCCTCTACACAGCCTTCAAAGTCAGTCTCTCTCTCTCTCTCTGTCTCTCTCCTGTGTATAGGCAGATCTCAGTTTCCTTAGAGAGACATTGGCCCAGGATTTCTCCAGTAACCCTTTAACGGTTAAATCTGTTTCAGACCATCTGGAAGTACAAGTGGCCAGCATTCGGGTTGTAACTCAAGACTTTGGTCGTAAGTTAAAACCAAAATTCTGGCCATAACCCAAGTTTGTATGTCAGACTGGTCTTAACTCGAGGGTCCATAACAGTAACTCTAAAGGGAAAACTTCTAAGGGTCTGTGGATAGCTCTTGCACTGGGTAGACACAATGTACACAGTGACATTCTTTTTAATCAAGTGTTTTGTTTTGGTTTTTTGAAATGAGGCCTCACTGTATAGTTCAAGCTGCCTTGAACTCACTGTGTAACCCAGGCCGACCTTGAACTAAGGGCAATCCTGCCTCACCCTCCCAAGTGCTGGGATTATAGGTGTGTACCACCACGCCCAGCCTAATCAAGTGTTTTTAAAAACAACTTTGTCTATGACTCAAAGCACATTTTTAGATTGAAGCTCAATGTTGTAAGATTGAGACCAACCCTACAACAGTACTCAATTTTGTATTTTCTCTCTTCAAGGAACTTTTGGTTACTGACCACTAAATTGAATCCACAGTCTACTTGTGACTTACAAATGGAAAAATACTTCTCCTACTCCACCCTTAGAGGGGCCTAGCTAAAAAGGTGTCATTTGTTATCCAGTCTGTGGCATTTCCTTATGAGGTGGTGTGGTCGTAAAATGTCTTTGATCATTTAAGTGACTGAATCCAAGATTTACCTACTTTGAATTAAGCTTTATTCTATGGAAAGAATTACAGCATTATCAGAGTGAATTAATATCCAGATTTATATAGAGATGACAACTTATAACAGAATCAGTAACAATCTCAATGTTCAGATCATGCTCCCATTTTCCTGTTTGCCTTTTTCAGAAGTACTTGTGGTAAGCTGATAGATGCATAACCTCAGTTCTTTTTTAAGAACTCCACATCTCTAAAGCAAGTTTGGTATTTAGTGGTTTTTGTTTTTGTTTTTCTTGGTACCAGGGATTTGAACATAGGCCCTTTTGCTTTCGATGCAGGCAGTAGCACCACTGAGCTAAATCCCCGGCCCATGGTGTTTAGTTTTTGTAACTTAGAAGGAAAGATTGAAATGAGAATCTCAAATTCTTAATTTTCACCTAAAATTCAAGCCATACTCAAATTCCAAGAACAAACCAATCCTCACTATGCCTTAATTTATGATTTTATTTCTGAAGACTAATAAATAATCTAGCAATTATTTGGTAACTCTAGTTATATAGAACATATGAAGAATCTGAAAGTAAGATAAAGAAAAACACATTTGGCTAGTCAGAATAAATGTCAAGAGTGAAACCCCTATGATACTTAACCCTATTTACTAAAGAAATGACTCAGTTTATTGTAGTGTGAGCAAGGCCCAGTCCAAAGTTCCATTAGGGCAGTAGGAATGAGAAGGGCAAACATTTATTCAGCAAACATTATATTCCTACCAAAAATATAATTTGCCTGTGTATTTTCCTCCTCTCCAAGAGGAGAAAGGAAAAATGGGAATTTTTATATTCAAATTTACAAAGTCTCAACTGTAGCTTCTCTCATATCATAAAGAAGCATTTTATTGTGCTTTTAATCACTACCAAGTTGACAAATTGAAAATAAGCTTACACTGAGATATAGCTGCTGGGTTGACTGTCACTGTTCTCATGCGCATCCTCACCTCAGTGGGAATTTTGGAGTCTTGTTTTTAAATTAATGATGATAACTTGTGAATGACAAGTATCCACTGTGTTAGAATCTTTAGTCTTTTTTGATATTTGAAATTCAAGCCTTGTTGCTGAAATTCTATATAGCTGTAGAAAGAGCATGGATGTATTTCCTTTTTGTCCCAGTTGATTGGAGGTGGTAGGAGAGGATCTGAAGGGAATTGTCCTGTGCTGCTTCCTTTCCCATTCTGAGGTTATCTTCTAGAGCATAAAAGCGTCAGTGGGTTCCAGCTCTTTCATCAGAAGGTTCCCACGTGTCCCAATGCCTTTCATTGTATGTTCTTTTATCCTTGTTGAAGATGTCTGTCAGGAGTGTGAAAGGCTCCTTGTATGTCAGTACTGTTCTTGGGCTGCAGTTCCTTATGTCATATTTGGCCTTGACATCGACATAGTCAAAACCCTCCTCCTACCTTTAAGGGATAAAACTTAGCTCTTTATCTCATATCCTTTGAAGGAGAAGATTTATGCCACTTAAATCTGAGGGGCTTAAAACATCATGAATCATGATTTCATTCAAAACTTTGAGTTATTTTACCCAGGAAAAGAGAGAAGAATTTCTTTCCTTCTCTCATTGGACCTGGCTGGATCCTTGCTTTCAAGCCCAAACTGTAAGAAGTTCATCTGTGTATGATAATTGGGGCTTTTATAATGTTATCTGTGAATCTCCATTTTAAGTTTTCTGTGGGAAAATGTATGCAGCAGGTCAAAGGGATTTACAGATCAACATTTTGAAAAGTAAAGCAAAGCGAAGTATTTGTTTTCTCTTTGAAACTAACTAGTAAGACCAGAATGTATATTTGACAATGATAATCATTTAGATTGATTTACTATATCTTAACCTATACTTCTGTTTATGCTCTATGAGAGAGACTTATTCTTATTTCAAATTTTAAGTGAAGAGTAAACTTTTAAAATACTAAGATCTCTTACTGAGGCATAGATGGCATAAGTTATATTCAAAAAGGGGATGAATGCATTGTGTAGTAGATTTTTAAATAAGCTCATTCATTTCCTTTTTAATGCCCTTAAAACTTTATATCTATTTTATACCTTTTGCTATGGTTGAATATATTTAACTTATATCCTACTAAAGTTTCTCTGTGATATTTATACTTACTATGAATTTTTTTACTCAATCTTTTTTTAAGGTAGTTAATAACCGTTAACTCTAGATTTATTTTAATTTTTTTTCTGTTTTAAGATATCTTCATTTTGTTTTCCACTGACAGTACTTGAGTAGTCATATGTTTGCTTTTTACTAATTAAGGTTTTTCTTCAAAAACAGATTTATACCTAAAACTGGAAGATGTGACCCATAAATTTAAAAAGCCTTGTATAATGGATGTAAAGATAGGTCGAAAAAGCTATGATCCTTTTGCCTCATCTGAGAAGATTCAGCAACAGGTCAGCAAGTACCCATTAATGGAAGAGATTGGATTCTTGGTGCTTGGCATGAGGGTAAGAGTGATTATCAGTATAGTATACATTTTTGTTTACACGTTCTTCCTTGAAAATTATGGATATGATAGTATGCGTATGTAAGAAGATAATATGTAGGGGTCGGGGATTTAGCTCAGTGGTTTCGCGGCCTGCTGCACAAGCACAAGAACCCAAGTTCGATCCCCGGTACCAAAAAAAAAAAAAAAAGAAGATAGTATGTTTTAGAATTGGATTATCTATAACTCTACAGTTTGTAAACGTTACAAGGGCAGGGATTTTTAATCTCGTGTTCATCGATAGAAATATATGGTCAGTGTCTGATCCTAGCACATACTAGGTGATTAATATATAAATGAGTGTACGACTGAACCTCAGGACTTTAACTCTGGTACTTTTGTTTTAAAGAAGCTTTAAATTCAGGTGAAAAATAAATATTAAAAGTAAACAGTAAATTAGGGCCGGGGATTTAGCTCAGTGGTTTCGCTGCCTGCTACGCAAGCTCAAAGACCGGAGTTCGATCCCCGGTACCAAAAAAAAAAAAAAAAAAAAAAGTAAACAGTATTACTTATGATTGTTTCCATGAGAAAAATGCCATTTTTATATATTCAGTAATTTAAAATAAAAAAGAAATTAAAATATAGGTTTTTAAATTTGTGGTTTAAAACAGTTTTTTTATGTGCTCACAATTCTTTTTTTTTTTTTTTTTTTGGTACTGGGGATTGAACTCGAGTCCTTGCGCTTGCAAGGCAGGCGGCAGAACCACTGAGCTAAATCCCCAGCCCGGATGTGCTCACAATTCTATGATTGGCAGTTTAGAATTTTTTATTTTTAACATATATAAAAATTTTACATGTAAATATACATTGTGTAATGTTTATAGCCTGGTAAGCATTTTTATTCCCTCAAATACTTATTGTTTCTTTGTGGTGATCAAAATCCTTTCTTCTAGCTTTTTAAAATATATAGCATATTATTATATATGTTCACCCCATTGTACTGTAGAGCACCAGAACTTCTGTTATCCATCCATCCATCCATCTGATTCATCCATCAGACCTGTCTCTCCATCTGTCTATAACTTAGTACCTATTGGTCAGCCTTTGGATTGACAGCTGGGCTCAGGTAGTTCTTTCCCTAATCACACCAGGACCTCTCATCTGGCTGCATTACCTAAAGACTCAAAAGGGGCTTGCTGGTCCAAACTGACCTCCCTCTTTTGTCTGGAAGTTGGTATTGACTGTTGGCAGAGCTTTTTGTCCTTGTGGTGTCACCTGTCAGACCTTAGCTCAAGCTTTTTCATGTCACGTTACCACATTCTAGGGCCAGGGATTTACCTCTGGTTTCACCGCCTGCTACGCTAGCGCAAAGACCGGAGTTCGATCCTTGGTACCAAAAAAGAAAAGCACTGCACATTACCACATTCTAAGAGGCACAATCAGGAGCTGCAAGAACTCTTGAACTGTTGGTTAGGAAGTTACTAGCCGTCGTTTTGAGAGTCAGTAATCAGAGTGTATGATAGGATCAGCCTGGATTGATAGGGCTGGGAAACAGACTCCACTTCTGATGGTAGATAAAGCTAAGTCACAGTGATAGTGACAGTGCACACAGGGATGAGAAGGAAGAATTGTTATGGCCATTTTATAGACAGTACCACAGTCATGATGTACTGTGGGGAAAAAACATCCTCTGTAAACATATGGTATGTCTTCTAGATATGTGGAAGAAAAATTCATGAATAAGCATAGTGGGTAGTTTGGAAATTCATCATGTAAGACAGTACATGAATCTTGCTTTTGAGTTTTAAACAGGGGAGCCAATAGGAAGTATTATAGATTATTATTAATGTGATGATAACAATTGTTATTAACAAATTGAATGTGATATTCTGATTATAATAAAACCAGAAAAATTGTTCAAGTAGTCATTTCGTTTTAGAAAACTATAATTAAATGTGGGTATATAGCAGAGGGGAAAGGAGTAAAGAATGATTATAAAACAAGAAACAGGCATCCCACAGAAATCTGACTGGACAGCTAGTTAAACCTCCACTGTTTATAGATCTCTGACTCTCCATGTTCCTTTTCACTTTTAGCAGATGGCTTTGCCTTCCACTTCAGAAAAAATAAAAACCATTCGACAAGATTTACCTTAATTTTCTGCTAACAGATGTAGTACGTATCTTATTTTCAGCTGTTCTCATTCCCTTTATTTCTCCTGATTGCTTTAGAAAACGGTCAATCCTGTCTAAACACAGCCCTTTCCTTTGCCCTCTGGTTCTTTCTCTTACTCAAAAACCTTATACTATTAATTCTCTCGTTATTCCTGCAACCTTAACTTCTGCCTGGTCACTGACATTTTTGCTCATTTAAAAAAAAAATGAAAATTCACATTTATCCTGCTGTGCTCTTTAGCTGTAGATTTAATTTGTCTCCCCTTCAGAACTAGACTATTTCCATTTCCTTATTTTCCACTCAAAATTCAGCCCATTCCAGTCTGTTTTCTGCCCCATCGTGCCAGGAGATTGGTTCTTTTCAGTGGTCTCTAATGATACCTGCATGTCACTAAATCCAAGTAGCATTTTTCATATTCATCTTCTTTTAGATTGAAAAGCAACCTTTAACACTGACCACTCCTCCTTGAAACATTTTTTCTTGTGTCTGTGACACCCTACCACCCACCCTGCTTTTTTCCTAAGGACACTTTGCAATCTTTGCCAGGACATTTCTTTTTATGCATTCTTTAAATGCTATTTCTTGGTTCTATTTTAATGCTCCCCCCTTTCTATTTCTCCTTATTTTGTACCTTCTGTTCTCATTGATTTACTATCAGTTACACTGACAATTTCCAAATGTATATCTTTAGCCTGTGCTTTTTCATTGATCTCTTGAACTATATTATCTTAGTCTACTAGACATTTTATTTAGAGATCTTAAAGACATCTTAAAATACAGACACAACAGACACTCATCCCTCTTACAAACTTACTACAATAACATGAAATCTCTGTTATTCCGTGTCTCTGTAATGATATCACTATACATCCAGTTTTGCAAAGTAGAAACCTGGTATCACTATTACCTCTCAGAGGTGTCATCAGTTTTATTGATTTTAATTTCCAAACATCTTGTTATCACTATTATCCCCTCTTTAGACTTTTTTCTCTCATGTGCAGTTTTGCTCTTTGCTAGTCTACTGTAAATGTTGGAAAATGTATATCTAATCATGACATTCCCTTATTTAAAAACTCTTCAGTGGGTCTCCATAGCTGTCTTCTTTACTTCTCTTGTTGCTGAGACAAAATACCTGATATCCAAAGTTAAAGGGGAAAAGGTTTATTTAGCTCACTGTTTGTAGAGGTTTCAGTCCATAATCAGTTGGTTCCAAGGCAGGATGGCACATGGCAGAGGATCAATAATTCATGGCTTCAGAAGACAGCAAAAGCAAGCAAACAAGGGAACTTAATTTTTCTGCCCCTTTTATCTTATCCAGACTATTTAGTGGAGGTAGCATTCACATCCTTAATTGCAGTTCCCTTGAGCCTAGCATTGCACCATGAATCAATCACACATTCTAAATTCATCCATCTCTAAAAAAGCCCTCCATAGAATCGCATGAGGCTTTGGGGGGACATTTAAACACAAGCCATAACAGTTGCCTTTAGGATACACATACAGGATAAGTGAAAAAGGCATTGCATGATTCGGCTCTGCTGGGATATATTGCTTCCCTAAAAAAACAAAGGTTTGTTTGTATTTCTTTTTAAATATCTTTATGGAGACGTTCAATTCACTCACAGTACAGTTGAGGGCTGAGAGTGTACCACATTGTAAGAGTACTTGCCTAGCATGTGCGAGGCCTAAGTTCAGCCCTAAGTCCCCCCGCCCCGCCCCGCCCCCCCCCACACACATGAGAGAGGCAAAGTGGATGATAAAGAACAATTGGTGCTCTGATATCCATGGGTTCTGCATCTATGGATTCAACCAACTGTGAATCATTCCCATTGGCTTGAGACATTGGTAGTACATGCATCAAGTGGCTTGAACTGCTTCTCAGGAAGTCTTTGAATACAGTAATTCAAGGAAAGACGTTGCGTTAGCAGACCAGATAGCATCAGATTACAGTTTCTTAATACATAGTCTAACTTGTGGTACAGCAGTTTTAAATGCATATTATATATACCAGCAGTGGGGTACTTGTAAGATTTCCATGTTAAAATTTAGAGAATTAATTATTGATAAACTTTATGAATATAAATTTCCTTTTAATGAAATAAATTTGTTGATTATTGTAATAATTTTTAAAATTGGTATGAATAGTATTAATATGTGTGTTTGGCCAGTAATTATTCAGATTCAAGTAACTAGATTTGGTCCCTTTGTAGGCTTTTTATTTTAATTATTTATTTTTATTTTTTGGTACTGGGAGTCAAACTCAGGACCTTTTGCTTGTGAGGCAGACAGCGGCACCACGGAGCTAAATCCCTGGCCCAGTAGGCTTTTCATTGATTTTATTAATGAAAAAAGTAATAAATTTTTAATTATTAATAGTAATAATTTGAAAAGTGATTAGATCTGTTAGTACCACCAGTGGTACAAGCCCCCTGATGGGAGAATCATGCATGTACCATTGGTGGTTCAAGCTGGCAGGAATGTGTTGGAGAGTTTGAGGAGTATTGGTGTTAGATCATTCTTGAAGTTCTTATAGAATTCAGCAGTGAATACATTGGGGTTCTGGGCTTTTCTTAGTTGGGAGGTTTTTTGGTATTATAGCTTCAATTTCATTCCATGTTACTAGAACATGCAGGGTTTTTATATCTTTTTGTTTCAGTTTTAGTAATTCATATACAGTATATCTAAGAATCTATCCATTTCTTCAGAATTCTCCAATGTTTTTGAGTACAGGGTTTTAAAATAGTTACTATAATCTGGATTTTGGTGGTTTCCATTGTGATTGCCTTTTTCATTAATAATTGCATTGATTTGTTTGTGTCTTTCCTTTTTTTGTGGCAAGATTGACTAAGGTCTTTTTTATTTCAAAGAATCAGCTCTTTAATTCAGTGATTATTTTTTTTCATTTAAAAATTTTTATTCACTAATTCTTTGTATTTTTTTTTGTCTTTCATTGATTTCTGCTCTGATATTTATAATTTCCTTCCTTGTACTAGCTTTGAATTTGGATTGCTTTTGTTTTTCTAAGACCTTGAGATGCATCATTAGATTATTTCTCTGGACATTCTCTGTTTTCCTGATGTGGGCATTCTGACCCTCTCTGTTTTTCTGAGAACTACGAACCTCTCTTTTAGGACTGCTTTCATTGTGTCCCATAGGTTCTGCTATGTTGTACTGGCATTATTGTTTGATTTTAGTAATTAATTTCTTCTGTGACCCATTGATTATTAAAGCATGAATTGTGTAATCATCACATATTTGCATAATTTCTGCAGTTTGCTTTTCTATCAGTTTCTAGTTTTATTGCACTATGATCTGATAATTTGCAAGTGATAATTTTTTTGGGGGGGCGGTACCGGGTATTGAATGCGGGACCTTGCGCTTGCAAGGCAGGTGATGGCACCACTGAGCTAAATCCCTGGCTCTGCAAGTGATAATTTTAATTCTTTTGCACTTATTTAAGCAATGCTTTATGGGCTAGAATGTGGTCTATTTTGGAGAAAATTCCATGTGCTGCTGAGAAGAATGTGTATTCTGTTGTTGAGTGGAAAACAGTAGATAAGTCCATTTGTTCAAAGGTTGGTTTCAACTCTGATATTTATTTTTTGTCTAGTTGATCTATTTGTGACAGTGGTGTATTTAGGTCTCTGTCTATAAATGTTTATCTGATCTTTTATGTCCAGTAGTTTTAATTTTATGGAAGTTTGTATGCTGGTGTTTGGTGCATCTATATTCATATTTATTATCTCTTCCTGTTGAATTGATCCCTTAACCAATATGTAGTGACCTCCTTTGCCTGTTCTGATCAGTTTTGGTTTGAAGTCTAGTTTGTCTGAAAATAGGATGGCTACTCCTGATTGCTTTCTGCCTCCTGTTATGCTTCCTGCCTCATATTATTTTCAGTCCTTTGATTTCTAGTTTATGAATTTCTTTTGGGATTAAATGTGTTTGAGATATATATAT
>NW_004624791.1:5401354-5417554 GCF_000247695.1 Heterocephalus glaber
CCTCTTTTGTTGCCAGTTCAGAGAGTCCAGGTGGTTGAGTATCAGAGTGTTCCATCTCGTTTCCCTTTGGGGTTGCTGTAGGCGATCTGGAAATCTGTTTTTTGAGGATTGTTTATGTGTCTTTTCATTTCCACGGGGGCGGGGGTGCTTCTGGCGCTCACGGGTCTCACCTTCTCTGCCCTAGGAGCTTGGGATGGCAGTGGGGGAGCTTCCTTCCAGGTTCTGGGAGTGGCTCAGCTTCTCTGCCCTAGGAACTTGGGATGGCGGTGGGGGAGCTTCCTTCCGGGTGCTAGGACCGGCTCACCTTCTTGGCCCTAGGAGCCTGGGATGGCAGCGGGGGGAGCTTCCTTCCTGGTGCTGGGACCGGCTGAGCGTCACTGCCCTAGGAGCCTGGGATGAAGGCAGGGAGCTTCCTTCCGGGTGCTGGGATGGGCTGAGCTTCTCTTGATCATGCCTTTTATGGCTAAGTGGAATTCTATTGTATGCATATACTATAATTTGTCCATTGACCCATTGAAAAAAGTTTGAATTATTTTCACTGTTACTAACATAAGAAAGCTATTCTGAATTTTTTTATAATTTCCTTGTGTGAACAAATGATTTTCTTTTCCTTAATGAAATACCTAGAAGTAGAATGGCTGAGTCATATAGTGGTTTCATATTTTAAGAAATTTCAGATCTATTTTCCATTGTGATTTTACTGTTCTTCATTTTTACTGTTCAATTGTTTCACATCCTCACTGACCCTAGTATGGTTGGTTTTAAAATATTTTTAGATATTCTAATTTAATATATGTGTAGTAGTAGTGAATTTGCATAATGTTGTTAAATGTCATTTTATGTACTTACCTGCCTCTTGCATATCTTTTCTAGATGTATATGTTCAACTCTTTTTCCTATTTCTTTATTACAGTTTTTTTTCTTATTGGGAGTTAATTATATATTCTATATACAAGTTATTTATCAGATTTGTGATTTACAAACATTTTTCAAACATTGAATAGATTGAATTTCCTTCTCATGACAGAGAAGATAGTTTGTCTTCTTTTTAAAGACCAGAAGTTCTTAAATTTGCATTGGTCCAATTCATTAATTGTTTTTCTTTTATATATAGTATATTTGGTAGTCTAAGAAATCTTTGCCTAAACAAAGGTCAAAAAAAAATTTTTTTTGTCACGGATAAACCCACCCTCTATGTCTACTAGTGCACAGTCTGTTTTTTATGATTTATAGATTTTTAGTATATATGTATTGAAAAATAACTAAAATTATAATCCCTTCATTTTTCAATTATACAACTTTATATTGCAGTGGTTTTGTTTTTCTGTGTGAGGCATTTTCATGGTAAAATTTACTTCTACTACAAACCCCACTGAGTAGGTGAAAGAGCTTATGACAAATAATTGAACAGCTTTGCCTAAGGTATCAGAGACTTGAGTACAACTAAGATATATCATAATTCAAAGACAGTCAAGTTGTTTATAAGTTAGTCTTTTACATTATTGGAATATGCTAAGGCATGCTAGTTATTTTTTTTTTTCTAATTAGGAGAGGTTATTGATTGCATCTTGAGAAAAATTTAAAGTGGTTTTTGTAATCCAGTGGCCTCTCCTCTGGTGAAAATATTTTGGTCATGGATAACAAATTGTCCAATGTGTTCTCATCAAAGAGTAGGATCCTTAAAAAGACTTTAAATAGGGCCAGGGATTTAGCTCAGTGGCACCACACCTGTCTTGCAAGCTCAGGGTCCTGAGTTTGAACCCCAGTACAGTCAAAAAAAAAAAAAAAATGACGAGACTTTAAATAGAAATTGAACAAAAATAGAAGAAATTAGGTTATATGTCCATATTTGTAGATGTTCTATCTTGTAATGAAGAAACTTCTTATGCATAAAATTTGCATTTTGAGGGTTATCATAGCTATTCTCAGCCTTTTCCCTTCTTTTGATTAGTTTCCTCTTTAATGGGGTCTGGTCTGTAAAAATGGGCCACTAAGGAGTGTCAAAGGGAAAAGAGAACATCAGAAGGGAAATTTAGAAAGAATCTTTCTGAAGGAACTAACTTTGATGTGATGCCAAGAGATTTATGGACCCTGAAAGACACACTGGATTCTATAACCTGGATCTGCTGCCTTCTGTGGGCCAGGCCTGTGGGTACAGGGTGGGGGGCAGCAGAAGTGGACAATGGGAGGCAGTAGAAGGAAGTAGGGGTGTTGTGTGTGCAGCAGAATCAGGCATTGTTTGCCCTCGGGCACAGAAGTCACCAGGAAGGCAAATGTACTCATACATCAAGTCAATACATAAGGCCACTATTGTCCATTTTATAGAAGAGGAAACTGAGGCTAAGTCTTATTAACTTACCTTGTCCAATATTAGTAGTTACTAAGTGTTAGAGCCATGATTTGGGTCCTGGGTTGGTGGATATTTAACCTTTTCCTCTTGTGGTTATCATCTTTCCTTCTTCTATATTTTACAGTATACATATTTTTTCATCTTGCACTAATATGAATTTAGTGAAGTCCCATCCAAAGATGAACAGACATAGTTTTTACCTAACAGCACTTGAAGAAAAGAAGAATATTTGATAAAACATTGAAAAACTTCACTAACACCCCCTACTCAAAATATATCTCATAATGTTACTCGGGTCTTGAAGTCATTCCTTCTCCCCAAAAGGAGAAATACTGCAGGTACACAGACTTGATTTTCCCCAGCTGGAAAGAGAATGGTAACTTTGACTTATCATCTTCACAATAAATAGAAAGAGTGCTCACCAACGGAGGTGAAGGGAGATTTACTGGGAAAGGGATGATGGCAATATTGTTTGTTTTCATTGTGACAGTGGGTACACCAGTGTATCTGTTAAAACCATGGAAAATGTTGTACTTGGACATATATAAATTACAATCAATAAAGTTGGCTGAAATAAGCAATTAAGCAACTGTGGAATCTGCATATAGGCTGCCAGTTGTCTTTTTGTAAGATATACATTCTGTTTACTTTCTTGGAAGCTAAATTCTACAGCATAGGGGATAAAACAATATGATTGAAAGATATCTACAAAATTTTTGGTGGAGAAAGGTTAAATATCCTTCTCCCAATAACATTTCTATTTTAATCTCTATCGCTTAAACTGCTAATTGTCATTCCAGTTATTCTGAGGAAAAAAATCAGACAGCCATGCATTCAAATTTAGTTTCTTCAGTGTTCACACACTTGAACATTCTCCCTTTACCTTGTCAGATGGCAGTTCAGTAACTCAGAGCAAATATATAGACTTTCCTTACCTTCAGTCTGGTTGTTCTGGATATTTTGCAAAATAATTTATTTCATTGAGAAGTTGAGCTGTGATCTAAAGTGTTGCTAAATATTTATTATTTATTGAATCTTTATGTAGTCCTAAGCCTTGTACTTTACATGTTTCAATCTATTAGCCATTTAGCAGCCAAAGTAATCATGAATAGTGTACCCACAGTGTAATTCAATAGTAGAACAATGAGTATTCAAACACTTGGAAAAATATACAAATTCCTTTCTGGGGCTCCTCACCTCATTTAATATCAGCATCATCTTTTCAGTTATCCTTGCAACAAAACTTGTGGGCATCCTTGCCTTCTCTTTTTAATATACCCCCCCACATCCATTCACTAGGAAACATTGTTGATTTTACCTTCAAAATATATCCATATTCTTTCTCCCTCTCATTAATCCCAGTGCTACCACTCTAATCTTAGTCACTCTAGTTCACATTCCAGGATTGCTCAATAGCACCCTCATGCAAGAATGTTTGCGCTCTTGTCATCTTCTCTACCCCCTCCACTTAGCAGCAAGAATGACTGTTAAAATCCAAGTTGAATTGTTTCACATTCCTGCACAAAATTCTCCAATAGCTTCTCAACACACTTGAATAAAATCCAAAATACTCACAGTGGCTTCCAGATCTTTCTATTCTCAAATCTCTGACAGTCTCTTGGATCTCATTTCCTACTATTCCTATCATACTTGTCCTTTGGCTAATCTGGCACTGCTCTTCTTACTATTCTTTTATCCTACACCTGAAATTTGCACTTTGTGTTACCTGAAACTTCCAACTCACATATTCATACATGTATCTATCACATTTTCCAATTTCCTGTGCATGCATCACTGCTATAGATGGTTTTCTCCTCAGTAAAACCAGCCAGTGCCTCATTACTGAAGGACTTTATACTGCCTGATTTTTCTTCATAGCATTTATTTCCATCTCTTTTTCCTTGTGTATTTATTGTCTCTCTTTATTCCCTCTTCTTCCTGACATTCTCCTTGCTCACTGAAGGGAAGCTCCATGAGAGCAGAAGTGTTCCCATTTTTGTTCACAGTTACTTCTGTAGCATTTCAGGGGCTCAGAAAATGATACCCAGAGTAAAGAGTTTTGGCATGCTAAATACTTTGAACTGAAGGACCCTAAAAGGGCCACAGAAGCAAGTCTTTCTGATACTCTCCAGCCCTTTTTCCGCATTGCTTCCTTCCCCCCCCCACAAAGCAGGCCATAGAAACTAGCATTTCTTTTCTTCAAGGCAGGCCAGAGAAACTAGAGATCTTCTTTCTCATGGCAGGTCATAGAAACTAGAACTTTTCTCCCCGAAGGGAGGAATAAAACAAATATTCTAATCTTCCCCTGGCCATAAAGAGTTCTCTGACCTACTTGTCTGATGGTAGACCATAAACACTCATTCCAGAGGACCCTACCTTGTATCTGGGAGGAAGAAATGACATACAGAGAGGCCAAGAGGAATCTGAACAAACAGGCCTTGCTGAGTTTCCCCTCTCAGTCTTACCACTAAGTCATACCCTGGTTGATCAGCCGCCTGGCTGTTTATCAAATCTAAGCATAAAAATATTCAGTTTTCCCTAGGTTTTGGGTTCCTCATGTTTGGTCTCAAATCTCATAAAACTTTCTAAAAATTGGGCCGGAGATTTAGCTCAGTGGTTTTGCCACTTGCTGCTCAAGCACAAGGACCTGAGTTCGATCCCCGGTACCAAAAAAAAAAAAAAAAAAGCGTGCCCAAACTTTCTAAAAATAAGTTTATCCTTTTCTCTTGTTAATCTATCTTTTGCTGCATCAAGTAAGGTTAGTTGTGGCCTCTATGATGAGGGAGGGAAGTCACCTGAGGAGTGTGAATGCTAGCTCTGGGAGATTGGTGTCAGAATGCTATTGCAGTACCTTGATATATGGATATGTATTGCTTATTTATTAACATTGAACTCCCAGCTCTAGAACTTGCACCTGAATGCAGCTTTTCCACACATGTATGCCATAACTTTCTATTTTTTAGGAACCTGAGACCAAATTTCAGCAGGAAGGGCCATTTAAGTAACACTATCTCACACACACATGTACCAGAATGTGAAAGCCATGGAACCAAATAGTCTTTAAAGGGTTCTTGTTTATGAGAGCTGAAATGAGAAGGCAGAACATGGCCTTCTTCCATCTCTGCTGGATTGTGCATATTGGGTAACTCAGATATTTTTTTGCTGCCCTGTTTATGTCCACAAATGGCTGAGAAAATTCCATTAGTATTAATTTGGAGGCTACAAATAAATTATATCAAGTAAGTGAAATTCCAACATGGAATCTATGATAATCATAACTCAACTCTACACATACACACACAATTTGGCTAGAACCTTCTATCTCACATCATAAAAGAAGTTTGTTGTACTTTCCAATAATTCTTTGAAATCTGAAGTGCTTGTTTTCATTACAAAATCCCAACTTTGTATTCTTCCTTAACCCTTGATCTTGTTTATCTCTGCAGCCCTTCTTTCTGCTCCATAGCAAGCTAGGGTCAGAACTCAGCTTCTTTTTCTTCTTTTCCTCTTGGAGGACTCACACAAGGCCTTTGTGTGGCAAGCTGTGAGGAGCATGCTCACCCAAGGATTGGACTCCAAGAAATGAAGCACAGTGAAAGCAAGACTTTAATATATAATAGGTCTTACAAGATTGGGTGTCTGGTAGACGGGCTCACCCAAGGCAGTTACAGTGAGTGTTTTATTCCCTTGTGGGTAGATCCTTCCCCTGATTCCTCATTGGCTGAGTAGTATAGGGTGTACAATCTTCCTGGACATCACTTAAGTTTTATCATTTCCTTATAGGGTATTATTTTCACTCCCTTCTCCACTCACTTCTACATTTCTCAATGAAGGGTCTCTTGATAGTCTTTCTTCCAATATCCTGTTTGCTTAGGGTCCTTCAGATGCCTGAGCTTTGCCATGTCCACAAGCTATTAGGCAAGTTTAATTGCTAGTAATTTTCTACTCAGAGTTAGCTATTTTGTCTTGGAAGTGGACCACTTTATGTTTCTATTTCATACACAGGTGCAAGGGAAGACTTGGGAATGATAAACTTAGTGGTTACATTTCAGTAACACAAATAAATTAAAGTAGAATGTTAAATATCCATGTCTTAAACTATCCTTTAGTCCCTCTACTTCCAGTGTGCCAGTGTGTGTGTGTGTGTGTGTGTGTGTGTGTGTGTTACTGGGGATTGCATTGAACCTATGGTTTTCTCATTGAACTACATCCCCCCAGCCCCAGTCCATTTTTTTAACTTTAAGACTGGGTTTCACTAAGTTGCTTAGTTGCCCAGGATGGGCTTGAACTTGCAATCCTCTTGCTTCAGTTTTCCAGAGTATTGGGATTACAGGCACAGGCCACCATGCCCAGCTTGGAATTTTAATAGTTACTACATCTGAATTTTTAATGTTTTTATTGAAAGTACCAGATGCTCTACCTACTTCACATCTTAAGTACAATATTACTGGTTAAGGTGTTCAGTCTTTTTGTTTTCCTCATCCTGGACAATATTTGTAAATAGAAATTTAGTTTTACTGAGATACAATAATCACTTCTTGACAAGCATACTCAGAATGTTTTGATTCTAAAATATTTTAGTAACATTTTCCCTTTTATGTTATGAATTTCAAACCCATTTAATCCTCTCAAAATTTTTATGAGAAAGTTTTATTCTAAATTTACACATGAGGAAAAGGCCTAGAGGACTTGAGCAACTTCCAACTTCTGAACTCTATCAAAGAGATTTAATATATGCTATACATGTATTACTTCATTCACTTCTCGTATCTAACCTCTAAGGTAGATATTTTAATTTTCCCTATTTTACAGTTGAGAAACAATTTAGGAGTTCACATGGTTTGTCTAAGGTCATGTGGATGTAAGAATGAGAGCCAGTATAGGAATCTAAATTATACGTTTATTATTGCTATTATTCTAGTAACATCTCTACTCATATAACTGCCAAAATTATTGTTTCTCTGAAGGAGCCCAACTAGATCTAAGAGGTGAAGGGTTACTGTGCTGGATTTGCTTACTTCTCAATTCTCTAATTTACCTAAGAAGGGATACCTGGATTAGTGAGAATATGCTATCTCATACAACATCAGTGTAGAATAAGATCTATAATCCAATTAGATACAGAAAATACCATCCAAGTTAAAAGTGCAGGCTTATGGGCTCTTGCTTTTAATGGAGGTACTTGCTGTGATAAAGAGAGAATTAAAAATACAGATTGTTTTACTGGTTGAAAAGCCAGAACTAAAGATCAGATGGTTTTGTTTGAGAATATTATATTACCTAGGAAAAAACAATTTTAAATATGTATAGAATTAGATGTGTTAGCCACCTGGAACATTATGGTGATATTTCTGGTGTTGTAAAGTGACTTTGAAAGAGTGAAGATTTTTGTTTTTTGGGTACTGGGGATCGAACTCCAGTCCTTGCACTTGTGCAGCAGGTGGCAAAACCACTGAGCTAAATCCCCAGCTGAAAGGGTGAAAATTAAAGGAGCAATAGTTCAATGGGTGCAGTAGGTCCAGATTTTATAAATTAATTTAAAATGTCAACTTGTACCCAAGCAGACAGCACATTTATGAATATATAGACCTAGTATATGAATTTTCAAGACCAACCATGTATGGAAAATTTAGCTTTTTTCCTTTTTAGAGTTTTACTAAAATATAATTTTTTTTCCGTAAATTTGTGATGTAAATTTATGAGCCAGCAATCCAGTTTTAGAACTTTCCTGTCATCCCCCCCCCCACCACTATTTCCCTCAAGCTCATTTTCACCTTTTAAAGGACACAGGACACACACACACACACACACACACACACACCCTCTTAAAGAGAAAAAAAAATCACTTAGTACCATCTAGTGGTGTGTAAGTGGATAGCAAGTTAATATTAGAATTGCTAAGATTCTCAGATTTCTACAAGATCACTAAATTGGCTACTATATTAATAGATTATAATTGTAACTCAACCTGAAAATATTCACAAGCTTGTATAAAATGCTAGATAAATTTTAAAGATTTTAATTTTAAAAATGAATGATATTCTTCCTTAAATGAGTGTTAGGGCCTGATGATAAGCAAATAAATACCTAGGGGTTGCTTTCTCTACCTGATGAAATAAGCTTTATAAATAAAAGACGATGAGTGAATACACAAAAACAGTGATTGTCTTTAAGTGTTGGAAAATGAGTCAGTTTTCCCTTTGGATTTTATTTTTCTCTTGAGTATGATTGGAAAAACTGTACTGGGCAGTGGCCACCCCAGTAACCTCAGCAGGAGGCAGACAGGAGGCTGCCAACTTGGAAACTGGCCTGGGCAAATTAGCGAGATCTTGCCTCAAAGTAAAAAATACATGTAAGACCGGGGGCCTTACCAAAAGCTCTGAGGAGCTGACTGCAGTGAAGAACACCCAGGAAGGAACACACCGGACAAGTTGGAAAGCAAAACAGACTTTTATTAGTCTGGCCAGATGGCACTCCCAAAGCAAAGTAGCTTAGATAGGCAACTGGCTCAGAGCCCGAGGCTGTTTTTATAGGGTTTTCCAGGGGAAATTAGCAAGAGAAAAAAATACTGATGGTCAAAAGATGTTTGCAGATTGTCTTATAGACAGCTGCGTCTGGAACATCGGTTTCGGACAAACAAGGAGTCGGGTAATTCACTTAGGAACTCTATGTTTGTTACAGGTTTTATCTAGTGTCCCAGAACTAACAAGCACATTTTAACCATTAACTCACAATCAGTCACTATGTTGGGGCTAGGGAAGCCTTTATGATTACAGAGTTATGTGGTCCCACAGTAAAAAGGTCAGGGAGCCGGGGATTTAGCTCAGTGGTGCTGCTGCCTGCCTTGCAGTCACAAGGTTCTGAGTTCGATACCCAGTACCAAAAAAATTTTTTTTTAAAATAAATAAATAAAAAATAAAAAGGTCTTGGGATGTACCTCAGTGGTAGGGTGATCCTGGGTTCAGTCCTCAGTACTATAAAACAAAATAAAACATAAAAATAACAGCAAAAACTGTAATAGGGTTTATTTTTAATAGTGAAAATAAATTTCTAATATTGAAAAAATGCCTAGCAAATTTTCCCTAAAGCAGCAATTTTTCATGAATACTTCCCCCTTTTTGTTTCCTACCTGTTATGGCTTTGGCTGGATCCTTCAGATCTTTAGCACGTGGACAGATCTTTTGTGCTCTTCTACATTTGACTCTGTGGGTGTCCATTGTAGGCAAAATCTTGTAAATTTCTGTTTTCTTGCAATAAATCTGAGTCAGAGCCTGGGCAGTCTTTTGAGGAGCCTTGCCCCAGCCCTGAAAGCTCTTGTAAGCATTGACTAATACAGTAATGTAGAGATATCAACTTAATAATAATAATAGCCTAATTTAAATTCCAATTTTGGCTCTGATTCTTAGTATCCACATGACCTTGGGTAAACCACATGGCTTCCTCCTAAATTGGGCAAACCTCTTATTTTCCTGTAAAGTGTAGATAATAAGAATACTTGCCGTCCAGGTTTGTTGTGTAAATTAAATGAAATAATATACATTTGGGATATATGAAACACTCAATAAATGTTAGGCATTTCTGCTATTATTTTCTTAAAGTGGTATTGGGAGATTTGTCTGAACTGTGACTCTGCGGAAAAATCTGATCATGCCATTCCCACAGGTGTCTATTCAAAGTTATCAGTGTGGAAAAGGTGTACAAAGTGCTGTCCTTGGCTCTGAAACCACCGCATTCTGCAGGGCATGATTGTTTTGAAATCTCAGGGTATGGGTGATTCCTAGTGCAATTTCTTCCAAGGATTTTGAAGCAGGTGAAGTCATGTATGCACGTACACACAGTGAGAGAAGGAGAATAGAGGGAGAGAGAGACGAGAGAGGGGAGGGAAGGAAAGAGAGAGAGAAACAGAGAGCCACAGAAGTTAGGGAACAATGAGTTGGAAGAATTACACAATTCAGATTGTTTTCAAATGCATTGCTCTGTGTTATCAAGAAAGAAATAAACACAACTCTTGCATTTGCAGACAGGTGTGGGTGTGTGGCAAGGAAGGCAGTGTGCATATTCCTTTCCCTAATTTATTGTTGGTATATTTCCTTATCATTGTACCTAATCACCTGTTATTAGTACTGAATTACTACACTGCCAGTTCTCCTGATGTGGAGGACTAGGTCTTGTGCTATTTGTGAAGACAAAGGATATAATACTTGCACCTTAGAACAGGCTGCCATAATACGGTACTATAGACTAGGTGACTTAAACAATAGACATTGATTTTCTCACAGTTCTAGAGCCTGGATGTCTTGGACTAGGGTGTTAGCATGATCAGGTTCTGGTGGGAACCCTATTCCTGGCTTATTAATGGCCACTGCCTGCTCCTTGTGTTCTCTGGGGAATAGGGCGGTGGAGGACTATGGGGAGAGTTCTGTGAAGAAGCTTTCTGCTCTCTTTTATAAGGATACTGATCCCATTATAAGGCTCCCTAATTACTTCCCAAAGGCCCCATTTTCAGCTACCATCACACCACAGGGTAAGGCTCAACATATGAATTTTAGGGAGGGCATAAACAGTCTACAGCAGCTTGTGAAGGCAGAAGCTAATATCACTGAACACTAAATAAATGGTAGTTTTTAATGGGGAAGCTATATCCTGAGGCTCATTGCTTCAGTTTCACTGCATAATTTCCTTTCTTTCTTTTGCATGTTACAGACCAAGTAAGATGAATCTGATGCAGTTTTCCCTTGTATTTTTTCTTATCACATTCATCTATTCAGCATAGAAGGTGTGTAGATTGTGCTGAGAGTGGCCATGATCCAAATTGTGAAACACAGCAGTGTGGAGCATGCATGGCAGAAAGACCCTGAATCTAACTACACTAATGGATGATTGCTGGATTGAGTCCAGGTATACTGTGTTTTAAAGCTAGTTTAATGTAACGTGTAATGAGTAGCTAAGACTTAAATAGCACTGATCACATGCCAGTTATTCTAAGCATGTTATATGTATATTGACTCATTTTAATTATTACAGAAACTCAAAGGGGTAAGACAATTATTATCTCAATTGTAGAGAGGAAAATGAGCCAGAAATATGCAGAAGACTTAGACAAAGGTCATGCAATAAGAGTCACAGTAGAGGGTTGAACTCAAGCAATCTGGTGCCAGCTCCTTTGCTCCTATCCATGAGAGTGTGTATGATGTGTTTCTTGAAATTTAAGTAATATACCACAATACATTTCCTCTTGGGCTATCTTCTAGGTTATACTGCATCTTCCTCTAGCTACTATCTGAAGGCTGAGGAGTGGTGATAGGGAAAGACTGAGAATGGGAATTGAAAAGTGCTTTCTTTTTGCAAAGTGACCTACTCAAGTGAGGAGTGACAGTGTCTTTAGGAAGGTCAATAGAGCCTCATCAGGAAAGGGCAGAGATGCTGATTCACTTCTCTGATGAGCTTCAGTGGTGTAGGGAGGGGTTGGAGTCCTGAGGTAGTACAAATCTGCTAAATCATGCCATATATTCCCAGTAAAATGCTTGGATATCTCCTTTCCTTTATGACCAATGTTATAATTGTCAGGTAGGAAATCATGAGCCTATAAACTCTGCAACATGAAGGAGTTTTGTCCTCAGTTATTTCACCTCTAGTGCTAAGTAATAATGAAAGCCTGTAGTTCATTAGTCTAGAGAAGTAAGGATTTGAACATCCCCTTTCTCTATCTAAACTTTCTGGTTCCATTTGAAGTGGTCGCCTCATAAGTTTGAATTCCTCATATTCTTCATATTATCCTAAGGCCAGAAGCATCTCAGCCTCCCTAAATCTTTTTTGAAAGGTCAATTTATTTGAGGTGATTCTGGAAATTAGTTTAATTAGATAATTCACTACAGAATGCTACAGGCTGCTAACGTCTCATTTCCAAGCAGTAACATGGTTCTCACTGCCTTTAAGCCAATAACCAGTGCCAGGTTTTTTCCTACAAGTTCTACTGTATGCATCTAACTCCTGATGATTTAATGTAAAATATTGACTCAGAAATATCATTTCCATCTATATTAGTTTTCTAGGGCAGCTGTAACAAATTACCACAAAGTGGGTGGCTTATAACAAAAGAAATGTATTATCTTTTACTTCTGGGGGATGGAGTTCTAAGCTGAGGTACTGGCTGGGTCCTGACTCTTCCTAGCTTCTGGTGGCTCCCTACAATGTTCCTGGCTTATAGCTAATTCAAAACTCAGTCACTCTTTTCCTCTCTATGTAAGTCTGTGTCTCTAAATCTCCTCCTTTCCACAAGGACACCAGTCATTGGATTTAGATGTAGGGCATACCCTGACCCAATATGATCTCTTTCTCTCTTTTTTTTTTTGCACAAAATTATACTTTATTGTAAGCAATACCATGTGTCTGCTCAGGTAGGGTCTCCTTACTTTACTCCCATCCACTGTCTGAAGGTTGGGATACTTTTCCTAAGTATTTCCGAAATTCTATTCGGATCTTTCTTCAGTTGGTCTTTGACTTTGAACAACTGAGATCTGTGGATATTTTTGAATTTTATCATTTGTCTTTTGTCCATGTGTAGCTTTTATTTTATCAATACCAATTTCCACTACTCTCTTGTTCTCATCACTTTTAAGTAACTCCACCCCTGATTTAGGACATGGTTAAGCTGATGCTTAGTTCTTTCAGCTTCTAGTAATGCCTGTTTAAGTTGATCCTTAAGGGCTTTGTTCTCCTTTTTTCAGATCATCTGCTATTTTCTGGACTTGAAGCAAATCTTCTTTCATTTTAAGGTCTTGGGCTATAGGCACATATTCTGTTCTGAATCCTCAGATTTTTCTTTGTCTTTTTCTTCTCAGGTTTAAGTTTTCTTCGTTTGATCATATGTAGGCTTTGTTTTCTGTGTGCTTTTCTTTGTATCCTTCAACTTTTGTAATTCATTTTTCCATCACTGATTTCTCCTCTAACAATTTAAAATCACTTTGCATCTATTTGCATTTAGCCTCTAACAAAGTTTGATCATTCTTAGCTCTCTCCAATTCACTTGCCTGTTTTTCAAATATTTTCAACACTGCATTCAATTGATTAGTCACTGAATAAGAAGTTTGTGGTTCTGTTGCAGAAACATCCACAGATTCTTCAGCTGAGTGGGTTTTTAGGGATTCTTGAATTTGCTGCTCCACAGTTTCACAGCTGTCCACTTTTGTCCATAGCTTTTCTTCATCCCTCAGTGATTTAGACATCATGGATATCAAGGAGTATTTAGACCCATCTCTGAAGAAATTTCTCAGTTTTTGGAGTTTTTGCATTAAGGTTACTATTTGTGTAATGTTTACCATGACAGTTTTATTAGGCGGTGGAAGATCTTCTAAAAGACTATGATCTTTACTTATCTGTAAGACTTCATCAAAAAGGCCTATGTAGCATAGCTCTAATAGGACAACTCTGGAAAGGACAGGGCCATCCAGCATTTCACTGCTGCAGCTCACCACATGCCTCTTCCATTTGACTCACTTATCGCTGAAACCACTTAAACAGATTCTGAAATATGGTGTTCTTCCTTAACTGCTTCTTCTAGCTGAGCTGCAAATTGGGAGCAACACACCAAGAACAAATTCATATCATCCCCAACTTATAAAGATAAGTCTTCCTGTTCAGGCTTCACTACTTGTTTTTCATTTTCAAAGCCAAATCCATAGACTTTTTCCAAAGTAGAAACAACCATGTTCAGATGCTTGATAGTCCTGTTCACTTCATCTTCTCCTACTAATTCATTTGTCTCACTCGGTGGAGTAGGCAAAGCATACCGTACAACAGATTCTGCTGTCGGTGGAGACTGTAAGACGATTGGTTCAATTTTATTTTGTACTAATTTTGCGCCATGTTTTTCTTTTGTTTTTGGCAATGATGGTGAATTAAGCTGGCCCTTTTTATAAGTGAATTCTTGAATACTTGGTGAATTGTTACTAGTGCCTGGCAAGTGCTTTGCTGGCTTCCTTATGTTATTAACTTGGCTTCCAAATTTTAGATGAAAAATTTAATTCTTCCCCCCGCTGCTGCTGGAGCTGTGCCTGCGGGGCCTGTGAGCCTCAGGAAGTTGGGATTCTGGATCCACCTGGCCTGGGGGGAAGAAGGAAGCCAGAGGCTCTACCCTCTACATGCTGACATTCTGCTGACAGAAAAGGCCTGGCCTTCGCGCCCTGTTCGGCTGCAGTGAATGACTACCCGGCACGTGCCTGTCCAATATGATCTCACTTTAATTGATTACATAGGGTTGGGACTTGGAAAAATACTTGTACTTTACCTTGTTAACTGTTTAGTGTTTAATTTTGAATCAAGTTATACAATCACAATCACATTAAGTGCCAAATAAGGGTAGAGGGTGTAGGTCAGTGCTAAAGTGCTTGTGTAGCATTTGTAAAGCTCTGGTTCACTCCCCAGCACCACACACACCCACAAAAGCACTTGAGTAATCTTCATCTCATTTCTTTCCCTACAGAAGACACTCTGATCACAGAAAACTGCTCTTTTTCACTTTAGTTTTTGTTTTCTGAGCACTGCTACCTGTGCTTCAGCTCCTTCCATAGTCTTGCCCTCTATAATCTTTGCCCAGGTTGAACATAGCTTTTGTGGGATGTAATGCACCATCTTTAGCCATTATCGGTGGTTGCAGTTCCTAAGATCATTTTCAGCATTTGCACATCTCGTATCTTCACTGCTCTCACACTCCTGCACATTAGATAGTGTGCTATCTTGGACTCTTCAGATGTGTGTAACAAACCACTCTTGGGTCTCATTGTTCTCATTTATTTACATTTTTCCCCCAACATATTTATCAGTCACTGGAGGGCAGCATACAACTCACTCAAAGAGTTGAAGAGCAAGAAAACACATCCAGAGAGACAAGGAGAGAAATAACATTTATTTTTAAACTTTCTTAATTCCTGAGTGCATGTAAAACAATACATTTCCCTCTAAGTGCTGCCTTAGTTATGCAAGAAAAATTTTACACGATCTACATTTTGTTTGTAGTCAGATAGATTTTTATTTCCTTTAAACTTTTTTTTCTTTTAGTCCATGGTTTATTTTGTTGTATATTATTTGGTTGCCAAACACATGGTACATCTTAATATCTGTGGTTTTGTTGTTGATTTATAATTTTATTGTATTATAGTTGGAGAAAATAATCTGAAGCACAAATTAATTCTTTGGAATTTGTTGAGATAATTTTATTTATTAAACTTTTTTTTTGTTTGTTTTTTAAAGACAGGTTCTCGCTGTTAGTTCAGGCTGGGCTTGAATCACTATGTAGCACAGGCTGGCCTCAAATTCATGGCCATCCTCCTACCTCAGCCTCCCAAATGCTGGGATTACAGGCATGTGCCACCACACCCTTGAGATAATTTTAAAGCCCTCATATATTTTATTTTTATACACATTGCATCTGTACCAAAAAATGTACATTCTACTATATATAATAGATACAAGATTAATTTTCCAGGTTTTTTGTATCATTACTTATGTTGTGTGCTTGTTCCATCAGTTTCTCAAAAGATTATGTTACAAATATCCAGCTATAGTTATTCTTTTTAAGATAATGCTTTTGCACTTATTTTATTATTTATTTTTGTTTTTGTTTTCTTTTTTTTTAAAATTAATTTTATTGGTACATTTTATTGGTACACTTTAGGTATACAATTCATTTACATTTATCATTGGGTGCTTATACCTGTACATGGTGTATCTTGGTTCTTATTTTTTCCCCATTACCTATGCACCCTTCACCCCCTCCACCCTTCCCTATTTACACAGATTTCATTTCCATTTTTTTTTCTTTTCTCATAGTTTTTCCTTTCCCTCTTTTCCTT
>NW_004624791.1:5459465-5472622 GCF_000247695.1 Heterocephalus glaber
GAACCAAGATGCATTATGTAAAGGTACAATTCCCAATGAGAAATGTAATTGTGTTGTATACCTACAATGTACCAATAGAAGAATTTAATAAAAAAAATGACACACAAGTCATAAAAAAAGAAGCATAAGATTGTGCTTACTATAAAAGAGAAATATGTAAGAAAACCCACCCATCAATGCATAGGATGTATTGAAGGGTGTATTTAGAGCTGAGTGATAGATTGATAACAGGATTTCCTTGCCTCTGCTCAGAGTAAGTGCTCAGCAAATGAGGACTATATCCTTTGTCCTGCGCTAACTGGTTGATCTAACAGATATTTGACTTAGAATGAACACTGGTCTGAAATCTAGGAGACATGAAGTCCTAGTGTCTGTCTGTCTGTCTCTCTCTTCTTTCTTTTTCATTATTGGATACTGAACCCAGGGTCTTTACCTTGAACTCTAATCCCTCTTGCAGCATTAATTTTGTAACCTGAACAAGCCAGTTATCTTCCCTAGGCCTTAGTTTTCTTCTCTGTAAAATGAAAAGTTGCACTAAAAATAGCCTTCAATGTCCATCTTTAAGACATAAAAATATTAAAATACAATGTGTTTGAGTGTTGCTGTGTTATGATGCTATATCAATTGTGTAACTGAAGATCATCTTGCAGTGGATGAAGATGCTAATTTATTTCCTTCCAAGAAGTTCCTGCTAAACATAAGAAAACCAGAGTCATCATAATTTTGTTTCTGGTGGTTGCAGAACTAGAATTTTACTTTTTTCTCCTCTTTTCACACGAGTCATGCAGAAAACCATAAGGATAGGAAATGTTTTTCTTGTCACTGTCACTCAATTACTGGCTTTCTCTCTAGGGAGAGAGATTTAACAAACAACACAACTTATTTTGAAGGATTCCTTTCTCAATACTTTCATAAGAAAACGAGTTAGTTAAATGTCCTTTCCTCCAGATGTGATTAAATGTTCCCTATGGATTTCAGCCCATTTTCTGATTAAAAGGCAAGCAAAGAGATAAGCATATTTCCTGCTGTTTAATAAACACATCTAGCAATAAATTATTTGTGCTAAAGTGGGAAAATTACCCAGAGAAATAAATTTTTGATGCAAGAGAACAATACATTTTCAACTTGGTGGAAGAATTTAACTTTCAAATGTTTGAAATTATACTGCAGAACAGACCCTAAGGGTCCAAATGAGAGATTTCTGCTGGTAGAGTAAACTGGAGGATCTTCCATTTATATGAGCAGATCACTGTTCTTATAGATGGAAATGCATTTTTTTTTGCCAGATGTGTTTTTCTTCCTTTGCTCTTATGTGAAATTGGATGATTTTCAACTATCTGATTAAATCATTTATTGCTTGAGATGCCATCTCACCAGATAACTTAAGAATATCAATGCCTTTGATATGAGGCATATAAAAATGGCAGAACCAAATCCTAAGTGATGCGTGATAAATATAGATGTATATATACTACAATGAGGTAGCTGTTTTTAAATATTAGCAATGTGAACAATATATAATTGCTTTTAGTTTTAAAAAAGTGAAATTATAATTTATCTCATTACTGAAAAGCATTATATAGTGAATTCTCATTTCTCACCACATTAGCACTACGTCTCTAATTTAGGTTCTAAGTATTATTGTGGGCAGTGAGATCTGAATAAATTTGAAAATACTTTTTTCCACTGTCAAAGACTTTTATTTCTTTTTAATGACATTAAACATAATTGCTACAAGGGAAAAAACATAATAAATATGAGGCACCAAACTTCAGTTTCATAATTGGTCCTGACAACAATGCCAGTAAATTAAGGCCTATATCAGGTACAAAACAACAGACTATGTCAGGTGCTTTTATTTCAAATAAACTATTTAAAAAACACATTTTACTCTGTTTGTGTAGTGAGACACCTAGGATGAGAATATCATCATGGATGAAGAAAGCTAGGTCGGAAGTTAAATGCACAAATCCTCACTCAGATTTAAAAATACAGCTGTAATTGCTCCTGGAATACTAGCTTTGGAGGCCCACACTAAATGTAAGATAGGAAGCTTTGGAAAGAGATTAAAACCCCAAATTCTACCCACTACCATCTTTAAGGCAAACATGCCAGATGAGCTTTCCTTGGCTTTGTTTTTTCTTCTTAAAGAACACCAAGTTAACCACTAGAGAACAGTTTTCTCCTCCCCTGCAGATTTAATTAAGCTGTGAAAGCTTTGGAGAAACAATTATTTGAGCTAAGAGGAAGTGCAATTGTCACATTGTCTTGTTAACCTGTCACTCATTTCATTTGGCAAAGGCAATGTTCCTATTACACATTCCATCTTAAACCTTTCTATATAGGAGGGCAGGAACATAAGTCATAGATTTTTGCCTAAGCAAAATGCTCTACCTTCACTCCTTGGGTTGTCTGTGGGGAACTAGACCTCTGCAATGCCAGCAAGTACAGCTCCTTTAATTGTGAGTATGTTTTAGTCCCAAAGGTAGATGTCTGGCAAGTCTCACTCCATCCGGCTAATTTAGGGCAGCCCAGAGAAGTGACCAATGAAGTTAATGGCAATTATGCCAACTGAAATAATAGGTTTTGCTTACTGCCTTCAAATGGGATTTTTCCATTACATTCTAGTTTCAGAATCTAAATGAAATGTCCAAGGGAAAGAGCATCCTTGACTGGATAAAAACATGAAACACTTAAGGATGTCTGTTGAAATTTACTGGAGAGCTGAATGACCAAACTTTTCCCAAGTTAGTTTCTAAAGTGGGGTAGGATGTTTATGATGGGTTACTCACATACAGAGATGAGGCTGATGAAACAAAACAAAACCAACTATGAACATCCTTCACAGAGAGCAAACAGCAGAAGCACAAATGCCAGACCACAAAACTTTTCAAAATGATGCCTACAACTGTCTGTAAAGAGAGGAACAAACTCTTGAGATATCCATTAAGACAGATGCACGAAGTCTGTCAGTTTTGGTTAGAAAACCAAGCCTTAAGATCAGGCAACACTTCTGTGCACAATCAATCACAATCTAATAGTTAGACCTACTTGAGGAGGTATGTGAAACTGCATCAGGGGTCTGACCAAACCAGGAGATGGAAAGATCCTTGGGGGAAAGGCACCTGTTAATCAATAATGGAGACAGATGGGTGCCTCCTCTAGGCCTCTCTCACAGGATGGAGGTGTCTCGACTGACATCCATACTTAAAGTTAAGGTTTGGCTGATGAAATTGAAGACCAACTGACATCTCAATGGCATTGGCCTATCATCAACAGTCTCAGTGGACAGTTCTTCAATAAGAGCAAGGAGGGGCCGGGGATTTAGCTCAGTGGTTCCGCCGCCTGCCTTGTAAGTGCAAGGACCTGAGTTTGATCCCTGGTACCAAAAAAAAAAAAAGAGCAAGGAGACCATTCTAAAAAAGCATGTCCATGTCTAACAATATATAGGAATACTGCCTGAGGATCCCGAGGGAGCAGGGTGTGTGGTGGTGGGGGAAAGTATAAAGCAGACAGTTACCTTAAAGAAGGGCAGAGAAGGCAGTCACAAGACCACAGTGTTAGTAGAGACTAACGGGTTGCTCAGCAGTTAAGACTGGTAAGACCTGTGTCAGAGTTAAGATGTGTAAGATCTGTAAATACTTTGTACAAAATAAATTTAATAGAAAAGGAAGAAAGGCCAAAGATTATAGCAAAAAAAGGGTTGGAGATGTCGCTCAGTGGTAGTGTTTGCCAAATGTGCATGCAGCCCTGGTTCAATCCCTTGTACCTGGAGACAGAGGAGGAAAAAAAATAGCTAAAAGGTACAGAAAGGAGACAGTTTACATTTTCTTTCTTTTAAAAAATGTTATTAGTCCGTGTTTTAGCACATAATGATTACATTCACTATAGGGAATTGGTATATGTATATAACACATTTCAATTCTTATTTTCCCCCTTCCCTCCACCCCTCTGTTATTTTCCTTTCAACAGGATTTTTCTTCTACTCCATTTTACTTCAAATGTTCTGGATTGCCAACTTTAAAATACTGACAGGTATTCAGAGATTCCAATTTAAAAAGAAAGAGGGTTTGGGAAAATGACTTGTATCCATTCACAAGTCATCAGCAATAATTGACACTGGCTCATAGCTTGGTAGAGAATCTCTTTCTTACAGCTGATTACAAGATAATTTCTTTTAGGCACCAGAAATAGACTTTGCCTCTGCATAGAGCTGCGTGGTTTACTTGAGCCTAGGTATTATGGCTTCATACTGATTTCCAGGGCACAGCCACCTTCAATTGAAATAAAGAAATTTTAAGAACTATTATAAATTCAACACTGCTAAAACACATGTGGACACACAAAATTATTAGGGCACTCATACAAAAAAAATCCAATGCAATGATGTGCATTTCAACAGGAAACAAGTTCTTTAATAAAATCTTTGAAAAATAAAATTAAAACTATATAAAGAACAAAAGAGCAGAAGAAAATGAGATGCAAGTGTAGGCTGGATCCTGGATAGGGACCTTTACTGCTGATAGAATAAGACAGACTATATGAAAAATCTGGAAGACGCTGAAACCGATGGCAGCTTCCCTTGTTCTGTCAACCCACTGAGCCAGGATATATCTTTGCAGAGGTTTCTGTTGGTGCTGGGTGTAATTTCACATGGTGAGACCCAAAGGATGCTGCTGATCCATCAAAACATGTAGCCCCTCTGGGGTACCTTAGTTGAGTTCCTGGGTCTTCTATATGATCAAAGACATGCCTGAGAGAAATTTGCTTTTGCTGTTCTAGATCTGATTGTGAAAATGTCAAATATTAGTCCTGCCAGGTGTGGTGGCACACATCAGTAATCCCAGCAATCAGGAGGCTGAGGCAGGGGGATTGCCGAGAGTTCAAGGCCAGCCAGTCTGGACTACATAGGGAAACCCTGACTTAAAAAAATTAGCCCGGGTTTTGGTTTTTAGAATAGGAATTACTTTGCCTATTCTTTTCTCATGGCCTTTCATCTCCACAGAATACTTATTGAGCACACTGGCTCTTTGTTGAATGGGAAACAACCAGACACCTCATTTTACCTCTTAATTTATGGGATCCACCATTTTTTCAGAATGATCCTATATTGGATGATCTAAGAGCTGAGAGAACAAAGGTGTAGGTTTCTTAGTGTCAGGTATATTTTTAATCAGTGACAGTTTATTGAAAGTTATTGTTCAAAGGAGAAGAGATCCCATCCCAGGCAGAAGTATTAGGGCACATCCCTTCAGCCTAATCATTTTCTCTCATCTCTTCCCCAAGGGAGGAGGGTTTTTCAGTATCTTTGGATGAATAAGTCTTACTCTTATCAAGCACAGGATCACAAATTATTGAATGAAATGGTGCAGCAACAGTCACTTTTATGATTATCTTCTAGTATTAAGTGTCTGTCAAATGATTTAGCAGGAGTTGCTCCATGACCAATTGATGTATTTAGTTGAGATAATTCAGAGGCCAAGGAGCTACTGGTTTCAGGCTGTACAGTGAATTTTTTTCTTGGGGAGATTTAAGTATAATTTGGCACCCTTTTTCTCCATTCTCATGCTCCTTTGATTGATTATTTGATGAAGTATCATCCTTCAGAAGCTCCTCAGTGAGATTGGAATGACCACGATCTTCTCCATCAAAGAGCTCAGCAAGGAGCCATCCAATTCCTCTTCATGGAAGGAATGCCAAGAAAATGGGGCATTGTTTTTAAGGTAAGAAACAGGTGCCAGTGAGCACATCACATTGTGTGGAGCTTCTCTGGCTTTGCCACTAAATGGAAATGGAACTAATGGGAATGGAAAAATGTTTCAGCTCCTGCTAGCCGTTCCTTTCAGAAGACTTGTAAAAATCATTGACTCTCAGCTTCCTCTGGAGGCTAAGCCAAGGCCTCAGTGAATGACTGATCCTCACTCTGCCCCGTGCACCATTTTATCACCAAATTTGAAATTTTTTTTTTATAAATACAATAAGTCCTTGACTTACAAATGAGTTGTAAGTCATATTTGTTAGTAAGTCAGACAAAGTGAGTCCTATGCACCGTTGACACAAATATGCAATGTGTATTGCTTTGTGCTTCCTGGCAGTCCCCCCTACATCACCACTGCTTTTCCTCTTGGTTCCAGACATCCTGGGCTCTGACTGAGCACTATACCACTGTACACTGTCACACTGTATAGTAAGCACAGAGCAGCACAACTGTGACAGTGTCCAGCAAACATGTGAGCTACTTCTGCAATTTGCATCTATGAATGTTCCTAATGTGAGGACCTTCCCAGCCATGAAAGTTTGCAACTCGAATGTTCATAATTGGGGACTTACATAAATTCAGTTAAATATTTCAAGTTCTTACTTGTACTCCAAGCCTCTTTGAATACCTACTTTACTGAATAAATAGGTTTATGAAACCATAAATAGAAAACCACCAGGCTAAGTGTATTGCAGTTTCATTGTTTCCAAATAAATAGAAGCTCTATAAGTGGTGAATAGTGAGGTCTGTTAGAACTATGTTTAGTTTTAATTCAGACTGTACACTAACCAAATCAGGGCACATTTCTCACCTGCCCAGGACCATATATATCCACATTGGTTAATTAATTTTCCTTTGTGTCAGGGTCACTTGTCCTTACAGATAAGCATGGCTAATCAGTAGGTGGCTAACAGAAGTATAAGGGAACCTAGTAGAGACCAGTCACTATGGTTGGAGAAACTCTCGATAGTGCATCAGTACTTTCCTTAATTTTTATTGCTAAAGTATAGCCTATGAATGTTTATATATGTAATGAGACAATAGTGTACTTCTTACCTGCATATTACTTTTTGCAAAAGAATCCTAAGAGTGAACATTTTTATTTTTAAAATGAAGAACCACTCTCCCATACATGCTATCAAGACTATTGATTTTCTACATAGGCCCCCTTTTTCCTCATTGACAAGAGAATAAAAGAGGAACCACCATGTGGATTATAATCAATTTCAATGGGCGAAGTCAAGCATGGTGAATGTTGATTGTATGTATGTTAAACTCTGATGGGAGACAATGTGTAACATTAGAAGACTGTTTTATCTTTTGGCATCAGAATTGCTTCTTAGTGCAGTGGTTGTTTTGACTTATTTTTACATGGTTACTCTGCTGGTACACTGAAGCTCTTCATAAAAACTTCAATAAAATTTGGGTTGCAAAGCTTTGAAAGGCACATATATTTCTCTATGAAAACTCTCCCTGGCTCCATGAGGAGTATATATCTTAAAACTGAAAAACTTTGGGCTCATTTTTTAAAAAGGACATCAAAATTACACCTCTATTTCTACCTGCAGTGAAATGGGGTTTGCATAAAAAAGATGATAGAAAATTGGACCTTGGAGTATTTTTTATAGCAATCTTTCTAGAAAAGCTATTTCTCTTTTGCACAATAATTACACATGAAACTCCTGCTGGAAGACATTCAACAAAATTAACATGCCCAATGCACATACTTTATTGGGTAAGGTGACCCAGCCACAGATGTAGCCTGAAAAATGAGGGTTGTACATGTATGTATGTTTGTGTATGTGTATGATAGGAAGAGAGGAAAGAGGAGAGAGTTAGGAGGTCAGCCTTCTACCTTTACATGCTGGTGAATCTGACTCCTTCAAGGAGCAATAACTGAGGGGAAGTCTTTTTCCTTTTGTCCCCTAAGATTCCTTTATTTTTGTATATCCAACTGATGTGTTCTCTCTTACTAAACTGCATCTCCTTGTCTGATTTTGCTGATACCACAGGCAAGATTTGAAGGAAGGAGTCCAAAAGGGCACCTTTCATGAAATTCTTGCCAGTTCCCAGACTCCAACTTTCTGTGTACTTTGGGGCTCATTGTGTGCTGCTTCCTGCTCAATGGTAAACACAGCACAGGACCACCCAGAAATGGTAAACACAGCATGGGACAGTGTTTTGACTCACTGTCAGGTGAGCTGAATTAGGATTTCTGGAGAAGCCAGTTGAGATATGGTTATAAGAACCAGGTGGAAATTTGTTTATTTTTATTTGCAGTGCTGGGACTAAAACCCAGAGCCTTACATATGCTAGACAAGCACTCTACACTGAGCTACATCGTCAGCTTTATCAGGTGGAGATTAAAATGTAGGGTTGTCTTATTTCATTTGGGCTGCTATAACAAAATACCACTAACTTGGTGGCTTATCAACAGCAGACAGTTCTGGAGGCAAAATCCAAGATTAAGCCACCAGCAGATTTGGTGTCTTCTTGCTGTCCCCTTACTCGCTGGGTCACCTGTAAGGACATTGATTCCATTCACAAAGGCTCTGCTCTCGTGAACTAGTTACCTCTTGAAGGCCCATCTCTAAATATTCTCACACTAGGGATTAGATTTCAATATACTAATATTGAGGAACATACACATTGAGATTGTTTTAAGCATCCATTTCATTGCCTATACAGGACACTTCTTTTATGTACACCCAAGTCAGACCTTGACAATTGCATGTAGGAATATAAGGTGAGTGCTTCTTATGTACCAATTGAAAGATCACAGCCTGCCAAAATCTACTCAAGTTCATATATCATAAGTCAGAAGGCCATAAGAGAAGCCCAGAAGACAGAACCACTCTAGAGCACTTATAATATGGAAGAAAGAGCCTTTGGAGAAAATATTTCACTTGTGAGCAGAGATGCTTGGGAGATAGCAAGACTCAGAGTCCAGAGGACAGGCCATGTATGTTCAGGGACATTCCTCCAACTTCTCCAATCAGGGCAAGTCATTTTCTTGTGTGGGACTCAGTGAGGAGAAGAGGAACAGATGAGTGGCTGTCTTTCCTTAGAGTAAAATTCATGGTGGAAGTTCCTATTTCATGAGCCAATGCAGGAACAAAGAGAAAAGAAGAAAAGAATTTCTGTTTCTGAAGCAGAAGGTCTCAATTCTTACTGAATTTCAAAATCACTGGGAGTTAAAAAAAAAATGGGGCCTCACCAGAATCAGACTCAGATGTCCTGGGAACCCATGTTTTTTGAAAATCTGACCTCAGAGTTCTAATGATTAGTCAGATCTGGAGACCACTGACTTATGCTCTGGGACCTTTGTCTTCTCAAAGCTTTTCTAAGGGCTTTGCATGCCAGAAATATGGGTGGTCTGGAGGGAGGAATAGTTCAGCCCACATGAGTAAGAAGCTAGTACAAGATCAAAACCATAGAAAGTAGTGACTAGTTTAGATTGAGTTAATAAATTGTCTTAAATTGCTTGACAAATTGCATTTGCAGATGGTGAAATCAAAATCCAGATATATTATTAGCAATATTTCCAAGCTAGTCAACAGGAACTTCAATCACTGTATGGTGTCCTGTGGAGTGACCAGGAGAAGAACTGTGGCTGTGAGACAGCAGTGTATGTATACACAACGCTACAGTTGTGGCTGCCGTCCCAGGCTTGCTGACATCAGTGGTGGCCCAGGAATGCTTTTGCGGCTTCATTTCTCATCATGGCACAGAGCCACACTTTCAGGAACCAGATGTCAGGAGTATTTATGCTAAGGGGAAAGAATTAGACATTTAAAATGGCTTTTTTTTTTTTTTAAGGAAAAATGAAGTTTCTACCTGAAGTTTAAATGATATCACATTGGTTGCTTTTTGTTTGTTTCCACTGGGCTGATGATAACCTAACAGTCAAGGTAGATATACGATATTGTACTATAAGGGCAGCCCAGTGCAGGGATTCATGCCTAGATTGTACACACATACAGGCACATTCAAGCAAGTGATGCTGACAGGAAGGACTGAAGAAGTTCCACCACCTAAATCACCACAGGAGCTGCCATGATAAAGTCTTTGTAAAGGAAGTGGAACTAAAGTAAGATTCACAAATTATGGAGAGTGTTTGGACAAGCAGGGAGGATTGGCAAGGTCAGTGTAGAATTGAGGAATATAGTAGGTGGAAGCAAGATCATTTTTTTTTATTAAGAAGATACATGTGACTGATTAGAAGGAAATGTTGTTGAAACAGTGCCACAAGAGAAAATGTTATGGCCTGTGGTACCAAAGATAAAAAGAATGCTGGGATTCTTAGGCTATCCAGAAACCTCTAGAACCCTCCAGGAAGATGGTACAGGATAAGGGGAGGAGCATGACTTCAATATGAGACAGTAACTGATATTTCACTAGTTAAATGGGAGGGGATGTGAATAAAGCACAGTACACAGTAAGTAGCATGTATTTAATTGATGCCCACTAGTTCCCTTTGTGGGTAAATACAGTGACTAGAGTAAGGTCAAATTTAGCCTATTTTCACAGTGATGGTTGGATAAGTGCCCATCCTGACTATGGATCTTTTATTTATTCCCAGTGGGTCATAGCTATTTTGTATTTAACCTTGGAGAATGCAAAGAGGATAGAGTGTATTGTAGAGGCAGAACCATGAGAACAAAGCACTGGTTATCTCCACAGGCTCCTTTCTCTGAATCTATTACCTGGTGACCCATCACATTAGCTATGACATGATCTTACTTTGGAAGGAATGGACAATTCCATCACAAAGGTACATCTGCCTCTTTGTTTCTACAAGGCCTTTTACTCTTATAGGTAACAGTTATTCCTTAATACCTTCTTGTGATAAGTTCAAGCTTATTTTCCAGCTGAGGAAACCTAGGTGTGAGATTAAGTGCCTTTATCATCATCACCTGGGGAGATACAGTGGCTCAGTCCAGTGAGCTGTGATCCCAAGGCATTTTATAGGGACAGAGTGTTTTGATGTGAATTATAGTTTGTGAAATGTGAATTTCAGTGCCAAAATGACATACTAGTTCTCACTGTTAACTTGTTGAAATTTAAGTTACTGTCAGCCAATGAAGAGCAAAATTTTTCAGGCTTATAAACATGAGTGTAGAAACCACATAGGACTGTTAAAGGAAGTCTGTGACTCTGTAAATGTGTAGCCTGGTAGCCACTTCTGTGGAGTCAGCTTAATGAAAGTGAGGGCCAGGCAGATATATCATGAATTTTTGGATTGATTTTTATAATTTTCAGTGAGTGCAAGATGAGTGCAAGTGCTTGTGTTTTTGTAGGTTTTACTTAGAACCCCTTAGGATTCCTTTATACCCTGAGTTGGCCTTAATAAGGAAAATAGAACTTCAATAGGCCTGAGAAAGGAATGGCTTCTCTGAGTGCTGACAGAAATTATGCTGGCTTTGGACACTGGGTGGCAGAAATGCTCTTAAGATTTGATGAATGTGTTTGGATACAACTTTACTGACAGGAAGGATGAGCTCTCTTAATTACATGCCGCCCCCCCCCATGCCACACTGGATGTTCCCATAGAAATAGATATATATTTTGCAATTCATGGGGAACATGTTTTCACATTATTGATGGCTTGTCTGGGGATGCTTTTGTGAAGCTTTCAATTTATTTCAGTAATGGAATGGAGTCACTAGGATCTTAACCTTTCATTCATCAATGGTAGGAGATAAATGAAATCTGAATTTGGTGCTAAAAATCTTTGCCTGAGACTCTTGGAGTCCTAGAAAAAGCTAACAGAGCAAGTAATTTTCTCTTACACTTGCAGAGAAGTGTTTCAGTGTACATTGTAGAACTTAAGGTATAGGTTGGTCCTCAGTAATCATCTAATGATTAGAATCTCTTCCAGGGAAGCCCACCCTTCGCTAAGGTTGAAACTCACCTGGTACATTCAAAAAGTACATGAGCCTGGATGCTAGAGACAGTGTCCCTGCAAATGAGTCACAGGCATAGGTGGCTCTCATTTGCAAAGCTGCACAGGTCATTCTGGAGTGAAAACTGTCCTTGGAATGACATTTGTGATTTTTAAAGCATAAAATAAATACATTTTCAGGAACATCCTTAACAGGGCAGCAATGTGGTTTCAGGAGCATAGAAAGGACTGAGGTGCCCCAAATCTATTTCCTTCTTTACACTAGTAAGAGGTTTAGGTCTTGTCACTGGCTTCCCTTTGTGCCTCTGGGGGTAAGGTAATGTGGAGTGTCATTTACTACCAGATTTTAGCATTATAGTTCTAAATTATTCATTATATTTTCATAAGCAATTAATAAGGCATGGGGTATAAGAGAGCTGAAAAAATTTTAAGATCTGGCATCCTTCTGAGAAGAAAAGGCTTGCATGTGTAGAGACACAGAAATTCACTGGCCACTGAGAGTGTGACAAGCAGAAGAAGGATTCTGATTAGAGGGTTTGGAGGTTTCTCAAAGTAGGCCCAGGCTCATTGCTTAGTATGGAAGAGTGAAGTATAATGGTATAATGGGTATGGTGAGTGAAGCAGAACCCTGTGTTGTCAAAGGCATGTGGTAACCTCCAAGGAGGAGTGGAGAATGAGGTCAGGTCTTCTAGGCATGAGCACAGGGCTTTTCTTCATGAACATCTTAGGGTCCAATGGAGGTACTGTTGAGTTATGTGCCTAAGACACCACAAAGATAGATGAAAAATAAAAATGTTGTCCATTAGCCTAATGTATAAGAACATGATCAATTTTCTTAGTAGTTTTCCTCTAGTTGATCTGTTATTTTAGTTTTATCTAAGCACATACTAAAGTAATCATCAATTTTAGTCAGTTAAGTGCTAAAGAATTCAGTTGAACTTTTCATTTAGCATAAATTTACAGAAATAAAATACAAAAGTATTTTGATTTATTGTGCCTTTCACTTTTAGCATCTCCATGGTATTGTTAGCTAGTACAGACTTTAAAATACAGGCCAGGGCTCCCAGGCACCAGGAGGCTTCCAGGTAGGCATGCTGCGGCTCTCAGCATAGAGGAAGCTTCCAGGTAGGCATGCCACAGCTCTGAGCACAGAGGAGACCTCCAGATCAGCCCACCAGGGCTCCCAGGCAGCAGGAGGCTTCTGGGTAGGTGCTGTGGGACCCAGCATAGAGGAAGCTTCTGGGTAGGTGTGCCATGGCTCCGAGCCCAGAGGAGGTGAGCCGTGTGGGTGCCAGGAACACACACCTACCCTACCCCCCTGCCCCATGCACATCAAAATGAGAAGACAGGTAAGCCACAGAACCAGACTTCCAGATCACCTACAGCAACCCCAAAGGGAAACAAGATGGAAAACTCTGATACTCAACTACCTGGACTCCCTGAACTAGCAATGAAAGAGGATCTGGAAAAAATGAAATCAGAAATAATTTCTCA
>NW_004624791.1:5477523-5491140 GCF_000247695.1 Heterocephalus glaber
TGAGAAATGGAAAAAATGGAAATAAAGTCTTTGTAAATAGGGAAGGGTGGAGGGGGTGAAGGGAGGTCTAGGAATGAGGAAAAAATAAGAACCAAGATGCATTATGTAAAGGTACAATTCCCAATGAGAAATGTAATTGTGTTGTGTACCTACAACGTACCAATAAAAGAATTGAACAAAAAAAATAAAATGCTAAATTTTGTGTTATGTCAATTTCACTTCAGTAAAAAAAAGACAAAAAGATTATAAAGCAAAATTTTCTACTCAGAAGAAAACTTATTATTTATCAATTCTAAATTAGCCATCTACCCCATTGATTCTTATTATAAATCACTAATGTCTGTATCTACTATGTTCTTTAGTAACACATACCTTAGTATATCTCAGGAAAACAAATACGGAATTCAGGATATATAACTAGCTGTGTGCTAATGACAGGAGGTATTTTCTGTTTGCTCATGTGGCTAATCAGTCTCAGAAATGTATGTTTTGGAAACAAATTTGTATAGCCTTCCAGTAGTTACAGTGATCTTGTCCGGCTCCAAGTTAACAATCACATTTTAATCACAATACAAAGATGCAAAATCTAGGAGCAGGGCCTGTGACCAAAGCAGATAAGCAGGCCCTAGGAATGAATCAAGCTTGTAAGTTTTGCATGTGGCACTCAGAGAGAGGACAGGGATGGAGAGATGAGCCCTAGGGCCTATTGTTCCAAAGATTCTAAAATTCTGTGAAAACAAAGAAAATACATTTTCCAAGCTAGACTAAAAACAAAAACAAAAACAAAAACATTGTTAGAGATGTCTTTTTCAAGGGGAAAAATCTCATAAATATTCCCTTGGAATTTAATCAGGTGTTTAAAACTTAACTCAGAGATGGTATTTTGTGCAACTGTAAATATTTCTGACATTGTGCTTTAATGGTTTTATTTTTTGAAGTAACAGGAATCCCTGTCCAGTGCTCACAATTCTCTTGGGACAAAGCATTACACAAAGCTCACTGGATGTGGCAAGAGTGGCAGTCAGATGGTTTGAAATAATAACATCTGATTCTAGTAGGTTTAACTCTACCTAAAACAAAAAGTTTAGAATCAGCAGAGATCAGAAAAATGCTCCCCTTTCAGAAGTCATACTTCATATGTTTTTTTTTCTGGAGAAAAATGCCTCTCCTTTTTTGATTTTTAGTAACTAATCAATTATAAAGAAATTAGATAGTTGTGCCTTTTCTATTTTTCATGATTGATTAGATAAAAAGAGATGCTTGGCTTTAGCTCTTCCCTGTTAGGCTCCCTTGCTTAATGAAAGGTGCTTTCAATGATTAACTGACTGAAATATCGCATTTGACAGAAAAGGTTGAGATATTTGCATAGCGCTGCTGTGGTTTTCCCAGATAAATGTGAACTCTTTTATCTGGTTTTCCAAGAAATAATTTGCTGCATTGTAATGAAAATGACAATAGAGTGTCCCAAATGCTATGTGGATGGTCTGCTCATCATGAATTATCCAGGTAATTGCAATGGTTCTTTGCATTGTGTGAGCTATAGCGATCAGGCCAACAGGTGCTTTGCGAAAACGGAAATTGGTTAATATAATTTGACTGGAAATTGAGAAAGCTGCTGATAAATAGTGACAAGATCACTCTCCCTTAAATACCTCATAAATCATAGCACATTAAAGCCATGGAATTAATTCAAGCTTAGTCTTGCAGTGAGCCAGAAAGAAAATTTCTTATCTTTTACATTATTTTTGTTAATTTAATCTAATTGAAAGTTGATGCTATATAGGCCCAAATTGTCTTACAGATGTGTTCTGTTGGCCTTCTTATTGTTTGCTCCATACACTTTCCACTTAGGTAATCTTGTTTTTATTAAAGCAGAATAAAAAGAGATATACAACTGTTTTATAAATTTTTTTTAAGTTAAAAGTAGAAGAGTAAAATCCAGACCCAGAAGGTTATGGCTTTTCTAGAAAAAAATCAAAGAATATATATATTTTGGACAACTCCTTCTTTTAACATTTTCTTTATTATTATTATTATTATTATTATTATTATTATTATTACTTTTTTGGGTACATTTTAGATATACAATATAAATGACATTTATCATTGGAAATTTGTACCTTTACATAAGCTATCTTGGTTCTTATTTTTTTCCCCATCCCCCTGCCGTCCCTTCAACCCCTTTTTGTTAACGTTTTTTTACCTGGACCCTATGAGACATTTTGGGTTGAGAACACTATTTTAAACAAGACAAGTTTTCCCTGAATATTTTGTGTCCTCTCACCCCTTTTCTGGTTCCTTCCACATGTTTTCCTCTTTAGTGAAACAATCATTCGAAAATGGTCTCAATTTATCATTGTTTTCTTCCTATCGCCTGGGCAGCATATAGCTGTCCAAGGTCCTGAAACATTGTTCTTTAGAGCCCCTGTTCTCAATTTTGACTGAATATTGTAATCCTCCCAGGGAGTTAAGAAACAAAATAAAAGCTGCATAGGTGTCACCTGTAAGGATTCTGGCTCAACTGGTCTTCCAAAAGCTCACCGGGATTTATAATGTGTGAAATCAACTGAAACCCAGCCACTGTCTGTGGTCCTGGTTTCTTCATATTAACAGTGCTATTAACATGTCCATCTGTGCATAGTTCATTGCTATTGTTTTCGAATTTTCTTCCTTGGTGAATGTATTATTGATATTTTGTAGTTATAGGACACATAGAGTCATGATTTTTGTTTCATGATGCATATGAGTAGAAACTTTGGCTGACCTATGGGATTTCTGTCAGATACATTTTTTCTCTGCTAAGAAGTGTTTTTATGGTGACTTTAAAAATAACTTTGGATTTTCAGGAACAATATAATTAGATAGGACCTATTTTTTTCAGTTCAGGTATTGCTGAATACTTGGAGGAAATGAGAAGGGGAAAGATCACTATTATAATTACAAAGATAAATGTTTTCTGCAACTTGAGAAAAATATGGAGTAAGAGAGTATGAATTGTGTTTGACCCAAAATCTTGAAATATTATTCGAGTTTCATCATGTAGGATATTTAAAGGGAATATATGTTAATGGGGTAAAATTGTGGAAACAAGGGACATTCTTTATTATTGTGCTCTGGCTCTGGTCTCAGAAACTACTATAGAACTGTGATGGTTTAAAGTAAGCCATAAGGAGAATTTACTTTTGTACATCAGAAAGACAGTTCTGAGGTCTAAATGAAAGTAATCACCTCTTTTACTAATTGCCTGTTGGAACTAACTGGGATTGAAAAAATACTTTTGCTTGGATTCTTCTCTTCTTTGCCAAATTGAGGTAAGATGTGGCTTGGCCAACATAATTTTAAAAAATCCAACAAGTGAATTCTAAGGTGTAATCAGTGATAATAACCATTGGTTTCCTCTGTTTTCTTCCCACTGAATGTGCCTGGGTCTCTGTGGGGAGCGGTGTCAGCCAAAAAGCTTCATTTTAATTTTACCCTCTGTTATAAATATCCAGGAGACTATGTTACGGGGAACCATGTCTTCGCTAATTCCGATGTTTACCTTTAGAGATTGCCCTGGCAACAAGATGAACCTTCTGTAACCCCATGAAACAATGTAGCCCCTGAGGGCAAGGAGTGTCTAGAAAACTAGCAAATAAGGAAGCAGGTGTTTTTGGATAAAGGTCATGGTTAATGACCTTGCTCACTGGATGTATAAAAGAGAGGTGAAAATAAACTTGCTCGGTCTTTGTGAGCTCTCCCGTCTCTCTGTTTCTTCTTTCTCAATCCTCACGTCCCCACTCAGGTCTTGTTCGACAGGTTGCGGCTGGACCGCGACAGGTCTCAAGTTCTTCCACTCCAATGGCGAGGGCCAGAAGTACTCCAGCAATGATGAATAGAAGATCAAGATCAAGAAGTTCTAGAAAGAAGGGATCATATCCAGGTTCACTTTTTTTTTTTTTACTAGTTGAGATGGACTAGGTCTAAAAAGAGAGAAGGTGTCTAATGTGAAAGAGGGAAGGCTCAAGAGTCAAGGGAATATAAATATAAACCATGCATGTATTATGTAATCTATAATTCCCTTGAAGAACATACATCTAGGGACAATGGCACATTCTGAGATGAACTTCTTTTTTTTTGTTGTTACTGGGGATCAAACTGAGGACCTTGTGCTTGCCAGGCAGGCACGGTGCCACTGAGCTAAATCCCCAGCCTTGAGACAAACTTCTTGTACTTAGAATGGAATTCAAGAAAGTATCAGATTCCTGATGCCAGTTATGTAGGTCTACTGGCTCAGTCCCTGCTTCAGTCCCAGTCCCATGACCATGAGATAGGCAATTCAGTTTCTGAAGGCTTCTATGAATGTCCCTGATGTTTCCCCAGAAAACTTTTTTGAGGTGATCCCAGAACCCTTTGCTCCTGTCTATTAACCTGAGAAATCATATTCTTTGCAATTTTGGCTTTAAAGATAAAACATGCTTTATTTGATCCTCATGAAGATTACAGACCCTGGAGTCAAATCACCTGGGCTTTGTATCACACAGTCATGAATTTTATCATCTATACATTACTTATATCTATGCCATCAGATTGTGGTGAATAATACATATAAACATAATAATTAAATAAAATAGTACAATGCATGTGAAAAAATATAATACCTAACACATGGTGAGAGGGCACCAGGTGCTGGATGTTCCTCCTCTGCTTGCTCTCTTATTTCTCCAACCCAGCTCAACAGGTTTTTTACTATTTTCACGAGACAAAAGTCCAGATAAAAATAGTAGTAATGATAATATGTAACATTTATGTAACAACTCATGTGCTGTGTACTTTTTAGGCGTTTAAAAATTTTGTTCTCAAATTAACACTCTGAGGTGGTTGGTATCATCATTTTATATATTAGATATTTTTGAGGTGCAGGAAATCAGTTTGCCAAAACAAATTAGTAAGTTAGAACATTAATCTAGGTCCATCTACTTCACAATGCTGTGATACAATAAACCTAAATTAAGCATCCATTTCTTTGGCAAGTCAGTCCTTTATTCCATCAAAGAAATTAATGTCATGATGAAACGGATCTTCTTTTTTCTTATTGCCCTAAAAAACAAAGTCCCCAAATATGGATAAAATAGCTTATCTTCCCTAGTATTTTTCTTGGTTGGCTTATTCTCTGTCAGTGGTGGTTTAGTTTTTTTTTTTTTTTTTTTTTTGGTACTGGCCATCAAATTCAGGATCTTGTGCTTACAAGGCAGGCAGCGGAACTACAGAGCTGAATCCCTGGCTCAGTTGTTTTTTTCTATAGTAGTTTGTTTATTCTTAGAACTGAAATCATTGCTTTAGTACAATCAATATTTCAATTTTGGACTCACCTAATTCCATCACCCATGTTTTGTAGTTTTTCTTTTCATTAGCTTAATATAGACTGTTTTCTAGATCTACAGTGTTGACATGGACCATAGACTGTAGGGTAGAGACCTATCCTAAGAGGTCATCTGATAGAGTAAAAAGAGAACAAAAGAAAAGATCCCTTAGTTCTAGCTTTGCCAGGTGATAATCAATTGATGCCAGTTTTTCAAAGTGAGGGACGTGTGAACTTACAACCCAGAAGAGAGGAACCTCTCTGCAGGAGGTTAAATTGTGACACGATAGCTCCTGTTCCCCAACCAGAAATCCACTACCGTTCAAACTGTCTTTTCTCTAAGGTGGCAGCCCTTTGATTTTACTAAGGGAGTTTAGTATTATTCAGGAGAGGTATCTGAGAGGAAGACTTCAGTGTTGGTAAGAAGTGCTAATGAAGTTTTTTCACTGTTCCTCTAAAATGAAGTGAGCTCTGTGTCTAATTTTATCACTTGTAAACTTGCTAGCACAGTCAAATAGAATAGAGTGAAAGTTGAATATATTACAAGGTATTAAGGTCATAATGTGCAACTGATAACTCACTCAATTAACTGTCAATTAACCCATTAAAAGGGATCTCTAATGTAAATGCAGCATTTTTACTTCAACCCCTATGGAAATATCACCTCTTGGGACTGTAGCCCTGTAACTTGACCAATTTGTAAAAACATTATGTAGTCTTTGGGATGAAGGAGAAGTTGAAGAGCATATGAAGGAGCTGGGAACTTTCATTAAATTTCAGAGCACTGTCATCCTTGAAAACTTAGGGATTCACAGAAAAACTCAGTCAGACATCTGTAGTGCCATTCAATGCTCTCTCTCACCATATTTCATGTCATAAGAATTTCTATCTTTATCTTTATGTAAAATTTCCTACCTCTAAATGCAAGTTGAGGTCTGCTACTGATGATGAGTTTGTCTTGAAAGAGATTGTGTAGGCAAGTTTTATAGTACATACAGACATAGTCATTGACTTCAAATTCTGTAGCTGCAACTTACTAGTTGTATGGACTTTGGACCATTTGAATTCTCCAAATCTCCATTCATTATATGTGAAATGGGGATATTCTAGATGTAACTAGTAGCTAAGAGCAATTTTATGAGAATTAATGAGATGATGTATGTTAAAATTTAGTACAGGATATAGCATATGATGGGCACAAAATTAATTTAAAATCACTTCTCTTCCTTTCATCATCAACATCACCACCCATCTATCCATCTATTATCATTATCTCAAGAATACAAGATGTGGGAAGCAAAGGAGGGTTCAAAGGAGTACAGTATGAGATAAAAGAGAAAGCCTATAAAACATAACAATCTTTTTTGATGATAAAAAATCATAAATTGATAAATAACAATAGTTACTATTTATGGAATAAATTTTGTGACATAACAGAGGTGTACTTTATACATGATATTCCCATTTAATTCTCATAACATTATGAAATACTCATACATAGTACCATCTTCATTTTGCAAAGTCCCAACTGAAGTGGTTTAATGTGTATGTGTACTCAACTTCTCAACATTTCACCTGACTTCAATGTTTATACTCTTTTCCTTTGTCTATGCAAAGTTTTGAGAAAAACATAGGCAAAAGAGCAAATAAAGGAGAAATGAAAGAGAGAGAACACAGAGAGAAAGGAGAAGGATGCAAAAGGAAACGAATGGATAAAATTAGAGGATAACAGGAAGAAATGGATAGAGGAAGGCCATAGACAGAAGATCCACATATGAAATTTCCTCAGTTTTCTTGTTTCTTGGCTGAGATTTCCTGACTAGAGTATCCTAAATCAGTTGCCAGATTTTAATGGCCCAATTAGACATTAAGGGTAATAGCTCTAAATTGGCATGCTCTTTTCTTTCTCTTTCTAGCCCAACAGACCCTGTGGCTGCCTGGTTGGGTCCTGGACAATGATCAAAAACCAAATAATGAAAGCAAACTGAACACTCATGAGCTTTTATAGAAATGCAACTTGATATCAGAAAGAAGACATTTAATGCACTGGTGTGTGGCTTGGAGGACTGGGTAGGGGTGGGGAGCAGGGTTCAATCCAAGAAGTTTAAATCTAATGAACATCAATTTTCAGGGTGAGTGGTAAGGCCAGGATCTTGCTTTTAGAAGGATTTTATTTAAACGCAGTAAAGAATACTGAATAGTGCTGAGTGTTTCCCACATAGATTGTTTCATATTAAAAACAATTTCTTCTCAAAGCTGTTACTTTCTGCTGAAGACAACAGACAGAAGGGGGCATGCTTAGGATTCAGGTCTTCTCTCTCTTTTATTTTCCTGCATAATCTCTGAGTCATCTCAGAATCTTGATGATCTTGAGGAATTTCTTAGCATGTTGTGAAGCTACTGCATGAAGTGTTTTACCACAGCATGGGGAATCCAAAACACTGTTCCACTGTTTTTTTTCTTTTCTCTTTTTTTTTTTGTACCCGGGATTGAACTCGGGACCTTGCACTTTCAAGGCAGGCAGCAGCACCATTGAGTTAAATCCCCGGCCCATTGTTCCATTGTTTTGATTGCCTGTATTTACTGATTTGTCTTGGTCAGCCTTAGTATTTCCAAGCAGGAGTCTTCCCTTGTAACTCTTGGGAATTGGGTTTTCTTTTTCCAGTTCTAGTGTTTGAGCTGGATGTGCTAGCCACATTTATAACTCTAGCACTCAGGGAGCCTGAGGCAGGAGGACCTCAAATTCAAGCCCAGCCTTGGGCAATTTAGCAATTTGATGAGAACCTCTCTTAGAAAGAAAGAAAGAAAGAAAGAAAGAAAGAAAGAAAGAAAGAAAGAGGAAGGAAGGAAGGAAGGAAGGAAGAGAAAGAGCAGCAGTTGTAGCTCAGTGTGAAGACCCTGGGTTCAATCCTCAATACTGGCCCCATTCCCAAATCTCGATATTGAAAAGAATAATGAGCCAAGGAATCAGAAATATGTGAATAAAATAGTATAATAATTCTCCTGAAAAAATTAACACTTAGCAATCAACATAGAAATGTTACTGGTTTGAAGTAATCCATTGAAATTAGTTAAGTCAAGAGGAAGAACAGGAAAATTTGACATCTGTAAAATTTATCTGACATTTCCAGAAATGGGAACGAGTAGGAGAGAAGTGATTGTCTTGATTTTTGCTGCCAAGGTATTATGATGGGTGTTTGTGATCCTGTCTGCTTCTCCAGGCCACTCATCCCTATGAATAAAGAGATATTAATATTAATGTTTATATACATTGTGTACTATATCACAAATCCCATGAGTGGGATTATAAAAAACAAGTTTCATGGGCAAAATAAATCCCTAAGTTGCCAATTTTGACACGTGATTCTGAATAGTGCTGCTAACTTTGCTAGAAGATCTGAATATTGTGTTAATAGAGTACTATGCAGAAATGTTTGCTGGTATTTTCCAGTGCCTAAAAACTCGCTCTCTAAGATAGTATTTGCTACCTCTTCAAATACCAAAAAATTCAGAAAAATGTACATTTTTGTGGAATATTATGACACAAGATCATTTTGTGGAATATTTTGACATGGTTTGATGTCAAAAAATCAAAACCAAAGCATACATGAAAATGACCGGATTTGAAGCAGTCTGTATGCTGCTATACAATAAAAAGATGTCATAACTTGGATTGGAGTGCTGTTTAAAAATGTATCTATTTATCTGTCATCTATCTCTTTTATCAGGATGCATGTTTCAGGAAGAATGAAAGATATTTATGTTTCCCACTGTACCCTAAGCTTCTAGCATAGTGCCAAAGCATGGTGGACATTCACATGTTTCATCAGTGAATGATTAAGGCCTTGGCTCTAGGTCTTGGCTTGCTTGTCTTTCTACAAATTAAGAAAATCAGTTGCAGAAGTAAAATTGTTCAACCATCCATCTTCTCTAATTCCTGTTTAGTTAAGATAATTATATTTGAGGCATCTTTTTTTTATTTCTCTGCAAAGCTGCTTCTTTTATATCTGAGAAAGATTTAAAAAAATCATGTTTCATTTTAGTTGTATACATAGAAGTCAAACTATTTGTTTCATTCGGAGTTCTGTGATCCTTCCATGTTTAATTCATGCTGATGTTTTGTAGGCTCTTATCAGCCAGGAGCTGGAATCTAAAGTACTGGAATAAAACATCCCTTAAAGAATATTATGACAGACTAGCAGTGACCATGATGCTCACATACCATGAAAGCAATTTCATACTTTATTCCCCATGAAAGTTTTCCAATGCTATCTTCATATTTGGATGGGATGTAAAAATAGGATTACTTCTATAAATTCCTCTCCTCAATCCTATTAATTTTTTTCAATCATAAAATAATCTCATTTTGGGGCAGATCCATTTATTGCAGTACTTAATGACCTTCCTATCACAGACTGGGTCTGTCACATTTTTTAAGATGGTGAATTGTGATGCCATAAACCAAATCTCATGTGAGATAGTTTATATAGTGGTCAGCATGTCTGATTTCTTATTCTCTTGATAATCCTTGAATAAATGTTTAGTTAGAAAAACCGTGCATCATATTTTATTTTGACAATAGAAACATAGGGGCAATTATTTTTTTTTAACTACTACGTTTATTTTAATTAAGTTACATTTTTTGCTAATTGTTTTTGTCCCAATACATTTTTTTTTTTTTTTTTGTACCGGGGATCGAACTTGGGTCCTTTCGCTTGCGCAGCAGGCGGCGAAACCACTGAGCTAAATCCCAGCCCCCCAATACATTTTCAATGAAGAATGCCATCAGCCTGCTAGTTGTACTCTCAAGAATTGATTGTCTCATTTCTAATTAATAATATAGCAAGGAAAATGGCTAAGTGACTTTGTGACTGTTTATTGGATGGAAATATTTCAGGGTAAACCAGCTCTTATAAATTGCCATTCATTAGTGAGTTAATCTTTATCAATAGCTTTATAATTTAATGAGCCCTGGGATGAAACCAGGAATTTCATTTTGTAAATTGTGCTGTTTGATAAGCTGTTGAATACAAAAGATCAATATCTATTAGGATTCCACCCCAGTGTGGAACCTTGACATTTATTTGGATGAGGTTTTAATACAGGTATACACCTTTCTTGTAAATGACATTTATTAAATACCAGTTAAGGTTACCTGACTGTGAACCAGGTCACAGCTTTAAAAACTGTCATGATATTGGAAACTTCTAATGAGTATGTAAATATCTATTCTGAAATCTCCATTCATTGTATGGAGGGAAGTTCTTGAAAAACCAAAAGTCACTTATAAAATAGTTCATTTCTAAATTCTGGAAGTGGATACTAGTGATGGTCACACAACATTGTGAATGTACTTAATGCCACTAAACTCTGCACTTAAAAATAGTTAAGGTGATATATTATGTATATTTTGTCACAAAAATCAGAACAATACCCATAAAGAACAATAAAGAATATTAACAAAACCAAAACTGGTATGTGTTTGGAAAGACTAGTCAGGAAAAAGGATCGAAAGGGCCTTAATTGAAAGGATAATACAGGGCCAGAGATTTAGCTCAGTGGTTCCACCTCCTGCCTTGCAAGCGCAAGGACCGGAGTTCGATCCCCGGTACCAAAAAAAAAAAAAAAAAAAAAAAAAAAGGAAAAATAATACAAAGTGAAAAAGGAGTAATAACTAAAGATCCATAGAGATTTTAAAATCATCATAATAAACCTTGTTTGGGTTCTGATTTGAACACCTGAATCATATGAGGTAACATGCATCTGTCCATGTGATTGGAACCTAGATAAGTTTGGGGACCCTAATTGCAAAAACAGGGGCACATTCCTTTTTTAGAATTTGTGTGGGAAAAGTTAGAATAAAGTAGAATTGTTTTTCTAACATGAAGGGACACTTTTGAAATGAGTGGAGGCAACTAAAGGCCAACTAGTACTGAAAGCTAATAATGAATGAATTTAATTATGCCCGATGTGTTGTTGATATATTATATATGTCAAATCTAAAATTTAAAAAAGCTATCCTTTAAGGAATAGAAACTAACATTGAAGCAGAAGTTTTATGATGACTAAAATTTGCTTTAAAATAATCTAGAAAAAAAGTGGTGCATGTTTATAGAACAATGTTATCTGAGACTTCATAACTGGAAGCTGGTGATGGGGACATGGAGTTATTATATTATTCTCTCTGCTTTTGTATTTATTTGAAACTTCACAAAATAAATGCAGGCAAAGTAAAACAAAGTAATGAAAAATACTAGAAACAATTAAAAATTGTGCATATTTCCGGGCATTTTGTACACTGACACCCTACTTCCATTAAGACCAACAAAGACAGAGAACTTGTTCTATTCAGAATGTTAATATTTAATTTAATGTCTAAAATAATTATTTCTTTGGGAGAAATTTTATGGGTAAACCTCTCAAAGTACATTTTTTTTTTGGTACCAGGAATTGAACTCAGAGCCTTGTGTTTGCCAGGCAGGTGCTGCTCCACTAAGCTACATTCCCAGCCCTCAAAGTACATTTTAAGGAAAATATTTTTACTTTTCACTAAATATTTCCATTTCTATGATAATTCCTGGACCGTGCATCAGATGGAGATGGAAAACCTTCTTGAGTGAAAGGGACTATTGGAAATTTGTTGGTAAATTTAAAAAAATTCTTTTGTGGAAATAAAACAAGCAGGACAATACATTTCCCTCTCTAAAATGTTTTGAATGCTTTTGTTGGTAGCGTTATCTTAACCATGGTTAGAAAAATAATTCTATATTATTCTAACTTTTCCCACACAAATCCTAAGAAGAAATGTGCCCTTGTTTCTACTGTCTCTGGGGGTGGGCTGCATAAGGGCTCCTAACATTATCTAGGTTTTAATCCCCAGAATATGTGAATGTCACTTCATGGTAAAAAACAAAACAAAACAAAATAGATTTTGTAGATGTGTTAAAATTAACACATCTGAAAATTAACACATTGAGATTGGCATGTTATTCTGGATTATATAAGCGGAGCCTGAATGTAATGAAAGATTTCTTATAAGAGGAAGGATTTTATGGTAAAAGAGAAGCTGGTGGCGTTAAGATGGAGCAGAGATTTGACCCAGAAAGCAGGGGATAAGAAATTTGAAGGTGCTACCTGGCTGACCTTGAAGGTGGGGGAAGTGGCGATGCTCCAAAGAACACACCTGTAGAAGCTAGATAAGAAAGTTCTGGAGTTGATGAGTTCTGGAGAGCCTCTGGAGGGAATGTGGCCCTGCTGACTTCTTGAAACTGTTTTGAGACTTTCGGCCTCTGGAACTGTAAGAGAATACTGTGTGTTGTTTTAAGCTTCTAAATTTGTGGTCATTTGTTATGGTGGCCGTAAGAACCTGATGTACCCCACCCCATCTCTTATGAAAATAACTGGGGAAATGAACCCACAGGCTTGGTGCTGGGGTGTGCATAGGAAGCACATGCTTAAATACAGTGTGCATTTTGCAGCTTTCCCGGTTGCATAACCCACTGTTACTACAGCAGGGTCCTCTTGATGCACTAGGTAGGTACAGTGTATGTGGGGGTAGTCATAATTAAGTCTCACTTTTTAAGAAAAAGTGGGTCTGCACCCTTAGTCTGTGACCTTCAGGAATGTTTCTTAGTCCTCCTTTTTTGTTTAAATGAGGTAGGAAAGCTACAGGAAGCTAGAATTGCTAATTGCCCTTCCATAGCTCAGAGAAAGCTCTGTCAAAGTCCTTAAGAGCAGCCCTTTGTTACTGTGGAAATTGTTCTGACTTTATTTCAAAATGATAACTTTTCCCCTGATAGTAAGAATCTATTTTTTTTTCTGGGTACAGGAAACTATTTTTCTGATCTTCACAGGGAGAACTTGGTGGGGCTCCTGGAGATTACAAAAATATGGGGGGCCCAATAGGAGTGAATCCACAGGAGCTTTTTCCTCTCAAGCCAGTCCACACAGCCTCCAATATATATTTTTTGTTGTTAAATTCTTTTATTGGTACATTTTAGGTATAAAACACAATTACATTTCTCATTGGGAACTGTACCTTTACATAATGGATCTTGGTTCTTATTATTTCCTCATTCCTAGACCTCCCTTCACCCCCTCCACCCTTCCCTATTTACAAAGACTTTACTTCCATTTTTCCCATTTCTCATCATTTTTACTTTCCCTTCTTTCCTTTCCCCTGCCCCTCTCACTACCCCTACTCCTTTGGACCTTTTCTTCCTATTTTGCATTATCGATTATTCATTCTAATCATTGGTACATTTTAGGTATACAAT
>NW_004624791.1:5496145-5534008 GCF_000247695.1 Heterocephalus glaber
GTCCAGGTGGTTGAGTATCAGAGTGTTCCATCTCATTTCCCTTTGGGGTTGCTGTAGGTGATCTGGAAGTCTGGTTTTGAGCCTTATTTACATGTTTTCTCATTTCGACTGGAGGGGTGGGGTGGTGCTCTTGGCGACCAGGAGGATCACCTCCTCTGAGCTGGGAGAGGTGGGACAGGGGCCGGGAGTGGCGGTTGGGATGGTGACCCCAAAGCCCTTTCCTCTGGGCTGGGAACAGCGGGAGGGATGGTGGCCAGGAAGCCCCTTCCTCTGGACCAGGAGCAGTGAGACAGTGGCTCAGAAGCCCCTACCTCTGGGCCGGGTGCGGCAGGACCCAGTACTGTGGTGTGGTGCTCCGGTGTCCTCTGTGTCTTTGTAGTGTGGTGCTCCGGTGTCCTCTGTGTCTTTGTAGTGTGGAACTAGGTATCTGTACAGAGGAGAGGCGCGGGGGTTGTGGGGGGGTCCAGTAGATTGCTGCCGGGGTGCGGGCTGATTTGGCGTGTTCCGTGCAACTGGAGACCTCAGTAGGGCGTCCGCAGACCTGCCTGTCTGCGGCGGGTTGATTCGGCGTGTTCCACGTGACTTGCGACCTCTCTCTAATATTTTTTATTGATGTGTCCCTACTGGAGGATAGGTCCAGTGGCTCCTGTTATGGTAAGCTACAATAATGTGTATTTCTGTCTCTCCAGTTTTTAGTAGTTTTAGTAGTTTTCCCTGTGACATTCATTCTCTGATGGATCTAATAAGGGTGTTGATTTTCAATATGTTAATCTTATTCTTGTTGGGAGTACTGGAGCGGTGACTGCCAAATTCGTTACATGTTAGAATCTGAAAATGTGGGTTCAATACATTGATATTTGAATATTAGATCAACTTTGAACCCATTGTATAAGTGTCTCTTGATTATAGTTTATTATCAAGTTCTTTAGAATTTCTGGATTTAGTTCACCAGTATTTTGATAAGGACTTTTGTCTTCATGATGCATATTGTTCAGTACCTTTCTTGTCCTGGTCTCTTTCAGGGTTTGATAGCCAGGTTGGGACGCATTCCTTCCCCTATTTTCTGAAGGGCTTTATGTAAGGTTGGCATTGTTTCTTTTTTAAAGTTTGGACCTAATCATTTGTGAAGCTCTTCTTTCATCGGTTCCTCTTTTCTTGCCTTCTTTAATGGACAAATTCACATTTTATTATTTTGCTTTATTTGATATATTGATCTTTTAGCTCTCTATATTTTTGGTAATACTTAGGGCTGCTCTATCCTAGAGATTACAATGTGATTTGTTATTGAGATCTGCCTTCAAATAATGTTACACTATCTCATGAACAGTGGAAGATCTTTGTAGCAGTCTTCTTCTATTTACCTCTGCCTGCCCCTTACGTTATTCTTATTGTCTTATATTTTATTTTTAGGTATGTAATAGTTTCAATAACACTTGTTGAATATTGAAAAACAACCCATCTTTCTAAAAAGATCTTTCTAAAAAGATCACACAGATTGCTGTGAGTATATCCTCCTGCAGATCTGTTTTTACATCTGGCTTCATTTCCCCTCAGCTGGAAGAGTTTCTTTTAGTATTTTCAATAGTGCAGGTCTTATTGCAGACTCATTCTTCCTGCTGTTGTCACTCTGAAAATATCTTTATTTTATTTTCCCTTTTAAAGGCTATTTTCTCTTTATATAAAATTTCAAGCTGAGTGTTTTATTTTCCATTTATTACTTTAAAGATGTTGTTGAATTTTCTCGTGCTATTTATTGTTTTAGGTAACCTGTTGTCTATCATTTATGTGGATTTTAATCTATATGCACTATGTCTGTTTTCAAACTCTACTTAAAAACAGAAAATCTGCTTTTAAAATCTGTAATTTACAATTTATCTTTTTTTCCTGCTGTTTGAATATTGTATTTGATTTGTAGATTTTTTTTTTTTGGTACTGGGGATTGAACTCAGGACCTTGTGCTTGCAAGGCAGGAGGCAGAACCACTGAGCTAAATCCCTGGCCTGAATATTGTATTTGAATAGATGTAATATTGGTTATGTTTATTTTATTTGGGGATCATGGGGCTTAAAAGGTCTGTGAACAATCCCTGTCATATATTTTGAAAACCAATGATCTAAAATAAATTTTCAAATAGTCGTTCTGTCCCTACAGTTACAGGACATTGATTGCAATATTACTTATTTTTTGTAAAAGCTCGAATATTAATCTGTATATTAATCAATGGGGAATTTATTAAATTTATAAAAACCTGGAATTCTATTTTTGTAAAAAGTTAGTTATATTGATGAAGTGAGTTCCATTTTATATTTGCTTATAAAAATGGGCTGCATATATATTATAATTGAACTTTGAATAATATACTACTTTATGAACAGTGTAAGATTCTTGCAGCAGTCTATTCCTATTTACAGAATGATTTTGTTTAGGTAAATGCACATGATTATAAATATATATATATATGTACAAACACAAACATGATCTTTGCCATATAAATTTTCAGCACCCTTCTACTCTGATTCTGGGGTTGGTTGTGTGGCTTTCTTTGGTTTAAATACTAATGCGCAGGGCTAGGGATTTAGCTCAGTGGTGACGCCACCTGCCTCGCAAGCAAAAGGTCCTGAGTTCGATCTCTGGTACTGAAAAACAAAACAAACAAACAAAAAAACAACTAATGCACCATTTTTGACCTTAGTCTTGTAGAGATTTTGTTTAAAGTGCTTATGCTGTTTCATGTTTTGACATCACTGCAGAAAGTCACTTCAAGGTTATTCATTGCTTGCTTGAGTGATGAAGTCACCTTGTGGCAAGCCAGCCTACCGAGTCATGAAGTGAGGCAACTGTCATGGCTTGTGTATAGATTTTCCCCCAGAACCTCATGCAGTCATAGGTGGCTTTTTCTGAGGTGGCTGAATCTAGAGTGTATGATGTTGGGATTAAGGGTGTGAGATTACTAGATCAGTACACTGATTGGTTTGGCATCACCCTAATTCTGATAGTCTGGATAAGATGTTATTTTCCCTTGTTGCTTTGCTACCTTCAGTCTGCCATGAACTCTTGCCCCTCTGCCATGTGCCACCCTGCCTTGAAGGCCGCCCATTACCGACTGAAACCTCTACAAACTGTGAGCTAACCCTTTTAACTTTGGGTGGTGGGTATTTTACTCAGCAACAAAAGCAAAGTAAATAAGACAGCAAGTTACTGATGAGTGAGGAATCCAGCTGAGACCTTCTAAGACTACTCTCAAGGTATGAAAATATATCTTTTTTATTATATACTGAGACTTTGTGGTTGTTATACAGCAATTGTGTGGCAATAGATAATGGATACAAAGGTGTCCTGAGAGTATAGCACAGTCTTAAAGTAAATTAGAAGAAAACTAACCAACTGTAATTGTCATGGCATGTGCAGTGCACAGCTACCAAATGTGTGTTTATTTGGAAGCAACCCACGTGACCCCCAATTTTATTCATGTTGATTTACTGATGCGCTTGAAATTCTACCATTAAGGCACTTCTTTTTCTAGAGTCATCTATTAAAATACAAACACCCCTGGAAAGCATAATGTAGAAGCTTATTACCATCCATTTATCAGAAAGCTCCATTAAAAGGAGAGTTAAATAGAGCTGTGTCCTGGGCAGATGTGTATGCCAGGAGGAGTTGGGCACAATGCAGATTGATGGGCAGAAGCTAAAAATGAATATTGCTTCTTCATAGTTTTATCTATATGTTTTAGGGGGGTTAACTTAATGAATCAAATATTATTGTAAATGATTGTATTTAAAATAGGTAATATATTTTATACAGTTTTATATACATATATTTCACCTAGTTTAACTCTTTCATTTTATAGACAATGAAACTGAATTTCAAAGCCCTGCACAGGCTGGTAAGAGAAAACTCAGGAAACACTAATATGCTTGGAAGCCTGTTTAGATGGTAGTTTTGAGTTTGTATATATCAGCCTTATCACTAATCCTCTGGGATACAGCTGCAGCGTAGATACATAATTTTTTTTCTCATTGAACTTTACTCTTTTGTTGTTTTCTTGAATATTGCCTCAAGGGGACTAGTCTACTTATTAGTTTAGATCAGAAAGGATGTTGCACTTGGCATGCTCAAGGCAAGGGATATGTGGCACTCTGGCTGCACCAGCTTTTCCTGACCAATTAAATAAGATGTTATGAGGCTGGGCGTGGTGGTGCATGCCTGTAGTCACAGCACTTGGGAGGCTGAGGCAGGAGGATCACCATGAGTTTGGGGCCAGCCTGGACTACACAGTGAGTTCAAGGCCAGCCTGAACTATGCAGAGAGACTCTGTCACAAAAAAAAAAGATTTCATGAGATCTATTGTCTTTTGAGCAATTGTCCGCTGTACTAGATGCCTGGTATCTTTGCCCTAATGTCAGGTTAATAGTATTTGTTGTGTTTTTATAGGCCATTTTATCAAAATATCTTTCAAACTTTTGATGATAGAAATGACTGAGTTTGAAAAAATCTTGACCAAATAAGTGTCTAGTCTCCAATAAATTCTGTTTTATTTTATGTTTAAGATAATTTTAGGGAATAGATTTTACCAAGGCTAGCTTCTTTTAGCCGTCAGCTGGTGAGGTTCCTTCCCTTGAATAATTTACACACAGCAGAGCAGTGGGGTCTATATTTCTGAAACCAAAGGTTGTAAAATGATGATATCACATGAAAACATTTACCTTCTCATTTGGGTAGAAAGATGGGCTTAATTTCTTCATGAACAGATTAAGTACAGGGCAGTAAGCATGTAAAAAATTCATGTGATATTTGAGAGAGATGTAAGACTGAAGAACTGCTCATGTTTTTGTTTTCTCCATTTTCCACAACTTGGAACAGACCAGCTAAAATCATGTGGCATCATAGTCTTCTACTGAATGTTTTTCATGTCTTGCTGCTCCCAAATGAAGGAGGCATCATTGTGCAGCAATTGCTCTAATCATAATAGCAGGCTGAAATTGATTGTAGAAAGTGTTGCCGAAACATGACTGTTACATGGCTATCTTTATAATCCAGTTTAATTTAGTTGGACAGGAATTTCTTGTTCATTGCTTCAGGTCAATATTTGGTTAGTATAGGATAAACAACCATGATATTATGTAATGGTCAGGAGTAATGTTTAATGGTGTTAATCAGGAAGTGATATGTTTTTGGCACAGTAGCAAATTTGTTTTCATTTGCTCCTGGTTGGGATGTGACTGCTCACTTAACATACTGACAAGACAGAGAAAGCAAAGTGGTGTTGAGTGTAAAGAATTGTAGCTTCAGACAGATAAACACAGGCCATTCTCACACTAACAAGTAAAGGGAACAGGTTCCGTTTAAAGGGGATAATGGGGGCAAAGAATGTTTTGGGGCACTCTCTTTAAAGGAAACTGTGTAGGTTCAAAGAATAAAACCTAAACACAAAGAGTTATGGGGGCCTGATAGAAGAAAAAGGCCTCTCCATACCAAACATCATTGGAAAATACTTGCAGAACACAGAGGTGATACATATCATGACAATATGGTGGCAACAAGTCTGTGGACTGGACTTGAACAGAGACAAACTAAACAGATCATTATTGGATTAATACTAAAGAGGCACTTGAAATAGATGTCATTATCACCATCATTGCCACCACCACGTTGATTTATTCAGGATTTACTGTCTCTCTGATAAATGATTTAGATACTTTAGCTCACTGAATTTTCTGAATAATGTATAAGATAGATGATCTTATGCTGGTTTTGTAGATGGAGGAACCCAGAGAGGTTACTAAGATGACACTGCCGGTAGATAGTGGAGCCATTACATAGCTAGATTCTGTTTTGCTTTAATAGCTTTTAAAAAATTGTATTTTTGTTCGTACATGTTTGCAGTCCATAATGATTACATTCCTCATGGGGAGTTGGTACACATACGTAACACATCTTAAAAATATTTTTCCACCCCTTCCTTCCCTCCCTCCCCCTCTCCTCCATCTCTTGGTCTGAAGATGTTTTGCCTTAGTATCCTAATCATCGTGGTACATGGGCTTAGCCACTAAATACTAGATGTACAGTTTCCATTTCAGCATTTGGACTTCTTTCCACCTCTCTTTTTGTTCTTTTTTGTTATTTTCTGTTTAAGAGTTAAATATGCCACCCAGATGTATTTAGATAACCATAATTAGTGAACCTTTTCTACACATGGCACTTAAAATTCTGGTAACCAGAGTTGATATAAACAGCCTCTCCTAAAGAATGATTTGTTTATAAGATTTAATTCTTAATTTGAAGCCTTTTTCCATCTACAAAATAAACTACTAAGGCAAACATATAAAATTAACCACAAAAGTATCACTTCTGTGGAAGCAGTACAAATGACCTTTAAAAGTGAAAACATGCTGAAAAACATCATTTTCTCTTTCCTAGCTTGTATTTTGTTAGTTGGTTTGAATCATCATGGCTGTGGTCTGGTTTTTCTGGAAGGAACTGCTTTGTGCTAACCCATCCTGATAGCTGGTCTGTGCTGTATGTGGTAAAAGCAATGACAACCTGCCAGACTGCTGTTTTCTTTGCAGGATGCAGTTGCTAGATTTTAGATCTCAATTTTCTTCTAAAGATGTTTTTCCTATTCTGAAGTTAAAAAAGCATTTTTACAATTTCAATGACATATTTATGTTTTCAGTATTGTTTTAAATAGTTATTTAAATATGATTTTATTAGGGTGATTATTTTTTGGGCCTCATGTCAATGCTGAAGATGCCTAGTAATCTAGGTCTCTGGTTATACTTCTTTTTTTAGTATTGTAATTCTGTGTGTTGCAGCCAAAAAACACCAAGTATGTTCTTTTTATAGTGTAATTCTCCTTTTGGAATCTTACCTTTCACTGAAAGTTCAGGGGCAAAATGATCTACTTTTTTTTGTGAAAATGATGAAATTGCCCCCCTCATCTTTTTTATTTTTTTAACCTTGCCTCCTCAGCTTTTCTCATCTAGAATTCAATTATAGAAAAGAATAGATATCACTACCTTTCCATTAGGTAAAATTCAGAATATTCCTTATTATTTTGAGGAATAAGAAAGAGAAATGTAAAAGGTATACATATCAGTTAAATCTGGGATCACTCTGAACAGTTGCTACCTGTGAGCAAAGCCAACTACAGACTTTACAAAGGCAACAGTGTAGCTTGTTAATTTGACAGCAATGAATCTAATATTTATGTTATTTTATACGTAGATGTGTTTTGCATATGCATTGTTTTAGAGTATAATTTTTTATAATTTTTTCTTAGCATCCCTTCTTTTCCCAGAGTTGTATTTTTTCTCTAGATGACAGCTCTTCTTACCTAAGGGATTTCTGAAAACAGTAAGAATAACTTAGGGAAATAATTAGTCATGTTCCTCCTGCCACAATTCAACAAAAGGAAACCTCACGAAATAAAGAATAAAATAAAAGTATTTTATGAAAATTGTGACTGAAGATTACTCTTCCATCAGATACCTAAGGTGGCTACTCTCCCTGTGGTACTGTCATTCTTTCTTGGACCAAGGGTCTTAAACACAACTTTCCTTATGCCTGTCTATTCTGTTTTTTGGCAGATTGGATTCTCCAGTAACACATTTGCCTGCATCAAAATGGTGAGCTCAGTCATTGTCCACTTGGCTCTCTAGTTCAATGGTAGTGTACCCACCGAATACAGCTGGGATGTCTCTCAATTTTAATTCTTGAAGAAGTATTCTGATTGGTGCTGCTTAGACAATGGATTGCCCCCTCTTTGGTCACCTGTCTACTTTTGATCTCCTCAGTCATAATAATAAAGTGGACTACACATACTTGGATTGCTTAACAGAGTTGTGGGCAGGAGAGGCACATTTACAGACTAGAAGAAGTAACAGGAAATATGAGTGGCTAGGGAGGAAAGCAGTTTGGAGAAGACATTATTTGGCAGGCCTCAAGTCATCCTTCTGGTTTCCTATAAACTCTTAATATTCTTAATGCTATGTGCATTAAGAAAAAAAATCTTATTGGACTGGGGATGCAGCTCAGCAGTACAGCACTTGTCTTACATGTGTGAAGTCTTGGATTCCATCCCAAGCACTACAAACATACAAACAAACATACAAACAAAACAACAACAACAAAAAAAAAGAGGAAAAAGAAAAATACCTGTCACAGCTTTAATCCAGTTCAGCACATTAAGAGTTTATTTCATTAAAAGCTATTGTCTATACTCTCCTTGCTTCCTCTCAATTCTGTTCCTGATCTTCTTTCTGCCTGGCTCCTAGCCTTCCTATTTTTCATTTTTCTTTCATATAGATACTGCAGTGGTTGTTGAGAATAGAATTCTGATCTGCTGGCTTTGCTCGTCTTGGTCATCTCCCAGCACAGCTCCCTATTTCCTCTTCTAGTGTCTGTCTCAATGAGCTTATCCTGTTATAGCTCAGGTTTTTAGTCTCAAACTCCAGTACTTGTTCACTTGTGAATAATTTGGGTCCCCTTTGAGGTGCTGTTTCAAAGCTTATTTGTGCTAGTCTCCACATTCTAATACAAGTAGATAGGAGCTTTTCATTGGCAGATGAGTTTCTTTTTTTCATGTAACTTTGTTGATTTTTGTCTAAAATGTATTAGATTTATTACTTTCAGGAACATGAATGAAAACTAAATTAGCAGGCAGATAGCAAACAAATGAGATTATTATGCTGAAAAATCTAGGCCAGCAAACTCCTCTTGTTGGAAGGTCATCTTAACCAGAAGGACATCTGTTCAGGCTAAAGATATTAGCTAATTACACTTATAAATTCTTCATGTTCCAGTTTTTGACATTTTATCTTGGCTGTCTTTGAAGATTGCATAAGAGTTTTGTTTGAGGTTCAGAGAAACTACACACTTCAAAGTTATATTGTAGCCTTCTTGATGACCCATCAAGATCTTGATTTTCCTATTCAAGGAGGGTTTAATAATCAGTCTGAGTCTTTTCACAGCAATAGCATTCTGGTGCTCTCCCTCCCCTGCCCAAGATCTATGCCCTGACACAGATATTGTGTCACATCCCAATTCTAGCACGCTGAATAGTTACTCAGTTTGTACAGCAGCCTAAATGAATCACTTTATCAGCCTTCAAAGGCAGAGTTATGAGCAGAATTGCTTATGGAAGCTTCAACCTTCACCTATCCTGCGAGAAATGATTTAAACTGGAGTCAGAGGGTGACATTTGGGGACTGATATAAGCAATGATCAAGTGTCTTTTGCATTCTTCATGTGGTCTTTCTTTACCTGTGCTCAAAGGAGTTGGCTAGAACAAAGTGGGCCAGGCATGAGGAAGAACACACAGGGAAGCTTCTCTGTCACTTTGGGGAGCCATTTGGCCTCTTGGCTCTCCATTTTCTTAGTAAAGTGAAAGTAACCAGTGGGATTAACACTTCCTGGGTCTGGCAGTAGATTGCTTGGATGTATGTGCTTCATTGGGAAATGTGCTGTGAGTTGTTTACAAATTCCATTTCAAATCATGAGATTTGGGAAATAATTTTGTTTTTAGAGTGAATTCAAGGCTGTCCCTATAATATTGCCCCTCTCATTTCCTTGATTAAGGTATATTTTCAAGAGTCAAAGATTTGGAGAGGTGTATTTGTTTCCTAGTGAAAACATAACAGAGTACCATAAATTGAGTGGTGTAAAATAGCAGAGCTCTATTCTCTCACAGTTCTGGAGGCTAGGAATCCAAAATTGAGGGGTTAGCGGGTATGAGGTCTTGGCACAGCCATGCCCCTCTGAAGGAAGCCTCTGTGCTGTGCTTGGCAAATCATAAATCCCAAGGAATAATTACCTCACCAGCAAGCCAGCACCTGCTGAGGCGCTTGACAGTGATTCAATGGGAGGATTTGTTTTTATGAAGGCATGGATGCCTCCTGAAGAGTCAATAAAACTTTCTAGGCAATTGAAGACATATCTCCTCTGACTTCCACATTGGTTTTGGGGAATCCTTCATTTGCCTGTTGGAGCCTAAATATCAGAGAGCTGATGGGTAGTCCTTACTCAAATGTCCAGGTAACCAGGATGTTCCCCTTTTTAGAGTATTTCCGTTAGGATCCACTCCAATGCTGAAACCTCTCACTTTCAATAGTCATTGTTCTGAATTTCATACCTAATATGGTAGGATTTTCTTCTGTTTGTGCTTAGAGGACATAGTGAACTACATTTCAGACTCTAAGAAATTTGGAGGAAGTCACTGAATTTTATTTAAAATGCTCAGCAAAATTCAATACAGACTTCACCATGAGGGCTGCCTAAGATACCAGCTTCAGATAAGGAGGTGCGGGGCCAGGTCGGGGCCAGGCCTGCTGGATTCCTGCCTGCATGGCCGCTGAGGATTCACTGGCAGGACCTGGAGCTCCGAGATTGTAAGCCGTCTTCTCTTTCTCTGATCTTTTCTGGAGACTTTGCCGCTGGCTGCTGCCTGACCCAACCGCTGGCTGAGGGTTGGGAGTTTTCTGCGGACTCATCCCCACAGAAAGATGCTTGTTTTGCCCCTGGCTGGCCACTGTCCCTCCAGTGCAGCCCGTCGGCCAGCGGCAACTCAGATCACCAGCAGCCTGTAATACAGCAGCAACCAGGTAAGCGCCAGCAACAAGTTCATGCTGTCCAGGGTCCAGATCTCCGGCTCCCCTGTGTCAAGCCGATGCGAAGACACCCTGTGCGGGCCTCGCTGCGCCCTCACCGTGCCCCACGCAAGCACTTGCTGCCGCCCTGCGCCCCCTGTGTCTCGCATATCTCATGAAATACCAGCCGTGTCCATGCTGATGCCCATCGTCCCGTCCAACAATGCCTTGGCCAGAACCTGGCAGGTGGGATCCCTGACATCCATGAAGACGTCGGTTTGATCTGAGCCAAGCTGCTAGGCAAAGTGGGCGCCCCCCGCCCTCGCACGAGATGAGTGGTTTGCCGTTGATCCGCGCGAGGCTCTGAGGTGCAATGCTCTGCGGCAGCTGTTGCTGTAGAAAATTAGACAATGTCTTTCATAGGGGCAAGAAAAAAGGGAAGGTTACTGCAGGTTTTAACCTTAGGATCCGTGTCTTTGAAGAACAAGGCTCACTAAATATGAGATGGTGAACATGAGATTCCTATTTTGGCAGTGCCAGGTCATGACTGCTGGGGCCTGGTCAGAGAGGAGGTGGACAGGTGGGACCCACTCGGATGGCCCTGCCCGTAGAGTCTCAGGCATGCAGCAGGGCTGGGACCTGATAGCAGTCCCCCAGGTTAACCCCTGGGAGCAAGTCAGCTGGAAGCCCACCTATGGCTTGGAAAGCAAAGCCCGAGACGTTGGCACCATAGCACCCTCTGTATCTCCCTATTAAGTACTAGATAAGTGGGTAAGTGGCCTCCAAATGTATTCCGAGAGCTCTGGGACCTTGGGCTACCTTCACTCCTACCTTCAACCACCTTCAGGCTTGTCTTCTAGATTGGACTTAAGCATAGGATAGCTTTTGAAGAAAGCCTTTCAGGATAAAAATTTTTTAAAAAGTTTTCTAAATTGTGGTTTCAGGTTGTAAGGACTTTAGGTGCCTTCAGCAACCTCCCACTAGCCTTTGAGGAAGGTGCCCTGAGTCTCCTCTCTAAGATACACGCTAACATAGCAGGCTTGATGGTGGTCTTCAGGGTTTCATGTTATTAGCTCTGGGGGGGAAGGTTGGACCTGGTTCCGTCATCTCTGTCATCCTTGATCCTTGTGACCTGAGACCTTTCAAAAGTTCAGTTCCTTTACCAGTCAAAGCAGTGGTAGTCTTTGTTTCACAAGGCTGCATGGATTAAATGATCACTAACAGTGGGCCTGGCCTATGGCACTTGCTTAAAGGGCATCTCTTGCTAGGAATGAGACTCTTTGCTCTGCTACTTCTGAGTTAGTACACTCACTCTCACAGCAATGTTCTTCCCCCTATGCATGCCAACCTTTATTGTTTGCAAAGTGTTCTTTTAAGAAATCATCCAGTGAGAGGTAGAAAATGGTTAAGATCCTTTCAAACCCCATTTCAGTGATGGCTAGACTTTACAGCCTTTCAGAATTTCTACTGTGTATTGAGAGACTGAGCCTGACCACCAGTGCCTTGGTCTGGCTAACCACTGGGATCCACAGGGGCTCTGGCTCAAGGGGCATTGTGTTGGCCTCAGCAGTAGCCCCTGGTATTGGAGATTGTTCAGACTCCTCAGGTACCCAGGGATGCAGCTCAGGACCAGCTATTCTAATCCAGAAGTCAGCAGGGAAATAAGATACGCTATAAACAAAAGCACAGTGGCTCTGGCAGATGCAGAGCTGTGGATGCAGAGCCCAGTGGAGGCTGAAAGCCCTTGCTTTTCAAACATATCCATTTCCACAGAGGGAGTGCCCAGAGACATGATTTGGAGAGGGAAGGATGAGAAATCACTGCTCTAGATTGATCTTCTTGTTTTACAGATGAAAAATAGACCCAGAGAATATTGGTGTGGCAGAGCTTTCCAAAGCAGCTTTTCTGGCAGAAATCCAGGTAGACAATTTTTTTGAAAGCACTTTTAAAGAGAAATTTATTTGGGTGTACATTAAATTTTTTGGGGGAGGATATATACTTAAAAATATGGTAGCATGACGTTAACTTTTTTGGGTGTGTGCTGGGAGCACTGCACTGTAGATCATTATGGCCAGGCCTAACTCTTCTCCTCCCGCAGGTGAGGCAGGGCCCCGCATGGAACATGGAATGAAGAACATGCCTTGTTTGCTCCCTCTCACAGATGAGGCAGGGCCCAGCAGGAGGAGAACAGGTGACAAGAGGGTGGTGGAGCAAGGCCTGGTCAAGAAGAGGACTGTCTTCCTTCCCTCCCATTCTCCAGAAAACTATCAAGCATGGGGTCCTGTGGGCCTTAGCTACTCTCTTGGCTCCAGTTACAGACAAGGTCCTTTTACCTCACCCTACACTTCCCTTATCTCTACCAATATAAATAAACATGCTGCATTTGCCTGGGGTCTTCTTCTCCCATCAGGAGTTAGAGCCCCAGCTGGCCCCCCACCTTTGTTTCTCTTTGTTCTTTTGTAACTTTCTTTCTTTACCTTTTCTCAATCTCCCACCGTCATTTCACTAGTGGACCCTTCAGCCACACAGGCCATGGCAGGTGGACAGTCCTGTGAGTCTTGATACACATCTAGTTTTATGTAGTCCACATCACAGAACCCAGAGCAGTTCCGACACCCTGAAATTCTCCCACATACTTTGTAGTCAGGCCTTCATCACACCCAGCCCCTGGCAAATACTGATCTCTTCTCTGCTTCTGTGAATTTGCTTTCTCCATGGTGTTATGTAAACTTCATGATGCATAGTGTGACCTCATAAGACTGACACTTTCTCTGGGCAAAATGTCTTTGAGATTTATCCATGTTGCTGCTTTTTGCTGGTTTGTTTGCATCCACCTGACAAAGGATATTTGGATTCTAGTTTTGTTGACTGTAATAAAGCTGCTATAAACTTTAATGTGAAAAAGCTGCTCTAAATGTAAGAGTCATATTAAAACAAAGGTAATGTATACTCCTTGAAACTTATTGTTTCCTAGGGGCCAGGGATTTAGCTCAGTGGTTCTGGTGCCTGCCTTGTAAGCACAAGGACTGGAGTTCAATCTCCGGTACCAAAAAAAAAAAAAAAAAAAGAAACTTATAGTTGACTACATTTTACTTGTATCTGTGCTTTTGAATTTATTTCCATTTATTGTGATAGAAATCCTACATTTAGCTGTGTGTCACTGAGTATCTCTTCCTCAACTGTAACTATAGACACAATGAAATGAAATCATGGTGGGAATATTTATGCAATGGAAATTGGCAAGTACTATACATGAGGCCCTACTCCCTTCTCCTAAAGTCAGTTGTTAAGACATTTCTCAATGGCCTCTGTATCCTGCTAATGATGACAATGTACACCAAAAATTTCAGAGCAAAAAGCCGGCAAATGTACCCTGAGAAAATTTGCACCATGTAGCCTGGATATTCAATGTTAGCTATGATTTCAGTGAGCAATCAATTGTGCATAATTTTAACATGAAATTCTTAACTTACATATGACTTTATCTGTTACTAAGTTCACGTGTCAAAAAACTAAATACAGAAAACTTTTGCCAGCCTACCTGCACTCACTTTTGTTTTTGAAAATGTTATTGAACCTCAGAGGACAGCATAAGTGTTTGCAAGAATACAAAGATGATAGTTTGTTAACACTTAAAAACCTTTTATTTGGGCCAGTTCAGGAATAAGATGACAAAGATATTCTGTGAAATTTAAAGTGAACCAGGCTTTTAACTTGCTGTGATCTAATGAAATATTTTAGTTTTATCTACTTTTTTCTTTTCTCTTTGTTATGGACTAGCACCCCAGGCATTAGCTGGAAGTGAATTAAAATGTCCCAGAAGCTGTGATTCTGCAGCCAGCATGATATTAAAATAGAATTGATTATCTGGAGGAGTTTGCATATTGAAGGAGCCCTCCTACCTATTCATTTCCATTTTAACCCAAGAGTTGTGTGGGAGGCTTGTTAATACCCTTAAAGGATTTGATCTCTCTACCTATGTGGCTTCTGATTCAAGGATGAATACTTAAAATCTATAAAATGGAAATCATAAATAAAGCAAATATGAGATAGGAGAAATATAGTTCTAAAAAAGTATTAGAAACTATCTTTAAGCAGTGTTACAAAAAACAAAGACATGGCAAGGAGAGACTTTACTTGAACAGACTATTGCAATTGGGAATGAGGGCCTATCACAATAGGGGGAAAGCCACTATTTCAGTAAATGCTCTGATCATAATATCTAGAAATGTCTTAAAGTTCAGGCAGAAAGAGTTCTCTTGAAAAATTAATAGGAAAGAATAAACAAGGGTAGAAAGAATAGGGGTGGGATCAGCAGGAGATGTGATGGGACAGTTGAGCAGAAATGTCTTTTCTTTTTTTTTCTTGGTACTGGGGATCGAACTCAGGTCCTTGAGCTTGCACAAAACCACTGAGCTAAATCCCTGGCCCTGAAATGTCTTTTCTTGTGGTTAGGTGATTCTTAGGAGAGGTTGTTTAGAAGATTTTGTTCTGCCTTCCAGTGCTTCCCTTAGCTCCTCATGCTCATCTAAGCTCAAGGGTAAGCTGAAGTTCTAACCCTAAAGAAGGAGAGAGGTCTAAAATTTAAGTTAACAGTATTCTGTCCATATTGGTCAGTGGGTACAAACAGTTCAGTTATCAGTTAGAAGACAAACAGTGGGAAGCCAGAAAGTCTGTATCTAGTCTTGTCATAGGTAGATAAAGGGGTCATCTGTGGGTTGTCTATAAATCATACACAGTTAGTCATTGAAGTAAGCGTTTTTTTTGAAATATAAAAGAATGTAGTGTTTCTTGACCATCACTGTTATCCAGGGCCATAGGGGTCAGATAAAATTCAATGTTTTTAGCAGCCAATGCAGTTTGTGTGATATTTTATATTAGATTTCTCTTCTGTGGGAGACCAGAATATGTTGTTCCAACATAAGAAGTACTGTTGAGCTGGAGAAAATTAAGAAGGAGCAGATGCAGGAAAGCTCTTTGCTTTCCCTATATCTGCCTAAAACTAGAGCACAGGTTTTACGAAGATGAAAGTTCCTGCACCTCCCTTTCCCCCAGCCAGGGAAAGCATAGATTAACTACTGAAGACCATTTGGGGCCATTATTGGCTTGGAGATGCTCCTAGAAGAACTTTACATGTTTTCCTAACTATCCTTTATCTGCCAGTTACTCACTTTTCTCCAACTTGCCACCCTTATAGACCCAGTTCTTCTCCTTTGTCTTGTCACCTGTCTATACTTTGTTTTGTTTTACTAATCTAACTTTTGTAACAGAGTTTTGTTCCACCTAAGAATTTGTGGGGATTATTTTCCCCCTATAGTTCTTAACTCTGGGCTCTAATGTCATGGGTCTATTATAGAGAAGTTGTATTTGATTTTTAATTTTGTTGATTATATATTTTCCTTTCACTAAAAAGTACCTCCTGTAATTTTTTGATGGGTAGAAGTAAACATTTTGCCTGGGGTGCTATGTTTTCAACGTTGTTTTTCTCCCCAGAGGTTCCTGTGTCTTTAGCTTGGGTCCCCAGCATGGCATGGGGGTGGTGGTGGTGGAAATTTTAAGAGCTGGGGCCTACTGTGAGGTCTGTGGGTCACTGAGCTTACTGCCCTTGGAAGAAATGAAGGTATTTTCTCATGGGAACCTATTAGTTCTCAGGAGAAGGCTGTTATGAAGTAAGCCTGGCCCCACCCAGTTCTCTGGCTTCCTGCTCTAGATATGATACTTTCTCATCCTCTCACTATTGCAATTGCCAAGAGGTGAAACAGCCAAGGGGTGGTCCCTGCCAGAGCCTGTGCTGTGCTCAGACTTCCAGGCTCCAGAACTGCGAGCTAAGTAAACATCTTCACCTTTGAGGTATTTTGTGATAGTGACCTGACTAATACATGGGAGCAGGGGTTAACACTTCTCTTGCTGATAAGAATAACCTGTATTATTCTCCAACACAAAGTTCCTAATTCTACCTACAAGATGTGAGATGTCACCAAAATATTTCTATAATTGGAAACTGCTATAATCAGACCTTGAAATAACCTCATAGTGCTCTGAGGCTGAATTAAGTTCCCTTCTGAAGCTAGCACAGAATCAACTTTCCTTCATTTTATCCTCTTGATTTTTGCCTTTTCTCTCCCCATTACTAGTATCATCATTTTAAGCACTATAGAAAATTACCTTTTCCATAAAATTACTGTACCTAGATTGCCAATTTCCAATTAATACTAAATGTTATAGAGCATGACATATTGCTAGATTCATAACTCACTTAAGAATCTTTTTGTTTCATTAGAACTATAATCAAGAAACTATCAAGGGCTGGAGATATGTCTCATTGGTATTGCTACGAATTGGGTCAGGATTCCTTTGCCCAATTTGGATAAGAATCACTGCTAGACAAAGTGCAGCTTTCTTAATGTTACCAGCTCTCAGGTGTCAGCACCAGTAATTTTCTGCTCTTATATAGCTCTGAACTTTGAGTAACAGTAGCTCTCAGCTCTTAGTAGAACCCTATGCCCTGGGTATCAGCAGCTCCCAACAGCTGGTGTTAACAGCTCTCCCAGCTGCTCTTGATGGCTCCTCAGTAGTCAGAGCTAGTAGCTCCTGGTGGCTCCCTAGAGCTCTTCTGGTGGCTTCTAGTAGCTTCTAGCAGCTCTTCTGTAGCTCTTCCACAACTCTCCGCAGCTCTCTGTAGCTTTTCAGTAGTGCTCTGGCTTCCAGGTATTTGCAGGGCTGGCACCCCTTGCTGTTACCAACACTTATAGCAATCATCTCAGCTTACTCTATGAGAGATAGAAATCATGTGTAAGTGATAAAGCCATCAAAATAAGGTTTTGGGTAGGCCTATGCTGCAACACAGGAGGCGGTGTGCAGGATGGATGTCCCAGACTGGCCTGTGAGAGTGAAAGGATTGCTTATGTGGCTAGAGAAGGGGAGGACATTGTATGTGCATGTTTCCTGCTTGTTAACCACAGATTTTCTGCTCAGTTGTGTCAGCCTACCGAAGTGTGCTGGAGCTACCTGCTCTGGCTCTCAGGGGTGGGGTAGGTGCTCCTCACCAACCAGGTGCGGATATCTGAAGGTGGGCTGAAACATCTGGAGTGGCCACAGTGCAGAGTTTTCTGGGTGGCTGCAGGTCTTATTAAGCTGCTACAGCTGAAGTGGAGAATCCTACAGTGCCGAGAGGCATGTGATATAGTTGTTAGTTGTTATGATACACTAAAAATCAGCTTCTTGATTGACAGCTATTGCAGCTTCTGAGGAAGGACCAGGGCTGAAGGTGGTGTTGCTGCTGCTTCTGATAAGTCTCCAGAGGCTGAGGCAGTGATAATCAGGGTTCACCCAGACTTGAGGGCCACAGATAAAGCAGCAGCCCCTCCTTCCATATGGACCCAATCACTGCCTGACCTGAGGGGCCCGCTGTGTTATACCTCAAGGCAGTGGCTGTGGCTGAGCTGCTGAGCCTGAGTGAGGGGCTTGACAGCTGGGTCCCAGGCAGTCTCTAACCTCGTGGAGTGTTCAAATTCAGGTTGCAAAGAACTTTGCCTGTTGTGTATCACCCATAAGGAATGAAAACCTTGATTCTTTAGAGAATCCCAAAGTCAATACAAAGTTTGCATTCTTTTCCTGTAAATTCAGTGCAGCACTTACTCTTTAGCTAGGGCTTTCTCAGAGGAAAAGAGGAAGGGAAGGTGTCCTCTTGGGGAAGATCAGGTCCTCCTAGCTGGTCTCAGTAGAGCACTTGCATAGTATGCATGAAGCCTTGGGTTTGATCTCCACCACGAACACCTCCCAGCTCCTCCACACACACAAAAGACCTATATACATTCTCCAATGTGTGATGATCAGAAAAGATTTACTTTTGTTTACCTTACATCTTTAAAATATATGTACACACATTTCACACATTCAAAATTACATTAAGTGTATTAATATTTGGGAGACTGGCTGAGGTTGTTGAGAAAATACAGGCCTTAGGGCCAGACACACAGACCTGTGTTTGAATGTTGTTCTTTCCCTTTCTGTAAGTCCTTGAGCATGTCACTTGAACTCTGAGCATCTTTTAACACTTGCAAAATGCCAATAATGAGTAGTGGTAAGAGCCTTGTTGCGAAGATTAAACGAATGAATTCACACATAAAAAAGAAACAGAGTAGGCACTGAGCAAATGTTAGTGTCATTCTCTAATGCTAGTCCATGTGGCAAACTAGACTAAACAGTATGGGGGTTCTACTTTAAAGGAATTTAAGATCTAATTGAAAATCACAGACACATATGTAAGACATGAAGCTACATTTTTATAAATTTTGAATCTTCAGAATGTTCACCCAGGACATTGTGGAATTTATTACCATTTGAAATTAATCTGATAACTGGACATGGTGGTGCATGCCTGTAGTCCCAGCCCTTGGGAGGTTGAGGCAGGAGGATCACAAAGAGTTCTAGGCCAGCCTGGGCCTCATAGTGAGTTCAAGGCCAGCCTAAACTGTTTGGCAAGACCCTATCCCCTGCCCCACCTCCAAAAAGAAAAAATTAATCTTTGATTTGATTCCAGCATCTGCTCATAATTTAATCTCAGGAGGCTTCATTTATCATCTCTTTTCCTTGAGCACTGGGCCCTCTTGGCAAATTTTGCTAGCAGAGAAATGACTTCCCTTGTGACTGAGCACCACGTTGGTAATCCTTACTAGAATTTGCATTGTGTGCAAGGAATAGGTCTGGGAAGCAGTCCTTGTCCCAGAGGACTGTCCCCTTCTCTCTCTACCTGCTAATTTGTGTCTCTCAGTTGCCCAGCACAGGCCAATTGCATTTCTTAGCTGCTGCCAAATATCAAGCTACACAAATGAAATCCTTTACCTTTTTCCCTAAGTGAATAGGAAATGGAAAAGAAACTTTGAGGGAACCCTGAGTTAGTTAAACCTCACAGGAGCCAGAGAGGGGAGCAGTATCATCAAGGCCACCGTGGATGTGGGGGCACAGGCATGCACTGGAGACAGGAACCCTGGGCTGTCCTTACACAGCACAATTACAAAGCTGTGGATGTGGTTAGGTTTGAGCTCCGCCGTGCTCCATTGTCTTTGTTTTTTGTCCTCGGAAGCCATGGGACTGTGGATTTGAATGAGACATTAATGCAATACTAGAGACTGCAAATGATGTTGTGTTGCACTTGGTAAAGGTTGTCATCAGTTCATGGCAATGAGGATCATCAGCAAATTTATTTCTAGGCTCTGTCTAGCTCTGAAACAATCTAACTTTTGATACATGAGAAATAGTGTCGGTATCTTTAAAAGGCAACACAAGGATGTTGCAGACATATCTTCTGGCAGAGAGAGAGGGACTCAATTATGTTTCATCACTGCAAAGAGATCCTGATAAGGGCTATTCTTTTCCATTTTATCAGGGTCCTGTAGTATAATACAACAGGTACAAAAGAATTAACACTAGGCAATATTAGGCAGTGGGATAGTCTTGTATAACATGGATTTATGGTCAGGGCTTCTTTTGCTATCTGCAAATAGGTAGATATGATTATGATTAGTCTTCTCTAAAAGTTCTGGAGAAATATTATGGTTAGTCTTCTCTAAAAGTTTTGGAGATTATGATTAGTCTTCTCTAAAAGTTTTGGAGAAATATTCAGAACTCATGGATTCTAAAAATGGAGCACAAAGTTGTCAATAGTAATTCTGTGTGTGTATGTACTTATATATATATATATATATATATATATATAGTTGATTACAGCGAGCAAATCAAAAATGGAAGTGGATAATTTATTTGGTTAGATACAAGCTAAAAATAGGAAGACAAAACAATTTCAAACTCATGCACTTTTTATTTGAAATGGTTGTAGATTTAAAGAAATTTGTGAAACCAATGTGTGGAAGGAGGCCTCCTTGCTTTGTTCTGCAGGCTCCCCCAGTGGTAATATCTTCCATAAATCCAGTACAATATCACAACCAAAAATGACATTGGTACAGTCCACAGAGATTATTTATATTTTGCTAGTTTGAAATACAATTTTTGTGTGTGTAGTTTTGTGCAATTTTATAACATCTATAGATTTGTGTAGCTACCCTTACAATCAAGATATAAGACTGTCCCATTTCCTGAAAGTGCCTTCCTAGTCTCCCTTTAGAGTCACACCTACCTCCCACCCCTAGTCCTAGCTCTGGCAACCATTAATTTGCTTTCCATCTATATAATTTTATTTTAGGAATGTTATATAAATGGAACCCTATAGGACCTTTTGAGATTGACTTTTTAAAATTTAGCATAGTGCCTTTGAGATTCATCCAAGTTGTCATATAAACAGTTTGTTTTTAATTGCTATGTAGTATTCCGTGGTATAGAGGTACCATCATTTGTTCAATCATTAGTCTATTGAAGGACATTTGGATTGTTTCCATTGTTTTTTTTTGGTACCAGGGATTGAACTTGGGACCTTGCGCTTGCGAGGCAGGCGGCAGAACCACTGAGCTAAATCCCCGGCCCAAAGGCCATGTACTTTCTTTTCTTTTCTTTTTTTTTTGTACTGGGGATGTTTCCATTCTTTTGGCTGTAAAAAACCCTGCTATCATGGTTAATTATATGTGTTAACTGGGATAGACTATGGTACGTATTGATACTTGATTAAACTATGCTAGCCTAGAAGTTGCTGTGAAGGTATTTTAAAACTGTAATTAACATTGAAATCAGTAGAGTTTGAGTAAAGTAGATTATCCTTTATACTGTGGGTGGACTTTACTCAATCAGTTGAAGGTTGTAAAAGATTGAAATTCCTCAGGAAGAAGAAATTCTGCCTCTAAATCATCTTCAGATGCAAGACTTCGAAGTCAACTTTTCCCTGAATCCATGGTTGTCCAGCCTGTCCTGAAGATTTTAGATTTGCCAGCACACACAACACATGAGTTGATTCCTTAAAATCCACTCTCACTTTCTGTGTCATGTTCAAACACTTCCAGAAGTGTGTTTTATTAATCTACTAGGCCTTTCTCAATCCAGTCAAGTTGACATATCACAGTTAACAGTCACATATGGTAAGTGCATGTTCAGTGTCTTAAAAAACTGCCAAACCATTTCACTTCCTACCAGCAATGTAAGACCCACTCAATTCCTCCTCGTCTTTGTTAGCATTTGGCATCAACACTAGCTGTATGTTAGCCATGCTGACAAGTGTGTAGTGTGTTTCATTTGCATTTCCCTAATGGCTAAAGATATTGAGTATCTTTCATGTGCTTATTTGCCATCTGTGGGTTTATTTGGTAAAATGTCAGTTCATGCCTTTAGCTCATTCTAATTGACTTGGCTTTTTAAAAAATTGATGTGCCTTTTTCTTTGTATATTCTAGATATAATCTTTTTGTCAGATATGTTCTGCAATAATTTCTCTTAGATTATAACTTGTTTTTTGTCTCTTTAGCTCATTCTAATTGACTTGGCTTTTTATTTATTTTTTATTTTTATTTTTTGGCATTTTGTGATCAAATTTATTTTTTGTTTAAATTTCATTTACTTTGTTTTACTGTAATTTACACGAGAGACTCCAAGTCAACTGGGTATTTTACATTCACCACACATCCCTTCAAATCTCCATAGTTGTTAGAAAAACATTAAAATCTTTGTTTTGGGCTCTCATTTCCATGTGTGTCCAAGCTCCCAATGAGACTACAGATGCCAGAGAGAGTTAGGTTCATTAAAAGGAGAGGGCTAGACTCTTTTTGTTTTGTTTTGTTTTGTTTTTTTTCAGTATCGGGGATCAAACTTGGGTCCTTGCGGTTGCAAGGGAGGCGGTGGAACCACTGAGCTAAATTCCCAGGCCCAAGGGCTAGACTTTTTAATCCTGAAATTAGCAATGATCTTCCTTGCACCAAACACTTTGCAAAATGACTAAGCTTTGACAAAACCTACCTTACAACAGTGCCCAGAGAGTAAATGTTAGCCTTTATTTTGAGTACACAGAGGAAACAGGAAAGGTGGGATTTATTGCTGATGATAACAGCATATCTCAATGCAGCAGTGATGCTAAACATTACTCTCCCATTCACTGCCATCACTTCAGTGGGGACACAGGTCATGTGGGAAAATGAGGAGCCAGGAAGGCAGGGCTGTCAGCAAATCAGATTACTAATGTGATTAGAGTGCAGGGGTTGGCGTGCTTTAGAAGAAATGGGAGGTTAAAGAAGACAGTTAGTGACCTGAAGGCTTCAACAATATCATTCTACTCAAGCTTCTAGGACTGACAGGAGAAAAACTGCATTCATACAGAGAAAGCTGGTAAAAATCATACCTAGCTATTGTTCCTTCTTAAAAAAAAAAAGGAGGGTGGTGGCAGCAACTTCTAATGAGCATTTTCCTGACACCTATGCAGGACATATTCTTTGATATCCTACTGAAGAGCACATAGAAGGCTTCCTGCAGGGTGCAGTCAAGTCCTGTGCTGCATCTCATTCCATTCCCAGCTCAGAGTCAGCATCCCCCTTGAGGTGTAATGCAACATGAAAAGATCAAAACATCACCACTACATCCAATCCTGTAAGCTATTAGGCATCTGGACCATTTGCATAGTTTCTATGCTGTAATTGTAGAAAATAGTCACTTCTGGGCCAGGGATTTAGCTCAGTGGTTCTGCTGCCTGCTTTGCAAGTGCAAGGACCCGAGTTCAATCCCTGGTATCAAAAAAAACAAAAAACAAAAAACAAACCAGAAAATAGTCACTTCTGAAATACTATACTTCCAATTTTCCCACATGGCCTACAATTGACTTGGCTTTTAAAAAAATTAGCGTGCCTTTTTCTTTGTATAGTCTAGATATAATCTTTTTGTCAGATGTGTTCTGCAATAATTTCTCTTAGATTATAACTTGTTTTTTTTGTCTCAATAATTTTCTGTTAAGCAAAAATTTTAAATGTTGATCAGGTTCAATTTATCCACTTTTGCTTTTATGAAGCACGCTTTTGGAGTCAAGTCTAAAGTCTTCATCAAAATGAAGTGCTAAAAACTTTGCCTATTTTTTCTAAATGTTTTACAAGTTTTTGTTGCACATTTGATTCTGTGATATATTTTAAGTTAATTTTGTATCATGTGTGAGGCTTGGGTTCAGGTTCGTTTTTGGCCTAATGATGGCCAACATTTTGCTGATAAAGTTATGCTTCCTCCACTGAGTTGCTTTTGCACCTTTGTTAAAAATCAATTTGACACATTTGTAGGGGTCTATTTATGAGTTCTTTGTCCCATTCTATTGATCTGTGTGCCTGTACCTCCTCCAGTACCACATTGTCTAGGTAAACTGCAGTCAAAAAGTAAGCTTTGGCATTAAATAAAGTGAGTCCTCCAACTTTCTCAAGAACCTATTTTTCTTAAAATTTTTAAAACAATTTTAATTAAGGTCCTTGCCTTTTTATATAAATTTTAGAATAAGTTGCTTCTTCTCTATCAAAAAGGTCAGACATTATTTTAAAAGCTTTATTTAAGTTTAGAAACATCTGTTTTCATCGCTGAAAATGTAGAAAATACACATGAGCACTAAGAAGAAATACTGTAACAGAGCTTCATAGAAAGCCCAATCAAAGTGAGGAGCTATTCAAGTTTGATCAAACATTTCTTGATAGCACCTCTCATGTGTTGGGTGTTATGCTAAGAACTTAAGCAAGTATTTTCACATTCAATCCTCATTAGAACACTGAAAGAAAATATGATCTGCACTTCATATTTGAGGATGCTGAGATACAGAAAGATTAATATGATCTGCACTTCATATTTGAGGATGCTGAGATACAGAAAGATTAAATAATTTGTCGTAAGTCATCCATTTCACAAGTGATAGAGCCTTTTACTGACAATAAGAAGAAACCTTTTGTGATTTATCTGCTGCTTTATCTCCCAACACCCTCTGCGCTGGTCAGAATGTTTGTGTCACTCCCCTCTCCAAATAAATATGCTAAAATATTCACCCCCAAGATGATGATTTTAGGAGGTGGGGTCTTTGGGAGGTGATGCGATCCTGGGCGGGAGCCTTCATGACAGGGATTAGTGCCCTGGTACAAGACACCACAGAAAGCTGGCTGGCTCCTTCTATGACATAGAGAAGGAGCTGTGTATGAGGCACCAGGCCTTAGCAGACACTGGGATCTTCTGGTGGCTTGATGTTGTACTTCCCAGCCTCTGGAAGAAGAAAATGTTGTTCATAAACCGTCTATTACGTCGCATTTTGTTATGGAGCCCAAACAATATAAGGTACCCTCTCCGGTCTTTTTTTCCTTTTTAGACAGAATCTCACTAGTTCAGGCTGGCCTTGAACTCACAGCAATCCTTCTGCCCCAGCCTCCTAAGTGCTGGGATTATACGCGTGCACCGCCAGGCCCGGCTACAACCCTCTCATTCTTAATGTATTCCCGATACTAGACTCCCTTGTTTCTTGCGTGTAGGATTTTAGGTATGTGGTCTTTATCTGTCAGGAATATCCATTTGGATTGTCTGAAAACTGATTTTTCAAATCATAGCTTGGGTATCTCCTAAGAAGGCTTTGAAAAAATCCTTCACTTCCTCCCCCACATTGGGTTTTCTTTCATTCTCTCCTAGCTGTTGGTGCTACCTTGTACACAGCTCTTACTACATTTACTTCAGGTAGAGTATCCTTTATCCAAAGTGCTTGAGACCAAAATTGTTTCAGATTTTGTTGTTGTTGTTTTGAAATATTTGCATAAACAATGAAATATTTTGAAGGTGGGACCTAAATTAAATATAATATTATGTTTCATATACATCTTAGACCCAAGGCAAGACTGAAGATAGACTGAAGATAATAATATGAATAGATTGCACGTGATTGTATGCAGTATTTTTTAGTGCATTTGTGTTTTGGCTGTGAGCTACTCATGTGGCCCAGTGTAATGCTTTTCCACTTTTGGAATTATGTTGATGCTCAAAGTGGTTCAGATTTTGTAGTATTTTGGATCTCAGATTTTTGGATTAGGTATGCTAACGTGTAGTGTTATAATTTGTTTATTTATATGCCTGTCTGAATAGGCCTTGAGAACCCCAGTGAAGGCAGGGACTATATTTTATTTATCTGGGTTGCTCCAGAAAACAGCACATTGTCTGACCACTAAGAGAATTTATAGAGTTGTGCATTTAACAAGTGAAGGCACATCACTGCTTGCAGGCAGAAGTCATAACTGGAATACATACATAGGTCAGATAAGTAGCAGATAAGTGTCTCGGGCTGATAATAAGACTGCCGGGAATGATGGGCCTCTTGTGGGTAGAAGCTTCATGGCTTCCTTTAGAGACGTTCAAATTAAATCTCTGAAAAAGCATTGTGCTAGGGAAGCCGGAAAGACCTGCAGGCAGAGTAGGCATGTGGATTGAAGACTGCAACCCCTGCCTTGAGAGTTTATAATCTTATTAATAGAAAAAATTCTTAAGAGAAACAAGAAAAAAAAGGATAAAAAAGAACTGTTGGTCTACAGCACTCCAGTATTGAGCAGCACTAAGTGGGAGACAGGATTACTGGGCAAACCTCAAACCCTGGCTTTTCAGTGGTTTCCCTGATTGCAAGCACTTGTATATACTTCACTTAGTCAGAATATTAATATCTTTAATTTAGTATACTACATGTAATTTATATTTTATTTATTAGAGTAGAAATACTTACACTCTTTATTCAGAGTGTGCTATATTAATGTATAGATTTCTATGTATACCAGACTTGAATCATTTTTAATTATATGGTTTGTAAATATTTTCTTCAAATTGTAATTTTATTTTTTGCATTGGTGACAATGTCTTTTGTTGTAGAGAAATCTGAAAATTAAGTGCACTAAATCACTCTTTTTCCTTAAGGTTTAAGTTTTGTTGTGTCTTCTTTTTTTTTTTTTTTTCTTGAGACAGGGTCTCCCTCCGTAGTTCAGGCTGGCCTTGAACTCACTGTGTAGCCCAGGCTGGTCTTGAACTCATAGCCATCCTCCTGCCTCTGCCTCCCAAGTGCTGGGACTATAGATGCGCACCACCATGCCGGGCTTTGTTGTGCCTTATGCAATCGTCTATAAGACTCTCTTTGTATATTTTCTTCTAAAAATTGTTTTCTTGTTTTCATATTTATGTTTAAAATAAAATCTCCCTGTACTCTGAGGAGAGAATCTAGTTTTTCTCCTATAGGATGATTGTATTATCAGGATAAGCTAGTTACAATGCACTAACAAAGCACTAAATTCTATGGCTTGGCAAGTGAGGAGATGCATGCCTATAAGCCCAGCAGCTTGGGAGGTTGAGGGAGGAGGACTGTATGTTTAAGACCAGTCTGGGAAAATTAGTGAGAGCCTATCTCAACACAAAAAATAAAAAAGCAGGCTGAGGATAGCTTACTATGAAGGCCCGGGGTTCAATCACAAAACAAAGCAGAACAGAATAAAACCAAATCAAACCAAAAACTCTATGGTTTAACACAACAAGGATTTGACTCTTGTTTTGTAGCTTTCCTTTTTGAATACAGGACTTCCTGTGCTAGCACTGCAAAGGAGAGCACAAGGTGAACTCTTCCCTGCTGTTCTTCTTCTTATTCCTGCCATGGTTATTGGCTATAACTTGTCACATGGCCTGACTACTGGAAGGTGGAGTAGAATTGTGACCTTCTATCCGTCTGGAAGGAGAGAAAAATTAGACTTTATTGTTAACGTCTACTAAATCCCATTTCAATATCATTTAGTAAATAGTGTATTCACTCTCTTGATCTGTAACATCATCTCTATTATAGTATGTACTCTTGTGTCCATACAAGGAAGGATTTTTTGCTGTTGTCTTTTATTCCATTGTATAATTGTCTGTGGTTGGCAAATGCCCTAATTTCTTAACTGCTGTTCCTGTATAATATCTTTATATGATGCAGTGAATTACTTATGTGGTCTTTTCCTCAAAATTGTCTTCTTCATTATAATTGGCTGGTTGCTTCTATATAAATTTCAGAAGCAGCATGTCAAGTTGCCTGAAAAACGCTGTTAGATTTTGACTGGAATTATGCTTTATTTATAGATTAATTTGGTAATGCGTGACATCTTTAAGATATTGAGTGCTACCATCCATAAATACTTAAGTTTTAAATCCTTCAACAGAGTTTTGTATTTTTCTTCAGTAAAATTCTGGTGTATCTTTTGCTAGATTTATTTTTGTTAATTTCCAAGAATAATTTAAATAGCATCTCTAAAAAATTACATTTTAAAATTGTGATTTATATATATAAATGTAATTGTCTTATTTTATTTATGTCCAGCAAAGATGAAACATGCACTTTTTTTGTATCTGAAGTTTAGTATGCAGAGTCTACAGATTTTGTGTTAGAAAATAACACTATTTGAAAAAACATGATGCTGTTTTCTTTCTTACTCCTTGTCCTCCCTCCCTTCCTCTCCTTTTCTTCCCCTTTTGTCTTTCCTTCCTTCTTCCTTTCCCTTCCCTCTTTCCTTCCTTCTCTCCTTCCTTCCTTTCCCTCCCTCCCTCTCTCTCTTTCTCTTTCTCTCTCTTTCTTTTCTTGCACTCCCTTCCTCTTCCCTTCTCTCTCATTTTTTCTCCTTTGTTCCCTCTTTCCCTCGGTCTCCTCTTTTCTTCTTTCTGCATTACCTAGGACTTCCCATTTAAATCTGCTAAAGGATGATAGCAAGCCTCTTGTCTTCTTACTGACTTAAAAGAGAGCAACTCTACCAGATTATTATTCAGTCTGCTGTAGGTGTTTAGTCAATAACTTTGCCATGTGAAGGAATTCTCCATATCTCCATGCTACACTAACTGGATTTTCAGAGAATGTTTCCAGTTTTAAGAACACACAATGTCTCAGTTTGTTGGATGACCACAGACTTTTAAAAAAAAAACTATGACTCTGCTTTACTTTTGTATCATGTACTTCAAAATCTGCTTTTGTATGTGGAAAAATACAAGTGATCTCATCAAATTTTTGGTTGATGAGAATGCTAGACACTAACTTGGCAGACAGAACAGATTTAGGCTGATCTTATTTATTTCAAATTCGTGATGATTCAATAATTGATATTTTACAGCATCAGAAAATATTGAATAATTCCTAGAGGCTAAATCTCTCATATGAATAACATCTTTGCTTGGGTAGTACAAAATTAAAGAGGGTGCCAAAGGGGGAGTAAGGAGGCGGTCAATTATGTTTTCTTTTTCCAATTGTTGCTTTTGCAATAGCTGCAAATACCTCTCAGCCCCTCCATCCCCGAGGCATGCAGATTAACTGTAACTTCTCAAAACGAAGGGTGCCTTTCCTGAAATTTCCTGTGTCAGCAAAGATTGAAGCAATTCCATTCTGTCAGTCCCTCCACTGCCTCTTTCACATAGGTGGTTCTATAACTGTCAGCAAGATATCTTAGTTACCCAGATAGCTATTGATGTCATTTGGCAGGGAAAAAGATGGATTTACTTTTATAAAAAGAATTGAGGTTAAATCAAACTGGAGTTCTAAGTTTCAGATTCTGTCTGCCTCAGAGTTGGTGTCTATATATGTTGATCTGAAGGGCAGAAGCTTCATAGACCCTCTAGTTTCTGGCTGGTTTACTAGTCTGGTGAGATTATTTGAATAATGAGCTGCTACTGTCATTTTATGACCAAGAGCACATCTATCTAGGTATGTAAATTGGTGAGTATACAACATTTAATCCTAAAGATAGCCTGGGTAACAGAAGCTCTCACTCTGAAAATGTAGCCAAATCTTTGCTTGTGCAGTGCTGAGAGTTCATGTCAAATTACTACACCCTGGAGTGGGTCGAAAGCTTCCAAACAGGTCAAAAAAGATGGTAGTCCTTGATGATTTTCTTGAGAGAAATGGAGAATGACCACATATTAACCACTTCTCCTTTTGTAATAAGTTTTAAAAATGAGCTGATAGGAGAAATGGAACAGGATAGACCAAGCTAAAAGTTAAGATATTTCTAGTAAACTAACTGAATTGCCCCATTACTAATTAATTCAGCAGAGTTATTTGGGTTCCCTTCCCAGATCTATTCTCTTGTAAGTGAGCTATTATTTGAAGATACTAGAAAGTAGTGTCTATATCCAAAAGTAATTGAAGCAAAGTTCCTTCTCCTCACCAGAGATGCCAGGACAGTAGATCTCATCTAGAACATGCTTGCAGGCCAGTAAGACAATAAATCACCAAGATGAGAACTGTTAGTAGTACTGCTCATGCTAAAGTCTTGCAATATCTGGGAATTTCAATTATTTCTATTTTAGTAATTAAGCTTTGTGGCAGTAAAGTATATGGCAAGCACCAGAAGTTTATTGGACAAACCCTCCTCTGGCAATCCATGTGCTTGGTTTTCAAGGGATGTGCTTCAGCTTAAAGGAATCAGTGAGGAGAAGGCAAAGTTAGGTCCGTATGTGCATGAATAATTTTTCATACAGTTTTCAGTCTCTGGAAATTCCAGTTATTCCTGTACTGTATTTATTTGCATTTATTCTTTTATATAATTCCTAATAAGTCCCAGAGGGCAGGCACTTTCCTAAGTATTTTTATGTCTCCAGTTCCTGGTACATAGATTGCACTCAATGTATCTGAGATGGGAAATTATTACACGCCTTAATGGTTGCTTCTCCTTTCACTAGAAGGTATTACCTGCTATTGCCATTTTGCCTTCTTTTGGGCAGCTGAGCTCTTTGTCTAAGTTTTTTCATTGTAGGAATGATGAGGCATATCATGATAACAAAGGCAAAGAACTTGGGTCTTGAGGTTCCATTTTGTAGGCCCAGATAAATAAGACAATATTAGAAGAATATAAAATAAACAAGGACAACCCAGGCATGATAAATGTTCTCTTGATCATGGTGGATATTGCCAGTGTGATCCAGAGGAGCCTTGTCTCCTATCTGTCCTCCCCTCATCCAGCCCTGGATGATGGTTGAATTGCAGAGAGAGGAATAGACGTAGTTCACAGGCTGAGTGAAAGGACATGAGGAGGCTCTGTGGTTAGGAAGGAGGAGAAGTCATGGGTGACCTATGGGGATCCCATACCACTCAGCGATGGCTCACAGCATGGAGCAGCAGTGGCCTATATGCTTGGGACTATGGAGTTGCACCCCAATCCACACACACCAAAATCCTTGGAAAGGGCTCAGGAAGACCTGAATTGACTCCAATAATAATATCATTTAGTGGAACTAAGAAAATTTAAGAGGCTACAATGCTTGCATGCCTCAATTTGTGGACCCACAAGTGTTTGCTATTGTGTGTATATTGACATATATACTTTAAAAGCACTTATTTCTGATGTCAGAGAGTAAATCTCTTTCTTGTTGAAATAAGGCTGTCTTCAGCCAAGTTTTCAAGCTGTCAGCTCCAGTCAAGATAAGTCTAGCAAAGGAGATGATATGCCATAGGGTACTACAGAGATGTGAGGTTTTGGGGAGCAGATTTAAGACTCCTTAGAGAAGCCTTCTCTCAATGCATCTTCAAGGTGAGATAGTGCCCCACTTTTGCCCACCTATCCTATTTACATTCATTTCAAATGCTCATTATAGTATAATATAGTGACCTGTATATACATAGAATGAACTTATGACTGGTACAGTTTATGCTCATTGTCTTGGTATAGTTATTAAGAGTAATCTCTTTGTTTTAAAAATTGTTGTAGTTTAAAGAATAAAATTTAGGGGCCTTTTATTTATGTACCTGTTTCTACTATTAAATCAGGTTTCGTCAGGGCAAATTCCATGTTTTAGTCATATTTCTATCCTCAGCATTTTGAGCTGTGAAGCATATGGTGGACGCTCAGTAACGCTTTATTGAATGGACTGGGCCAGAAAGCTTCATGAAATGTCAAAAATAATTCATTGCACAGGAAAAAGACATAATGAAGGAGAAATCTGAAGCAACTCTATTAGACAGGCTCCTTGCAAGAAACAGATGGCACATTCAAAACTGGCAATTTGAAGAGAGTTCAATAAAGGTTTCAAAGGTATGGGAGGATTTGCTAAAAGCCCAAGGACTATTGCAATGCCTAGGGGCCTGTATTGTAACCAGAGCCTCAGAAGGGAGGAGGAGCAGGAAGGAGTAGGGAGAGAGAGCTCTATGGGGAGCCTTGCCTGATGGGAATTTGTCCTCACTTGAGGGTTGTAGCAACCCCACAGTGGTGTCACCAGGAGTGATATGCTGAATAAATGCCCCCAGCTCATTCTATGTTTCTTCTTTTTAAAAATCTCTGGACAGTGCTACCTTTTGGCTGAGCACAACAGGAAGCCAAGGACAAGGGAGTCTCCCAGTGTACTTTACAACATCCTGAGACATAAAGTATTGTAGAGATGAAGGTGGAATGGTCTGAGGGCAAATGGAAAATTCACAACAGTTCTAAGAAGAGAAAATGTAGAAAGCTGGAGGAGAGTAGAGGATTTTAAAATAATCTATGAAGCAAATACATTCAACAGTAACAATGATAGGATTTTTTTGTGGCTTCTGGAATAAGTGAAAACAACTATTTTGAATAGTTGTTTATATTTTATAATGACTGTATCTCCTAGTGGATGTTAGCTCCTCAAAGGTAGTCACCACCAGCACAAGCAGTAGAGCTGACAGCTTCTTAATAATTATTGGGTGATTGAATGGGTGGAAGAACCATCAGGAGCCACATGGCTCTGTCAAAAAGAATGCAATCAACTAAGAAGACATCCTTACCTTAAGGCCTTGTAAGACTTCAGAGAATGGAAATTTCAAAGATGCAGAAGGTGGTACTATTCATTCCAATGTTCAGAGGAGAGAGAGAGAGACAGAGAGAGAGAGAGAGAGAGAGTAAATAGAGTCTGTAGATCTGAATTTCTATTCATATGGAAGGAGTAATCTTTGGTCAGGAAGCAATGATTCTCCAGGCCTGATCATATTGCTCCAAACTGTAGGTTGTCCGGCTGGCTAGTCTGAAAGAATGCTTAGCTTTTGGTAGCATAAGAATGTATAGTTTCTATCACTAGAGGCATTCATTGATTTACTCTGTATTACATGTGATTTTCTGTTAATTAAGTTTTATCCCAATGCTACTCCAATAATCTTATAACAATTCAAAGGATCCAATAGGCACGCCTGATCCAGAGCTTACACACTCCCAGGAATGTTGCATAGGTTGGTGGGGCTCAGTGTACTTTAGAAAGAAACAATAATATATGGCAAAGGAAGTCAGTGAAAGATGCAGTGACACAGGTGTTCCATTGTGTGAGACTACACAGTGCTCAGTCTACTGAGCAGAGATAGACATTAATGCAAAATTTACCAGAAATAAATGGTAAACAAGCAGCACTTGGCAAAGAGGATGTGCTCAGTAAAAATTCCTTGACTGTTAGTGGAATCTCTGGCACTGTATTACTTCTCGGTTGGCTTTGCAGTGTCATGGAGGCATGGTTTAGATGAATTATTTTTGTTTTTGTTTTTTCCCTGTGGTCTTTGCCAGGCAGTATAATATAGGAGAGGAAAAGGTTCAAATTCCAGTTATTTGACCATGAGGAGTTGCTTAACTTGTCTTTGCTTAATTTCCTTGTCACTAAAATAGAGATGACTGTAGTGCTTATGACCCAATTGCTGTGTTTGGTGAATAAATACAAATGCAGGAAAAGCACAATATTTTAAGTACTGTATAAATAGTTTTCATTATTAATATCACTATTAGTTAACCAATGTGAATTCAGTACATTCATCTCATCTTTAATATGTACATATTTGGAATCCAATCACTTTAAAGGGGACATCTCCAGCCTGGAAAAAATTCTTTAGGAAATATCTGTCTTAATATGAAAGGAATGTGGGGGAGAGAGAGAGAGAGAGAGAGAATATCACTGTACCTGTTCACCATCTAGATGGTCCTTATTTTTAGAGAAATTAGCCTTATTCTGAGATAAAGAACAAAACATTATTTGACTCTGGATATGGAACTAAGGAAAATGGGTAGCCTTAATAAACTGTTGAAGTATATAAATAACAGTATCCATTTAATACCTATGTTGATGTTTTTCAATTAAATGGTGAATGTTGTATTGAGCTAGAGGGATAGGCTAGTGATCCATGTGTTTCTCTTTTTGGCTGTGGCACATTTCTTTCACGTTTTTCTTGGTGGTAGCATATCATGGGAGAATGCTTGTAATGTAAGTATCTCTGATTTCCAGCCCTGTGGGAAGTCTATGATGCTGAGACTCTGCTCGGGAGAGCTGCAAAAACAAAGGTTCTGCCTCACAGATTTGTGAAGTGGTGTGCTCATTCTTTTAATGAAAATGTAGAAGAGCAAAATGCATGGTCTAAAATGTGAAAGAAGGTAAATTATAATAGCGAAAGAGACAAGAAAAGAATAGTTATCATTCCAGGGGCAGTACAGTGCTGATTGCTATAAACATATACATTTCATTTAATCCTTGCAGCAAGCCCAAGGGGTAGGTAACTTCATTTTATAGATGAAGACATGGAGGGCAAGAGAAAATAAGTAAATGAGCAATAAAGGAGTACTGCTTGTAAGTAACTTTGTTAAATAACAAGTCAGTGTATTATACTGGTAGAGAATAAGTCAGTAACTCTGGACTAAGTTGAGATTTACTAACTGGTAGAATGAAGATGGGACCAAACTCTGATTCCAAAGCCTGAGGTCCTTTTCGACTGGAAGGATCTTCTCAGAAAGCACACGGCTTGTCCCCAGTGAGGTGTGGGGTTCCTCTGTTCTTCATCAGAAAGATTCTGAACACTTATTATAGGTTTTTTTTGCTAAGTGCTGGAAATGGAACAGAGATGTGGACATGATATGGTCCTAATGATAGTCATTGATTTATTTATAGTAAGATTCATAATCTCTCACTTTGTTTCTCTTAGGCCAAACAAAATCATTTGTAGAATTGAAGTGCTTCTCATGACTGAGGAGATTCATCTGTGGACAGTTGATTCCTCTAGATGTGACAAATAAGTTGAAGCAAAGTGGGAATGGGTGTGCTGGGAGCTACTATCAGATCCGCCATAGCAGTTTTTGGTCAAAGGTACCTGTAATACATGGAGGGAAGGATCTCTATAGCTTCTGACCACTCTTCCTTTCTCTAGCTCACCAATATTGAAATCACTACTATGGACCTCCTTCTATTGAATGTCTACTACATAACGAACATTTATAAGGCAACTGCCGTTGATTATTTTAATCTTAACCACAATCTTGTCAAACAGGTAACTTTAATCCCATTTTATAGATGAAGAAATTGATGATAAGAAAGGTTCCATATAAAGTCACTGGCAAATATGAGATTTGAACAAATAAATACCTCACTGCATGACATCAGCATCTCACTTTGGTTCTGGTTATCTATTTGGGGATGTCTATGACTTCATAATGCAAGGAGGGTGCAGGCACACTAGGGTCTCCAGAAGTGTAGGCTTTAAATTTAAAACCAACTCTTCAAAGTATGTGGGCCGTGGAGAATGAGAGGGATGCAAGGGGTTGTGGCAACTTGGTAAGTAAGGTTGGGCCTCCAGGGTTGGCTTGGTGATCAAGAAGCTGTGTACACAGTAGAAAGACAAAAACTATTTGAATAAGTTATCATGGCTTGGAACATATCAGAAACTTGTAAATTGAAACACTTTTTTCCCCCAGGGAAAGATACTAGGAAAACCCCCCAAACATCTGATTTCTAAATTTGTGTTTCTGGGTTTAATATAGTGCTCTCTTTACTTTTTGTTCCACTGAAATATGCTGAAGAGATGTGGGAATGTAGCTGAGCAGGTGAGGACTTGCCTACTATGCACAAGGGCTTGGATTTCATTCCTAGCAACACTAAATAAATATCCTGAAGAATAAGTGAGGGGAGAAACAGTGCCAATGTAAAAGAAGCACCAATGGCAAATGGAAGAGCAAGTACAACTGGTAAATTTAGATTCACAATAGGAATGCAAGTAGAAAATTATGCTGGAAACTTCCTATTTGGTGCAACATTCAGTTGAATTATAACGGTAAGGATGTTTTAATGGTGTTCTTTAGCCATAATTCTTGTATAATAGACTTATTTTGGGGAGAGACAACCAAAATTTTTTTACTTTTATTAGTACACATTTGCAGTACATAATGATTACATTCACTGTAGGGAATTAACATATATACATAACACCTTTCAGTACTTTTTTTCCTCTTTCTTCCACATTTATTTATTTATTTATTTATTTATTTATCTATTTATTTATTTTGGTACCGGGGATCAAACTTGTACCCTCTTTTATTTTTACAGCATCAGATTAATTTATTTATCTTATAAGACCATATAAAGTTAATTTTATATATATCTATCTATCTCAAAACCAGACTAATAGGCCAAAGAACATATAAAACACATAAGAGTATTATACTAAGTCAAGGTACACTTTTAGTTACATTGTCCACACTGGATTGCAATAATTTTTTTCTCTCTTCTCCTGTTCTCTGTCTTTTATTTTGATATGTGTATATATATATATATATATATATATATACACATATATATACAGATGTAGGTGTGTGTATATATATATATATACATATATACCTACATCTGTGTATATATAGATAGATAGATAGATAGATGTAAGTATATAGATACACAAAGTTTTTTCATATAAGAGAAACTATGCAGTATTAAAGCTGTGTGTCTGAGTTACTTCACTTAACATTATGGTCTCAATGTGCATTCATTTTCCCACAAATGACTCAAGTTTACCCTTCTTTGTGGCAGAGTAGTACTCCATTGTGTGTAAACACTGCATTTTCTTTATCCATTCATCTGTTGATGGACATATAGGCTGTTTCTAAGATTTAGCTATTATGAATTGCACTGCTATAAACATGGATATACATACATCACTGATGTCTGCAACTCGTTTTGGAAGATACTCAGAAAGGAATAACTGAGTCAAATGGAATTTCTATTTTTAGTTTTTTGAGGAATCTCTATACCAATTTCCATAGTGACTGTAGCAGTTTACAGTCCCACCAACAATGGAGAAGTCTTTCTTTCTCCCCACAGCCTTGGCAGCATTTGTTATGGGTTGACTTCTTGATAGTAGCTGTTCTTTCTCAAATGAGATAAAAATCTCAGTGTTGTGTTAATTTGCATTTCTCAAATGGCCAGCAATATTGAAAAAGTTTTTTCATGCATTTCTTGGTATTTCTTCATCTGAGAAGTGTCTATTCATTTCTGATACCCAAGATAACAAATGACCAAAATATATGAGTAGACTTGCTAAATGTTACATGTTTTTCTTTGATTAATTGTTATGTTGGCAAGCTAGAATTACTGGCTTAAATTTGATGTGTTATGTGGAAATTACTGGTTTGGAAATACACAGAACCATATTGTGGACAAGTCACACTTTCCAGAGGCTCAGGTTATTTTTTCCCCTATAACTGAGGAGGGTAAATGGATAAAGTCTAAAATTTCTACCATTTTAACATTTATGAATTATTATGAACATAATAGCTTCATATGTTTTCCATAGAAGTGGAGAAGATAATATTTTTTATTGGCTTGGAAATTTTTCCAGTTTGTCATTTAGTTTGAGCAGATACAAAGATCTGGAGAGAAAAGTGAAATATTTATAGTTCTTCTTTGGGGAATGTGTTCTCTGTGGTATTCCATCAAAATCCTGTCTTTCCTTTTCAAAAGCATAAATTTCTAGTCCAAGTGGATAACTTTTCACCTCATGTGATGGTGGAATTGGTAGCTCGCTGCCCAGGGGTGAAGGTGGTGTCTTGTAGGAGTGGATTTCAAACCTCAAAGGAGCAAGAGACAGATCCTCCATTATAGTTCTACTTTTTTTTTTTTGCTTAAATTCTTTTATTGCTACATTTTAGCTACACAATATGTTTACATTTATCACTGGATGTTTGTACCTGTACATGATGGATCTTAGTTCTTATTTTTTCCCCATTACCTGTGCACTCTTCACCCCTCCACCCTTCCCTATTTACAAAGACTTTGTTTCCATTTTTTTCTTTTCTCATAATTTTTCCTTTCCCCTTCCCCTCCCACTTCCCCTATCCCTTTGGACTTTTTCTTCCTATTTCAAATTATCAGTTATTCATTTTAATTCTTATTTACACTTTCAGTTTCTCACACCAGAGAAACTATTCAGTATTTATACATGTGTCCTATTTATTTCACTTAAGAGTATGGCCTCAATATACATCCATTTAGCTATAAATGTCTCTAGTTTCTTGTTCTTTATGGCTGAGTAGTACTTCATTTTATAAAAAAACCACATTTGCTTTATCCAGTCTCCAGTTGATGGGCATTTGGGCTGTTTCCAAGTTTTAGCT